>CAWUFW010005403.1:867500-1342594 GCA_963921515.1 Calotriton arnoldi
ACAGTTGATGTTGTTGCACCAAAGATATTGTGCTGGATAACTAAACACTTATAAGATCCCAAAGGCGAGACCTATTGGCTATGCCAATGCTTGTTTTCCTACCAAGGCCGAAGCAAAAAGGGACCAAGATATAGGGCCGCATTTGGTGAAGCAAGTCATGCCTAGAGCATAGATGCCAACATTTAGAAACCGAAAATAGGGAAATAGCAAAAAATAAATTAGGGAAATCCTAAGTTTTGCAGTGAGCTGTTTTGTGCTACTCTGCATTCCATGGGTGGGCATGGGCATTCTTATGCAGCTGCTCGTAGGTTGAGACACAAATCCATCTCTGGCAGGCGTAATGAGGAACAATATTTTCATTTCTCATCATTCTTCCCATTTTGAATGTGTGCTGCATTGTACAGCACAAATACAAAGTTGAAAAAGCCTTAATGCACAGTTTTTGAACTGAAAGGGACCCTTGACCAGCAACAACCCCGGATCAACCACCACACCCAAAATACAGCAAAAGCAGAAACAGACAAAAATAAGCATTAGCTTACAGCACAGACACCCTGACCCTCGGGTGCAAGAGTTTTAGCGTTATAGCATGGGTGTCTAAACCACGGTAGCGCAGGGAGAGAGCAGCGCAGGGATCCATTTTAGCTGATATTGTGCTGTTCTGCTCTCTCCTGTGCACACAGTGCAGCACAGTGACTTTACCTATTGCCCTGTTTTCATGACTTTTTCGTAAATCTGGACATAAATACTTAAGGGCCTGTAGGGCAATGTGAAGGCTGACAGAGCAGAGTGCAGGAGGAAGGTCTGAATGCCAAGATCAGCAAAGGGGATCACAGCCTAATCATGTGGCGGTGAGGACCAGTAAACAGTGATCCAAAAAGATAGTTTCAGAGAGTCAACTGAGAAACTCAGAGGGCAAGAAGAGGGTGTCTGCGTCTGTGTGTGTGTGTGTGTCTGTACACAAACAGTGGCACCCTGCACTGACCAAGCAGCATAAAAGGAAGCATTTAAAAGAGCAAAATCTTGGCCATTTACAGATGAACCTTTCTTCCTCTATGTCTCTATTCTTATACATTGACCGTCCAATTGCTACCTTAAAGGGTTTGTTATTGTTGTTTACAAATGTCTCTCTAACCGCCACCCTGTTAAGCATGTGTGATTTCTTAGGTCCTGGTTGCTTTTGATTTTGTTTTGTCATATTGGTACACAAGTCATTTTTTCAACAATTATTAAAACATAGATGAGGCCTGCATGTAGTTAATTTATGCACTACACTTAATACGTGGACCCCTAAAATGAGATTTTCACAGGTACTGTCTGCACCATAAGTATCGTGCATCTTTTAATCGTTATGGAGGACTTCTCTGTTTAACTACCCACAAAACCACGACCCAATTAGCACAATATTGTCATCCCTGTCAGCAGCTTTACAAGATAACATGTATTGAATCACGCAGTCATATCTCCCCAGCTACCAAGTACTGCTGCCACAGTCCTGCACTGTTTTCATGCACCTGGTGTGTAAAATGGCCATTCTAAAATCCAGTGGAACAGGACGGTTCTCAATGCTCTCCAATTGGCAATTGTAATTTGTAGCAAACTCACACACTGAACGCACCCAAGTACAAAGGGCAGAGTGAGGTGCTTTACTTTATGCTTAGGGTCTTTCCTTCATTGCAGACTAATTTGAGATGCCAAGTACCGAATGGGTGCCTCTGTCTTTATCTGTGGCATAACTTGCAGACAAATTGGAGGCAATGCTGGTGCGACAACACTTGCTTTCAGGTAATTATCCCTGTGGTGCCTCACCATTTTTCCCACACGAAAGTGGATGTAACCACTTAGGCGGCAGCATTTGGATTTTGAAAATTAAGTGGTTCCCGCCGGCACCGCCAATACAGCGTATTACGGAGGCCTTTGAGGTTGAGAGAAAAGAGGCTCAGACGGGGCCGCTGCACTCCGAGGGTCTCCCGGTGACCGACTGGTTAAAAACCGAGGCTACAGCGGCAGTGCCCACAGCCAGAAACGAGCAGATCAGGCTACGAACAGGAGAGTCGGTCTCTATAATACACAGTAACATCGATCTTACGGACGGTGACTCTGCCAGACTGGAAGCAGCCAAACACATTTTTGATGAAACGGAAGGACCTGGGACTAACAACCGACCACGCAATGTCAATAACATGGCAACAGGTACGGCAACTCTTAAACAACAAGCGCGCGCGCCTCGCGCTAAAAGTAACATGGGAGAGGAGGAGGCAGCAGGGGGAGGGGAGAGAGGAGGGGGCCTGCGCCGGTTTCCCTTGCGGGAGCGAGCAGGAACCATATGTTAATTACAAACATGGTTTCAAAGCTCGCTCCCGCAAGGGAATCGCCAAACGTGCACGCGCTGCCATTCAAAGCAATTAAATGCGTGCACGTTTTTGCCTGAAAAACGGAATCGATTGCTAAAGGTCTTTTTCCTATGCAGCGCATGCGCGCTGCATAGGCGAGACCTAAAAACACTTGGGGCTGATCTTGGGCAGAAAGACAGCACATTGAAAGTGTTATGAATGACAAAACAAATGTTAAACTTTCCTGTGTTTTTGGGCAACTGGTACACATCCTGAACATGTACAAACCCCATCTGTTCCCCTTGTTGTATTTAAGGAAACATTTGATATAGTTCCAGCATTCCAAATACCTTTTCACCCATTAATTTATCGTTGCCATATTCAGAATAATCAACATGGTCAAGTCTATGTTCTGATGTGGTAGGCCTCCATGCTGAAGTTGACAGAATGTGAATACTATAAAGTCCATTTTCCTCATGTTAATCCCAATATTTGCATCACCGTCAGCATGCAAGACGCAGAATGGTGCAAATGCATAAGGAAGCACCAACTGTGAACAGATGTTATTTTAAATTCTTTAATCTATGCGGAGTTTCAATGGAAAAAGCTTCATCAGCTTGCAGCAAATGATGAAAAAACAGATATGCCCAGGAAAATCCCAGAATGACTATACTCTTAAAACTTAGGGCACAAAATTAATTTTAAAAAAAATGTAAGAATGTGCACTTTATGCATCCTCTTCATATGCAACCTGCCAAACACAGGTTTAATTCTACAAAAGACCCACACAATTTCCGACAAACTGCACAAAATAGATTAGCCTAGATCAAATACAGGCTGTCATTTGACAGGCAGATTCCAGTATTTAGTGTGATGTCAGAATGTACATGATCACTAGACAGATGTTGAGTCACACCAATAGCTATATATGTATTGCAACACTGAATTTGATACTGTGCAATTAATCATTTTGGCTAAGAGTAGACTTTCCCTGGAACGGAAAGTGAAAAATGCTCCCAGAAACGTCAGTGGCTAAAACGTAGCTGATCAATTATAACAACTGGAGGGGGGGGAGTGGACTGCGAGTCCTGAATCTCTCAAATTCTTTCAAGTAGAACAATACCTTTGGCGAAACCCATCAGGTTGGAGAGAATAGCACCAAGGGTTCTGCAGAATAGTGGTATTTTTACAAAGAATCTGAAATTTCTAGAAAACTCAAATTTACTGCAAAGTAATTTGAAAGTTTTGTTTTTAATACAAATTAATAATAGCAACCACTGGCAGCTAACAGCTGACTGTTTAGTAACAATACAGTAAGAATGTACTTCATTTTTAGTTAAATATGTAAAACTAGCTTTATTTTTTTACAGCTTAAGATCAATCCCTGTACAAACCTTTGGTTCTTTGTACACCAGCCAATACAATATAACGTAGAAAAGTAAATAAAATCAACATTCATGAAAATCCATTGAATTAATCATACAAAATGGTAAACTAATTGCTGGTCTGGTAGACCATGAACAGTCTTAATTAAAAGCTTGTGTCTTGTGCCTGTGGAGGGTTCAGAAAAATACCTTGGGAAACAAGATCTAGACAAAGGCTAGGTAAAATGAAATTCCAACCATACTAGACTTCAAATGAAAATATATATTTTTTTAAATCTTCTCTAATCTTAGATCCACTTTGAAAAAATGATAAACATTTAAAATGACAATTAGAATTGCATTATTAGTTATATACCAAGGCAAACTCAATATGCAACGTGCTAACAAAAAAGGTGGCAATTTCAATCAAAGTAGCAAATCTGAAGAACTGTTGCTTTGTTTTTAATCAGCATAGTGTCGCTTTAAACAGTTTTTTAAAGTTATTGTAATGAAAAGTCTTTAGGACTCTGGCTATAGAACTGAATATTGTACAAACTACTTTGTGGTAAATAACTCAAAGCTAAGAGAGGTCGTTTGACAGGTATTACTTTAATGACAAGTATAAAAGATGTATTAACATCTCACTTTTGAGACTTGATTTTTGATTCAAGAAATGTAGAAAGCAATGACTTGTACTGCAAAGCAATTGATAGAGGAACACAGCTATAATTTAAATCTTACTAAACCTATTTGCAAACATGCCAGAACATATTTTTCAACACTTCTGCACAATTGCTTTTAAGTTGTGTTTGCAGACAATAGATAACTTTAAAAAAAAAAAAAAAAGTATGGACCATCAATTTAGTTTCATTGTAGCAATTTATCTGCCCTAGATGCTCAAACTTTCACAAATAATTTAGAAAAATGAGACTGAAAGGTATCAAATGAAAGTAAGATTAGACTTCACCACAAGTTATAGTTGATTACGAGGTACGAAGAACAAATCCTTGTGTGAAAAACCTGCATTACAGACAAGTCAAATTTACTGATGAAAAACTAGAAGTCAATACAAATTAGAAATACACAAATTTTACACAAAACAGCAGCAAATACCATGTAGTGAATTACAAAAAAAAAAAAAGAGAAGAAAAAGCAAATGGTTAGAGACCACTCATAATGGCTTGTCAAGGGGGAAAAATAAAAACGCACATAACAGCATCCTTTACACTGTACAATCTACAAACACATTGCAGAACTATTTTACATCATTTTAAGATTCAGACTTCTTTTTAATACAAAAGATGCCCATCTCATGGTACATATATTTATATATATATATATTTAGAGCAATATATATATTTCAGTGGTTTATTGTCGATTTAAATATATTAGTGTTACTACATGCAACTGGTTCCTGTACTTTAACCGTCTTACCTTTATTACCCTTCATACACCAAACGATCTAGCAAAATTGTTTGCGTCTGGCAGTAAATTTCAGTAACGGTTAACTGTCGGTTGCCTTAAATGAAAGCAGTTAAACACTGGCCTGAAAGAAGAAAAAAAAGGACTGCTATTTCAGCACATGGATATTGTCACGTTGATGCCCAAGTTGCCATTTTCTGCAAAAAGTTGTGCAATGCTAGTATCAAAAACTAGACAGTCACTATTCATAATGGCTGTTGCAATTCCTTCATGAATTGATCGAGGAGTTGCTTCCCAAGTCAATCGTCGCCTATGACCATTAAGTTCCAATCGATAAGCAAAATTTTCAGCCTGTTTGCGTGTTCCTATAAGCTGAACAATGGCAAAGAATTGCTGATGTCCGTCATATTTCTCCTGTTTCTCCAAGACCAACATGAAATGAAAGCCAAAACAAGACTGCATCATAACCCAGTCAACTGCACCAGGAAGATTAATGTCTGTAGCAAGAAAAACTATATCTTCTCCTTGTAACGTTGTTATAGACTTATGCTGATGCATAAGATGTGGCATTACAGCATCCAAGGAACCTTGCCACTTGCAGGAAGCACCAGGGCAAGGACAGGAGTAGGGCCTGAACTCGCAGAGCTCTTCATGATCAGCTTTCTCTGTATGGGGCAAGGTCACCTCACATCCAGAAGAGGCATATTTACATGGAAACAAAACAGAATTGGCAACTTTTTCCATAGCCAAATTACGAATTGAACCCAAAGGGCCACGGCAAGTTGGACAACAAGTAAGTTTCGGTCGACAGTTGCTACAAACCAAATGGCCACTCTGACACTGAAGAATTGGAGGCAAGACATAGTCGAAACACACAGGACACTCGAAGAGACTGGCCAAGTCATTGTTGGATGCTGTTGTGCCAGTAAGAGCTGGAACCCTTTGAGATGGTGTACACTTTGAAGTACCTGTGGGAAGTGCAGTAGCAGTCTGACGGCTCATTTCTGTCAAAGAAATAAAAAAAGAATATGCTTTTAATTCATACGAAGTAAAACAGCAAAAAACGTAAGTTAAAGGCACAACAGATTCTCATTGCTCCTGAGAATTGTAAAGAGAAATGAAAATGGAGAACCAAAAAAATAAAATTCAAAAAACAAAGAAGATGTACAAAACATCCTGTGCCTTCACTTCAACATTTTAAAGAGCTACATATTTATAGTTGAGCAATAGTGACACTTGAGGTTATAGTTGCACTCGTCATGCCCTTTATTGACTTGGACTAAAGATTACCACGTTTTGAAAAGCCTGCTGGAGTTTAGTCAACACTGGGCAATGATTTCATGGTTTAAACAATCCTTTTGATCAGTTTTTGAGCGCTTTTAAGAGGGAGTTCTCTACAGAACACCCAATAGCTCAAATGGCGCAAAACAAGTCCTCATAAAAAGGTAAAAGCTATAAATAGATGAAGTTGTATCATCAATTGAGAGAAATCAGGGCATTAAAGTTCTGGCATTCACACAGCGAAAAGTTGCATTCAATGAGTATCCAGAACAGCTACATGCGCAAATAATCTACTAAACTGGTGTGAAGCTCACTTGACAATCCAGAAACAAGACTGGAGCCTACGTCATGGATACACTCCCGGACAACAGCATTAAAAAAAAATATATATAAAAAAAAAAAAAAAAAAAAAAAAAGGAGTTTAACTTGCCTCAACCATTACACATTAAAACAGTATATTAAATATATAGTTATAAACTTGGCAACCGTATGTTGCAGTTAGTTAATTCCCATATTCACAGGAGATGAAGACTTGGGTGGGCCAAATTTCCCCTTTCCTCCCTCAACAATGGAAATAAATAGTATATTACACTATGGGTTTTATGTGCAGTAAATATGTGCAAACATGAAAAACAATAACTAGATATTGTGATTATGGGCCAGTTGTCATCTGTAAAGTGATCCAAGAATAGAACAGAATAAACAGCTTAGCTGATGTGAGAAGACTAGAGGTAACATGGAGAGGGAACTTTGCACTGTAATAAGAGTGTGACTATTAGTACACTTTCAAATAACATTATTGTGCAGCGTTTATTTTCCCGGTTTATGTTCACATGTATGTAGTATACAGAGTATATGCTATTATCATAGTTGTGTGGGAAGAGAAAGCCTAGAGTGAGTCATGATTTCCCCTACATCTCAACAATGGTTAAAAAAACAAAAAAACACGTACCACTGCACATCTGCATGTATGGTTTAAGGCATGCCGATTTGTTCTTGTGCACCAGTTATTAAAAGTAGTATGCAACGAGATCCAGACCTAAAGGAGTTAAATCTGTGCAATGTGACAATCAAGTATGCTGTGTGTTTGGACCCAGCTTTCTTCTGTCAAGTGATTCTAGAACAAAACTTGTCCGACAAGCCTTTTTCCCCTCAAATAATAGTATGGTAATAAGTAACTTGACCTACAAACTGTCGTAATAAATTTGCGAAAGTGCGTTTATCAATAAACAAAACCCAATAACATGCTTTATTTGGCCACATAAGCAGGCGTCACTATAATTATGACAGCTGCACCGCATCATTGAAAAGTTGTTTTGCTTTTTTTTTTATATTCCTATAATTTTGGACACTGCGGGTAGATTTGCCAGAAATCAGAGAAACAATTGGTGCAGTTAGCTAAGGTCCAAAGTGGCGGGGGCAGGCTGGGGTGTTGAAAAAGCATTGTAGTTTCCACAGGAAGTTTTGCTTGTGCCTACAGCAGAAATCACTGAAGAGATATGCACCAAACTGAGCATGAAAGTGAAACTGTACTCCAAAAGCTTGCTTATCTTGGCTTAGTTTTGAAAATCCATTTTGTATGTGGAGATTAGCAGTTTAAAAAATTGCTCAGTAGGCTTTAATGAGTAAATACTTTTATACCTGTGCATTTGTTCTAATCACCGATTTTATAAAGCGCATGGCTACCCGAACATCGGGCTTCCCAGCGATATTGGAGTGGTTGTAGTGAGTGAATAAAAAAACTAAAAAGAGATTAAGAGATATGTTTAATATCGTGAATCATGATTCGCGACTCCTGCCACATTTTGAATATGACAAATGTGATTGGATGTAAGGATAAGAGCTTTGAAAAACTACCAAATGTTTGGAAATCTAATCAATTCCTATTCACGATTTTTGCACTATGTAAAAATTGCTTCCGTAGCCATGTGGGGGCACCCTCAAAGGTGCCCAACTCCCTTGGGACTGTGGAAGGGTGCCAAGACGCCTGGAAAACAAGAGACCCACGCCAAGAAAGGATTTTTAAAAAGACGCAACTGGCACATGATTTAACAAGCATTTGCAAGGCAATCTGTCTCGCCTTTGGGATCTTATATGTATTTAGCTATGCAGCACATTAGCCTGGATGCTGAAACATCTACTGTTCTTTAACGTGGAGGTAAAGTAAGCACCAAACTGCGTGACACACCAGGTATGGGAACACATGGAGAGAAATATTGCCTTTCAGTGGGAAATGGTATAGTCCAAAGCTCTGTTTCTAATATAAAATCAGGGCCTTCGGTGGTCATATCACTGTAAATACAAGATTTGAAAAAAATACTGTCTACGGGTGCTTGTGGAAGACAATTTCTATGTACTGGAATCTAGAGAATGTCAAAGTGATTCTGGTATTTTACTGACCTCTGCTGGTCGTTTTCTATCAGGAAAGTTAAATAGAGGAAGTTGCCAGAAAAATAAAAAATAATAAAGTCCCTAAGCAGAATGCAATTCTGGTATTTTACGGACCTCTGCGTGTCGTTTTTTATCAAGACAGTTAAATAGAGGCAGTTGAACAGAAAAAAAAGTCCCTAAGGGGAAGCAGACAGGTCCTAGGGCAGATCTCCAGAGCCCAAAAAGTACATACACATCCAAGTATATACAAGAGGTCTCGAATGCTCGACCTAAAAAACCAAGAATTGATCGTGATCGCTGAAAATCTGAGGATCCAATTATGTGGCCAGATTACCAAAGTTATATGGGAAAAATGCAAATTCTGCAGCACTTTATCAGTATTAATTTTACCCATTTGAGATCGAAACATTTTGGTAAAATCTGCAAATAATGCGGCAGATGTAGTGAATCCCTAATTTGGAAATAAACTCTGAAGCCTCTCCGAAATCCACTGACCCTCACAACTGCCAGTTTTAGTACAAATTTATCAAACAAACAAGGCATAACAAATCTCATACAAAATCAGTGCCCACTGGTAGCCTGAAAAAGCCATTTTTTTTAAAAGTGCGACTAACAGCCCAAAACAAGCATTGGCAAATCTAATAGGTTTCGCCTATACGAAATCCATTTGCTTTAACTTTTTTTTTTTTTTTTAAAGTTATGATGTACACTAGGGCATGGCCTGTCATTGTACAAACACCATCTATGATATGGCCTGTCAAATGGTATGGTTTGGCTTGTTTAGTATGGTATGTCTTGTTATTGTATAATATGGTATGCTATGCTTTAGCTTGCTACTGTACAATATGCTATGGGCTGTTATTGTATAGTATGGTTGGTTATTGTATAGTATGTTCTGTCATTGTATAGTATAATATGGTCTGTTATTGTACGATATGGTACAGTATTATAACATGGTGTGCTATTTTCTGGTATAGCCTGTCATTTTATAGAATGGCATGCTATGGTCTGGCCTGTTGTACATTATAATAAGGTATGTTAAGGCCCCTCACTATATTATACGGTATGACCTGCTATTGTATAGTATGGTTTGGACCGTTATTGTCTTGTATGGTTTGGACTTTTATTGTCTAATATGGTATACCCTGTCACAGCATGGTATGGTGTGTTGTCATTATATAACATGGTATGGTATAGTACTGCCTGCCACTGTGTAGTATGGTGTGGCCTGTCACTGTATAGCAAGTATGGTTTGGCCGGTTGTATAGTATGGTATTATACAGTAAGGTATGGCATAAACTACCTTCTTTGGCTAAAGTGTTTGCAAGTTTACTCTGCTGTGCCTCTTCTCCTTGCTATTACATGAACTATTCTAATAAAAAGATAAAATGGCATGAAAAGAAAGAACATTTTAAACATTAAGTCCGTTGCTGCAGTACCGCCCTTGAGCTTTTAAACATTGAATAAGTTCATGGCTATAGAGTCAAAGTGCTTCAATTTGAGAGCAAGCAGCGGAAAGACACTAAACAAGGAGATTAATCAGTTCTTGGCACATGAAGAGAGAAAATTAAACTGGTACTCGCTGACTCATGAGACAAGAAAATGAGTGACAAAGTGAAGCCAACCAATGGTAAGTCCCCTTTAATTTAACAAAAGATCTCACAAGGGACAGCGCATGCACATTCTCAGGCAAGACCTAAAAATACACGTGCACCTGCATACATCTGTACTAAATGTAAAGTCAGGCAACCCCAACTCAAAGCACCAGCAGTGTCAGAGCACAGCGGCAGTTGTCTGCTCCCATCAATCAAGCAAACAGTCTAAAGAAAGGTGAAATTTTTGCCCAGACAGCATTGTGTACAAATTACGAAATAATAAATACTATAAAAAAAATGTGCTGTACTAGGCAGCATAATTCAAGTGACCCTGATATATGTGTTCAGGAAAAAAAACAAAGGTTATAGTGACGTTATTGTTAGGTGAAAACGCCAGCTTAAACGAGAGATTTTAAACTAATATAATGAAAAGAATATATATTAGTTATAAAGCTCTCTGATAAGGGCGGGGAATGCTGGGGTAATGGATGTGGCCATTTATGAGCCAGAGATCATGAAACAGCTCATACAGGTTGAATGCTATGAGATATTCACCCCAGAAGCATACAGGGCTGCAGTCCATTACCAGGATGCCATTCAGGATGCCTTATGGAATGGTGTGATGATGGGGGGGGGGGCTGGGTCTTAGTAGATGATGATGAGTACAGCTTTTTAAGAAAGGATCATCCAAGGGTACCGCCGTTTTGTGCGTTACCCAAAGTGCACAAAAGTGCCACTAATCCTCCGGGGAGCCCAATCGTCTGCTCGAATCAAGGCTTACTAGAAAATACAGAGATTTACATAGACTTCCTCCTTTCCCAGTTTAAGGCTTTACCAGCATACTGCAGGGATAGTGGAGAATTGACTAAAATACATAACATGGAGTGGGATAATCACGATGAGTGTCATGTCCATGTACACCTGTACTGACCATGCATTGGTAGTACAAGCATGTGAGCACTTCCTCAAAATTAGGTCTCAGTTATCGTGAACATAAAACATTTCTCAGTAGGATACAATACGGTTTGAAAGAAAACATTTTTCTCCATGATGGGGTCTTCTATCGCCAGAAGGTCGGGACCGCAATGGGCACATGCTTCGCCCCCACAAAAGGGAAATCAAGGCAGTGATTAAACTGTGCATCTGATTTCTGTACTTACATTCTTCAGTGTCCATGTTCACTCATTTGTGGGTAGCACGATCTTTCCCCTCAAGAAGCGCACCCTGGAACACCAACGCGTGATCCGGAATTTCGATTACGTTCCCAGTGGCGAGACATTTCTCACAGGAAAATTATAGTGACGTGTCTAGATTGGGGTTCTTTGCGATTGATCGAGTAGATAACATACGAGGTGGAGATCGGGTGAAATGACAGACTGCTAGACTCAAAGTAGAATTTGGATTTGCATACAAAATTCCCATTTGGGCTAAATAAGGATGAGGAATTGAAGTGCATGTGGGATAAATACCATGTATACTGAACTTGGCCTCTCCTCTTGTGTATTCATTCACTACACTGTACCCATTCAGGGCCTAGTATGTTTATCTCATTACTCTACCCTTTTGACCGTATACAAAGCAGAAATATGGAAAGCAATATTGCATTTTGAAGCTGTATCCACTGATGCGGCTAGTCAAGGTATTATTGAGGTGGGGCGGGGGGATTGTTAGTTGATGGAATCTGTGGATTAGGCCAACAGGGGCTCTACATGGACCAAAACAACTTTTATGCATATAAAATGGACATAAAGTGTACCTGGGCCATGCAAACCCTGTTAGACAGGTCATGATCATTTATATCAGTGAGGGTGAGATAAAGGCACTTGCCCGGGATAATGACCCCTGTTCGTGATTTGATCATTGGGATATGCTTAAGTATCATTATCTTATATAACTATGGTTCATCACGGATTTCATAACTAAGAAACTGGCACTTGCCCACCATACTTACATCTGGATCAATTATTGAATTCTGGAATATTAGAGTATTTGAGCCTCCAAATTCATTTTAAGACGATCAATAGGTTTTACATTGGTAAAATTTGTTTGACTACACTGTCACTGAATATAAATGAATGCAAGTTATTTATGAAAATTAGCCGCCTTGGGCCATAACCGTTAAGTCCACTTTATGTGGAAGCCTGGTTAAATTAATTCTCCTATTTATAAATATTTTGATTGTGTAAATGTTTTTTAGGTTTATGATTCACCCTAGTGTGTAATGGAATGAAAAGTATGCTGCTTAATCAGGAATATGAATAGGTGCTGTAATCAAGTTGGGTGATTTTTGAATTGCATAAAATTAATTGAGAGATAAGCACTTTAGATGTAGTGAGGTTAGTGAAGTTGTACCAACTCGTGGCAACACTTAGCATTTCCTCAGTGTTAATTGCCTGTGTGTACTTATGGTCTATGGGGCTTGTTCGCCTTGACAAAGGCGGTTTAAAGCCGAAAAGCGTTGTAGAGGCCGAGTTCAGTGTAACAAATCAATTAGTATTTTGCACATGCATCCTGGAGTGCTCGCTTTTTCATTTGGCGTCGGCCGGATGTGTGTGGGTGTATATGAGAGAAATTAACTATTACAGATCATGCCCACACCTCACACAATGTTATCATCAATGTCATTTCGGATATCGGTGATGTTATCAATTATGTGATACATGCCATGAATGATGTAAAATGTGAGGCCACAAGCAGTGCAAAGCAAGGGGTGAGGTATAATTACTTCAGTCAACTATAACTGGGGAAATTGTGTTGTTTTTTGTAGTTTAGAAATCTTTCGTTGAAAATGACATTTTCACCTAACGTTATTTTAGTTTTCAAAGAATTTCTAGTAGTTTCTTTTCTTACGTAAAGCAATATTCATTATCATGCGTACATATGCAAACCCCCACCGCACACAGCCTTTGGCATTAATTGACCTTGAAAGTAAGACCAGCTGAGCCACTTGCAAGTAACGTTTGCAACGGAGGAATACTACCAAGTGAGCTATCCATCCAGCTGACGAGATGTGTCCGCTCCTATTTGCATCATGTATGAATGACAGAATTCACTTTTACTTCTGATGAACATCTTTGAATCACACGGATGTTACAGATCCATGTACAGCAAAGCCATCTTACTAACGTCATGTGAATGACGGACATTTCCTTGTCCCTCGCTTTGTTTCATCTGTTGGTGCTCGCAGTGGCACTGGGACACAGGGCTGTGATGGGCCAAGTTCCCACAATTATTGCATCTTTTACTTCTTAACCAGGGTTTGTTAGGGCATTCCTTGATTGCATTTGGGACGCTACCCTTACTGTGTCATACAGTGTGCATGTAAAGCATCTGTGTACCCGACATGAAAGCCTTGACATTAGAACAAGAAAAGCTCTTGATAAGTTTATCTTTGGAATGGAATGCTGCCATGAATTATCCTCCAGTTCTGCGTGAGGAGCAGACAAACCTTGTTTCAGGCAGCCATCGATGAGGTACGCATTAATACTAGCAGAAGTATGTTTTCATCCATTACGCCAGTGTGCCTGTGCTCAGATAGGTCAGGAGAGCCTTGAATGTGCAAAGTTCAGCGCAGCACAACTCTGGGCCATCGTTGTGATATCTAAACACCAGTTCAGCCCAAGTAGTCAGAAGTGGCGCATGGATAGGGTTGGCAGATGGGTCTACAATGCCTGTTTAGCACGCTCGCATGCAGACACATTGTGCCGCTGTCAGCTGGAAAAGCATGCAATAGAAATCAGACTTCACTGCAAATGAGGATACAGATTTTAAAATGGGTAAAGAAGTAATTTCGCTTCCCTTGCAGTACACATTTTCCGTAAAGAATGACTTATGATCTAGCAGTACAAATAATCTGCTTTTATATGACAATGATGAGAAAACAGGTAGTCAACTTTTGCGAATATAAGTAAGACAGCAGGGTACAAAGAAAAATAAATAGAGTTGCCCAGGAACTTGAAGAAGCTGCAAAGTCAGGATTTAAAGTTAGGTCTCCTTGAATGTAAAGTAGAAATTTTTTTTATGACGAGACGTCTATAATACAAGTCAGACTTAGTATACAGGTACCTGCTGGCACCCTAACAGCAATGACTTTAGTGGCGTTCTATTTATCTCTAACTTCACTTCCTTATAACCTGCTCTGGGGGACCAAGAAGGGCCACTGGCACCAAGAAGAGGCGGTTGAGCCAGAGTCCAGCTGGGAGAACTTTGAAGTATGGCAGGGCAGACCTATTATTGGCAGGCGGCCTGGTGGTTTGCTTCTGGGCTGCCTTCTGCTCCTGGTAGCTGCATTGTCACATACATTGACAGCTCAGTAGTGTGACAACTCAGGAAGAGCTCACATGCACAGTTCTCAGAATAATCATGACAGCCAGAGGAGCTCAGAGCCATTTGCCCATGTCCCACCTCCCCACCCCCTGCTGGGCCGAACTACCTCCAACCGAGCATGCCGAACAATGAAGGTGCCGCTGGATGGTGCCAGTACTTGTGTTTCGGGTGTGTGGCGTAGCATGTCCGAGGAAGAACGTCGACGTCACAGAAGGACACCAAATGGTGGTACGTCGACACCCACCCCAAAAAAAAAAAAAAAAAAAAAACACTACAATTTTGGCCCCAACCACTAGATGGCGGAATAATGCACAGCATAGTGAATCCAGAAAAGCTTCACGCTGCAAAACTTCATCTTTTCCACTGCTTATGAATATAGGACTTCTAACCGAGCATCAGTGCAGGTGCAAGCTGCTTACGCAGCATCACGGGCTGAAAGTAAAAACTGAACCCCGGTGTAGAGACTACAAATCCCAAGACGCAATGCGCTACTCCATGCTAAGCCTATGCCAGCATGACACTGCATTTGGAGTGGTAGCAATCTTAAGGTATGGGAAACCTTTAGGAGCCAATAGGAGGGCTGTGTAACAGCCCTGCCAAGTACCACGCATCAGACGTTAGACTAATGCATTTTAATGTGGTAATCAGCACCACTGCATTATCACGCATTTTTAGCACCCGTTTTCCACCTGGGTGCCCTGAACGCGTTACACTAAACAGGTAGGGACCACGATCGCCAGGTACAGCATCTGAGAGACTATAGTCAATGTCGGGGCAGAGCTGGGGCAGTGTCCTGGCTTGCAGCCAGCTCAGAGTCCTGTGCAGCTGTGTGGCAGGGCGGCTCAGACTGGGACAGGACTGAGCATGATGTGCACTGTGCAGCGGGTAGATGCCTTGGCGCTCAGCCGCAGCCTTTAAATTGCTCTGAGTGATGATCTTGTGGAGGGCGCTTCCAGGCCTTAAGTATGTTAAGTTCAACCAGCACTGTCTGCCACACCCCTCCCCGCCGCACTGACTGCAATACAGCCGCACCCTGTCACTGACTGTGTACGGTACTCATACTGTCAGCCTCACCCCAGGTGCTGTGCTCAGCTCTGTGTGCTGTTGAACATACATGTGCAGACCAGTGTTTTAAAGTTAATCATTTTAGCAGGTGAGCTCCGCTTCAGTCCGGCTCGCCGCTGCCTGCCAAAAAGAACTCTGCTGACTGTCCGTGTTTGTTAGAAGGTGGTGCTACAACAAGTGGGCTGTGCTTGTGGAGAGGGCGCAGCTGTGCTGGTGCCACACAGGGTACTTTTTGTGCGTGCGCTGCCCTTGCTCCAACGGCATTTATAAATTAGGTTGTTGACATTGGAACGTGTCAGACAATGTACAGTGGGTCTGGGTTGAGGGGGTGCACACTTAAAAGTGCAGGGCAGCGCATGTCTGCCAGCAGGGCTGCCACCTTTTCCAGATAAAAACACTGCCCATTTGTTGCTGTTTCAATAGTCTGCAAAGACCCATTTGTGATACTAAATAGGACTGTAAACTAAATCGTATGCATTACTTTGTAACATGACTTTTCATTCTTTGTTTAACTTTAACTATTAGTTACGGATCATTACCCAGTTGTATGACATTTAAAAGTGCTTTCTATTTACAGTTGCTGTTCGAAGTACGCACAGTTTAAGGCTCAAAATACCGACTTTAGGTGATTTTGCAAATTTTTGCACCAGCCAGGATCTTAAAATATTGGTTGTGCCAGTGGAAACAGGCCAGTCGGCAACCATATCTGCCAGAGACTGCATTACTTGGATGGACAATGTTGACCAGCAGCTGCCACCAAGGAGACCTAGTGCGGTGACAGAGCTCAGCTGCAGTGCGCGTGAGGCAAGAAAGCATCAAGCCAGGCCATAGTCAGCAGCAGGCAATCCACCCTACCCCTCCCCCCGCAACCTACAGCAGCTCCGCCAGAGAGGTCACTTGCCCTTGTGCAGAACGCGGGCCAAAGACACACTGGCTCATGCTGGCACTGCAGAAAGGAGGATTTACTTCTGGTCATGAGATAGGTGGGTGCACCGCAGCACCTTAGTGCAACGAGGGCGATTGACAACGCGCAACATTTTCTTTAACTGTTTTGTTGGTCTTTCATCTTCAGTTAACTTTATAAAATCATCTGAAATATAACCTGAAATATGCAGTTCCGAGTTCTTTTTTAGAGCTTGCTGTTGCTAGAAAGAGTTTAAATTCCGATACTGATGTCTTTCAATGCACTTCATAGTTGGTTTTATTTGCTCAAAGTGTCACACATTTAGTCATTCAATGTCACTCATAACTACACTAAAATCATGGAAACGCACACATAAGAAATTTCAAAACTTGAGAGCTATGGTGTAATAAGAACTGTTTTTAGGAGCACCACACATCTTCTGCCCCTAACACATCTTGTACTCCGTTGTTCACTTAACAGACCGTCCAGGATATTGCGGCATATATTTGGGAATTTTGCGGCATTATTGCGGCACTTTATGCAGGCTATGAAACCACAGAAAATTGTTTCCCTGTATAAAGCACAATAAAACGTGGTCTCGCTGCTGATTACATAATGGAATGCTTTCACTGCTTTCATTTGTGCACCCGCGGTCTTCTCCAGTCACCCAACACGCCCCCACATGATCATTCTCCAACCCTCTACACATTAGCATTGGCAGATTTACAGACACACATTGAAACCCTGCCACAAAGAACAGCGTATCTCCCTCTAGTTTCACCTGCAGCAAGAGCTTTCACACGAGTTCTTCCCTCACCCCCGGGTCCAGATTTCCCACGAACAAGGTTAGGCCTGCCTCAAATGCGCCCATGGCTGCAGAGCTGGGGCTAAGGCGGAATGCGGTCAGGTGATTACCACGCAATTTACAAATGACACAAAATCGCAGATTCAGATAGACCAGACGCTCGTTGTCGCCGCTTTGTGAGGTCGCGGGGTATGACTGCATCCAGAGAGATATGACTGGACAACTCAATGTCCTCGGCTACCATGGCTTTACGGCGGCACGCAGTGATGTGTGTGTACAGCCAATTACAAGCCACTATTTTTTTTGCCGTTTGCCAGGAAACCTTTTTTGGGCCAAAATGCGAAATATTGCGGTCATTGCGCTCCTTGGCCAATTTTGAGATTTAGCGAATAGTGAAATGCTGGCAGGTCTGACTGAAAGTACTATGACAGCTGTGCTGTCAAGCCAGACCTAAATAAGCATTGGCTAAGCCAACAGGTCCTACCTATGTGAGACCTAGTGGCTTTCTTTTTAGCCCTATTGCACAAGATATGATGTGGTCTGCGCTTGCCGTGTCAGTTTTTAAAAAACATTTATTTTTTTACTTTTAGCCATGTTGTACAGCAGCTGCTGTGCAACATGGCTAAAAACTTATTTTCTTTCAGCCATGTTACAGTGCAACATGGCTAAAAACATTAACAAAGCCAATAGTTCTTGCATAGACAAGACCTAATGGCTTTGCCAGTGTTGTTTTGTAACCCCGGGCGTAGTGTGCGTAGCGGGGCTAAGCAGAGGTCCACGGAGTTGAAAACAAACTCCGTGGAACTCCGCTCCGCCACCCGCCTCCACCCCCCCACCCATTATAAAAAGTAATTAAACATTAAAAAATAAATTTAAAACCACTTACCTGGCATGCGGCGTCCCCGGGCTGCCCTCCTCTTCTTCGCCATCTCGCTAATCCTTGTGAGAACTGCGCGCGCGCCCATTTCTTGCGAGAAATGCGCAGGCACGCGCGCATACGCAGTTTTCACATGGATTACCAATAGGGCGAAGAAGAGGAGGAGGGCAGCCCGGGGACGCCGCATGCTAGGTAAGTGGTTTTAAAATTAATTTTTTTAATAATGTTTAATTATTTTATAATGGGGGTGGAGGCGGGGGCTGGCCAACTCCGCTCCGGAGTGTGCAGAGATTTGCCTTCTTTGCGGAGAAGGCAAATCTCCGCTCACTCCGCGGGGGGAGCGGAGGTCTCCGCCCGGGGTTATTGTTTTGGATCACCTCCACACCAGCTCTATGTTTTTAAAAAATTTTTAATACAGGGTCACACTGCCTCACGCATCTACAAATAAAAACTCCACTCTCTCAACTTGCCATTTGGGCTTTCGTTCACACACTGATCAGGGGAGAGGATGTGGAGTAACAGCCAGAGCAGCAGACTCTGCAAATAGGGAACTAGGTCAGTCTCTGCGTTGGCACAACATCCTTTGATTCTGAGCAAATCACTTTCCAAGTGCCTAAAAAAGATTGCAAAAAAACCAAACAATAAGAAAATGTGTCCTTCTGTAACGTAACTGTGCTCATGTAAAGCGCTACAGTACCTTCAGATCGACTTTACGCTATATAAAACTGCAAAAAAATAAAATTTAAAAAAACAATTACTACCCACCCTTTGTATCCCAAAATGATGTATAGTTTGGCAGTGTGCTTTTGGTAAAATACTAATTTTGAGGATTAGTCTTAGCCAAGCAAAGGAAAGGATTTCTCCTTCGTTGAATAGTTCTTTGGAAGTTTTTGCTACGCTAAGGATTCAGCTTGTAGAATTAAGCATTTGAGTAATAATTAGCATTTGAATGATATTTTTGGTCAACCATCTTCCTGCAGATGCATTATCCTCACTCTGCTCCAACATCCTAATGATTTGATTTTGTTAAAATGCTTTCTTCTATAGTTTAGATCTCTGTGGGAAAAGAAAATGGTGGAATTGAGCTTTTGCATTAAGGCCTGAGATTTAATGTGCCATGTCTGCTGACGTCAGAGTGGCTCTGCACAGTAGAGTCTGCAGGCATAATTAGGTCGAGCCTAGCGCAGCGCACATGCGCTGTTCTATGGGAGGCTTCTTGTGAGCACTCCAAACCTCTGTGTGGGTCTGACTCCTCCCACACATTGGATTGGCCTTTGAGTGTGTCTTTCAATAATGAAAGCAAGCAAAAGGCCAAAGGCGGGTGCATGTCCCACCTCCTTTCCAATGTGTCACTCCCACGGCGTTTTGCTCTCGGGAGCGAGCAGCGGCGCGCAGGTTGGCAGCTGCATTCCTAGTCGTGGATCAGGTTACTAATTAAACACAGCGCGGTCGCTTTCCCCTTTAGCGGCCGCGCTGGTCTGTTTTCCTTTGGTTTGTGTATCTTGCTCGTTATAAAACTGCCAGGTGACGGCACGCGCAGGACCTCCCTCCCTCCATTGTAAGATCCCAAGTGCTTCACTCGAGATAGGGCCCAGTGTTTGCAAAACCCACGCTGCGCGGCCAACAGCGGGGCTTTAAACCTCCCTCCCACAGCCTGCACAAATTAACCAAAATCTGATTACGTGAAGCCACACAGGGGAAAAAGAAAACACGAAGGCAGCTGCACTTTTCACTTAGAATACATTTCACTCATGTATCGAGTTTCCTAAAAATGATCGCAGATACAGTTTCGCGTATTTACTGCAAGACCACTGAAATTAGTGAAAATTACACGGAGTTTGCGAACTAATTAAGAAGCCGCGGTTGGCATCGCGAATACACTAGAACACAAAGGGAGCAGCATCAAAGCCCTGGATGGCGCTAATTTGGGCCACTTAGAGCCTTGCATCAAAATTATCATGCAGACGCGAAAGGCCCCTTTAAATGGACGTGGCCCTTTCAAAGAGGGTGCGATGGCCGCGCGCTTCAGCCGGTCCGCTCTGTCTGAACCGTGCCCGGGAACATCACATTTCAGACAAACTTCATTCATTCCGGAGATCGACGAGCTGAGGGGCAGGTAATGGGCTTCCACGGAGGAGTTTTATTATATTTATCCTCATTACCGCAGTGATTGCCGGCAAGGCCAACCATTCTAAATAGAGGGGTTGGGTAATGGTACTCGACTCAGACGTTCCAAGAAGCGCTTAGACGCTTTGACACCCGACTATAGGTACAGTAGGAATATAGGGTGCCTTCTCCCTGATCCCTAGTTTGAATTTCACTTATTTCCACCTCACGGTCCTGACGAAGCGCACCTGGATCCATTAGGGACCATCACGAAGCGTGAAACATGTTGACCTAAACTTCACTTATCTCCACGGATTTGAGAGCGGCAGGAAGACACTCATCCCTCCTCTACATTGGTTTCAAGGAGGTGCTCCGATCCCTTGTTTTTTAACCTCATCTTCCAGACCCCCGAATAAAACTAGTTTCTGGGCACTGTGAAGGTAATTTTAACTCACCCACTCACTTATCCAGGCCCACACCCACATGCACAACTGTGCTTTTAAGAATTTCACAGTGATCTTGAGTTTCAAAACACTCAAAATTGCTTCTCGGAACCCTGTTCGAATTTCGAAAATCCGTTTGTAAAACACAGACCTGTAACCCCAACAGACAGTGCCACAGTAAGGCACATTTTATCTGGAATGCAACTGTAGCTCTCACCGCAGCCAGAAACACGTGTGTTCG
The DNA here is from genome assembly GCA_963921515.1 of Calotriton arnoldi. Lineage (NCBI taxonomy): Eukaryota > Metazoa > Chordata > Amphibia > Caudata > Salamandridae > Calotriton > Calotriton arnoldi. The sequence goes on from CAWUFW010005403.1 coordinate 888,654, forward strand.
TAAGTATATCAAACAGGCATTCATTCACTCCATCCAGACGCGCAGTGCTCTGACTGAATATGCACTAATCGCCCGTTGCGCTTTGCACAAAGCAAGACGACGCCGAGCGGAAAGACAGTTTCACCTTGCACCGCGGAGGCCTTACTAATGGGGCACCCCAGCTGAAACTGCACAACTTTGTGGGGGGGGAGGGGAGTTCTAGACAGTTACATAACCTTGACTTTACACCTTTACAAACAGGCGGGAAAAATAAATAATGTTTTGAAAGGAAGGAAAATAGTAAAAGGTCTGTTCCGTTCGCATGCCTGAATAGTACTTTATCACCCTAGAAAATAGGTGCAGGCGGATTTCATGTACCTGGTGCAAGAGGGGGGTTTATGCGTGGGCCACTCGCGACCAATATGTGTAGGCATGCATGTGCGACTGTGTGTGCATATGGCGCCACTAGACTGTCTGCACACACCTTCATGCAGTGAGCATCGCGACGTGCGTTTGCGCCTGTGGCACACTGGACATGTCTGCACGCACCTTCATGCAAACTGCACAATGAAAACACACAGTACTTTGCTTCAGCCAAAAGTTGCGTATATTGCTATTCGCACCATCTCAGTCCCTCAGCCTTCTAAAGTTGATATATTGAAAACACCACACATTTTACTAAAACATTAAGGTCTTTGTATCGTTTTAATGAACAAGTTACTTACCTTCGGTAGCGCTTTTTCTGGTGGATACAGTATCGGCCTGTGGATTCCTCACCTTAAGAATATCCCCTGCGCCAGCATTCCGTGGAAACATTTTCCTAGCTCTCCACGCCGACGAGGTTGTCATAATACCATGGCTCCGCTCATGACGTCACTGGAGCCATAAGAGAGCCTCGTCGGCGTGATGACGTCCGTTCCACCCATTTTTTCCGTGCCACCGAGGCGAGCAGGTGGACCGACAACAGATTTCAAGTATACACAGTACACAATATTCAAACAAATAAACAGTGTAAAATCAAAAGGAAAGCCAAAGAATAAGCATTTCCTATAAAAGTACCAGATAGATAGAAGATACAATGTAAACCACATGTCAAACAAAATAACCTTTAGGGTATACAAGGGTGGACATCGGGGAGGAGGGTGGGTCAGTGAGGAATCCACAGGCAGATACTGTATCCACCAGAAAAAGCGCTACCGAAGGTAAGTAACTTGTTCTTCTGATGGATACATCTGCCTGTGGATTCCTCACCTTATGAATAGATTCCCACAGCAGTCCTACTCCCGAAGGCGGGTGTCCACCCTTCTATACCAAAAAGTCCTGCAGGACAGAGCGCGCAAAGTGGCCCTCCCTCCTCATTTCAGAGTCCAAGCAATAATGCTTTGCGAAAGTATGGAGGGAGGCCCAAGTCGCTGCCTTACATATGTCCACTACAGGAACACCTCTAGCCAGAGCAGAAGTTGATGAATTGGCTCTAGTAGAATGAGCCCCAATACCTTCAGGCGGTTCCTTACCAGCAAGGGCGTAGCAGATCTTGATGCACAAGATGATCCATCTGGATAGAGTGCGCTTGTGCACAGCTTTGCCCTTCATGCGTCCAACGTAGCCCACAAAGAGCTGATCGTCCAACCGCAAGTCTTTAGTCCTGACCAAATAAAAGCTCACCGCTCTTTTAGGATCCAGGCGGTGAAGTCTCTCCTCCTCCTTGGAAGGGTGAGGGGGAGGCTAGAACACAGGAAGAGTAATGGACTGCCCTAGATGGAAGGGAGTAACCACCTTAGGCAGAAAAGCAGCCCTGGTCCTGAGGACCATCCTTTCAGCATGTATGGTCAAAAATTGAGGTTTTGAACTAAGAGCCTGAAGCTCGCTCACCCTCCTTGCTGAGGTAATAGCCACAAGAAAGACCGTTTTAAAAGACAGAAGTCTCAAAGGACAACTATGTAAGGGTTCAAACGGGGAACCCATCAAGAAAGTCAAAACAAGATTTAAATCCCATTGAGGCATAACAAAGGGAGTAGGCGGGAACCTATTGGTAAGGCCCTTAATAAATCTCAAAACAATGGGGGACAAATAAAGACGGCTGATCCGGCAAACATAGAAATGCCGATGAAGCTGACAAATAGCCCTTAACAGTGGCCACAGCACAACCCTGCTGAGCCAGAAAAAGTGCAAACTGAAGAACATCTGACAAGTGGGCCTTTAAAAGGATCAATGGATCTCTCTCCACACCATTTAACAAACCTACACCATCTATAGGAGTAAATAGACTTAGTGGAGTGTCGCCTGGACGATAAAATAACATCCACCACATCCGGCGGGAGAGAGAAGGAACTCAGGTTCCCGTTCAATCTCCAGGCATGAAGGTGCAGGCTCTGGAGGTGGGGGGTGTAGAACCTGCGACTGCGAGAGGAGGTCTGCCCTGAGAGGGAGACGGAGCGTGCGATGAGAGGTGAAACAGATCTGTGTACCACACCCTTCTTGGCCAATCCGGACCGATCAAAATTACTTGGGCCGGTCTTGGCGAATTTCTCAGAACCCGAGGAATCAAGGGTATGGGAGGAAACGCGTAAAGGAGCCGTGAACTCCAATTCATCTGAAACGCGTCCCCCAACGCTCCCTGCATCGGATACTGGAGACTGCAGAACGGGCAGTGCGCGTTCTCGTGAGTGGCAAATAGGTCCAACCGAGGGGACCCCCACATCTCGAAGATGTGATGGACCACCTCCGGATGAAGCCGCCACTCGTGATCGGCCGAGTAATGCCGACAGACTGTCCGCACGAACATTCAGCACTCCGGCTAGATGATTTGCAAACACACAAATCTGATGGCCCTGAGCCCAGGACCAGAGTCGCAGAGCCTCTCGACAGACGAAACGACCCTACACCTCCCTGTTTGTTGATGTACCACATCGCGGTAGTGTTGTCCGTCAGGACCTGAACTGACTGACCGCGAAGATATAAAAGATATTTTCTGATGATATTAATTTTGATCAAGTGCCTGTATCATCTCTGGTCCGTCTTTACGTAGGACCATGTTGACACCAATTTCTTTATATTTTTGAATGTTGTATGGTATGTCATTTATTTTGACTTCTATACCTAGTTCTAAGATGGCCGCCATGATGTATACCTAGTATAGACGCGTCATTGATATTTTTGCCATTATAAGATGGCCGCCATAAAATAAGGTCTAGTTGGCCCTTACTTCTGGGAAAGAAACATTCTCTGATGACTCAGCTGATCTCAATCTATCCTGACTGCCGCGAGTATTTAAATCGGCTCGGGCAAGTCATTTGCTCTTCGTCCCTTTATTGTGACGCTTGACGTTTGAAAACCTGTTGATAGCCCAATATCGGTAAGTTTTATTAGGAGATATGCTGTCCCGCTTGCTTGCTGCCTTTATTCCTTTACTCTGTTATATATATATATATATATATATATATTTCTTTCCTTTTGATCGTACTATTTGAAATCGAGTATTTAGACTGGGTATACCCCTCCAAGGGGAGTGGGAATACGCCGTCTTGCTTCATTTACCGTTTTGTTTTTCTTAAAGTTCAGTTATTTCTTCTTTAGTTTGAATTGTGTTGCTTTTAGTGAAGCGACACTATGGTGCATGTTTTTTTGATGGGGATATGGATTAGAGTATATTTTGGTTAAATCGCTCTAGCGTAATAGCTATGAGATTAAACCCTGGGTTTGACATAGGGTGACTAATACGATGGTTAATATATTTCCGTTTCTTTTACTGTTCGTTTTTGTGCTGATATTATGATACATGCCCTAGTTAAGTCTGGGCAACTTAATGACGACTCTTTATCCTTTTTTCTGTTTATACTATAGACTATTAACAACAGTTCCAGCATATATACTTTGCTGTGGAACTAATAAGGCTTGGGCCTGCAGGATATGGTTTTGGGGCTGGTGACATCATACCCTTGTAAGTATTGGAACCTCACTCTTGTAACATCATGACCATTCGGTAACCAGTATCACATAAGTATGGTTTCCTGCGAATATGGGCTTAGCCATATATGGGGGTTAGAATCGTTGTTACAGATTTGTGGATATATAGGGTTCTTTATGGAAATTTACTTAGTGGTTAATGGAGGACAAATGTAACAATTGAAATTACAATGGGGTGATTATTAATCTAACGAGCAGTTTTTGCCTACTCTCATTTGGGTGGGACAATCAGACGAGTTGACTGAGTATTAGTCCCGTGTTAGGAGGGACTTCATGAAAATACATTATGGTTATTCTTGTTTCTTTTAGGTGACTGAATTGGGTGACCATTAAGAGGCGGCAAGGCATTAATCTACATGCACGCCCTGCCCCTTCATCTATTTTTCCTGAAATCTTTTCCGTATATATTTTCCTAATATCGATAGCTCTGAGGAATATTGTTTAAACTTCTGACGTGAAGTAAGTACCTTGGTTCCAATCTGTGCAGGTTATTCTCCCGGCAGCCGTATTTGGTGTATAAACCTTCACCTATCTCTCTGCAGGCATTCTTGATATCGGCGATTTAGATGGGGAACGAGAGATAGGCAGTTTCTCTGTTTGTTCTCTCGACTCTTTGTGGCGATTGATCTTCTTAGAGTTACTAGCGGTAGGTTCTACTATTTGTACATTTGCACTTTTTTAGTGAAAGAAACCTCTAGAAATGCAAAGTTATTGATTAAAATTGTGATTTTTGTTTTGTGCCTCTGTAGGATGACCTTATCCACATCATTTATCTAATTTCTGTCAGGATGCCTCTAGTTAATTTTGTTTTGAAACATTAATTGAAATAGTTTCTCTTTATCTTTCTATTGTAAATATAAGTAAAACGTATAGAAATGCCGTGTCTATTTTGAATTTGTAATATATTTTAAAAAAGTCTGTCTGTTTTTAGTATGTCTGGGTTATTCTTCTTTTCTTGTATATAGGATTACCAATATAGCTTTTTGGCTAAAAAGGATTAATCTTTTAAATGCATGTGTATTATGTATGTGTTGTTTGTTTATGTTCACTGACGTCTATATATTTGTTTGTTTAAATTGACAGCCCTGAAGAAGTCCTCTAGTAGGACGAAACGCGTCGGCTGTGGCTGTATCACTGTGAATTTTTTTTTTTGCATATGTTTGTTTTTTAAAAAAAAGAGAATTTTGGAATAAAAATAAATTTTGAATAATATTTGTATTACATATGGACTATGTCTTTTTATATCTTGTAATTAATATGTGGTGCACCTGTGCTTGTGTTTTATATTGGAAGGAAGGAAAGCCTTTAGTGCCAAACGTATCGCCCGCAATTCCAGAAGGTTGATGTGAAGCAACCTTTCCTCTGGAGACCAAAGACCTTTGACCTCCAGATCCCCCAGATGAGCACCCCACCCTAGAGTGGAGGCATCCGTGATCACTGTGGCTACCGGTGGAGGAGGTTGAAAGGGCTTTCCTTGAGACAGGTTGCCCTGCACACTCCACCAAGTCAGCTCCGCTGCAGCGTCTCTGGAGATTCTGACTGACTCCCCGAGATCTGTTGTGTTGAAACCACTGCCTGCGGAGGCACCACCAGAGTGCCCTCATGTGCCAGCGTGCATGACTGACCAACAGTATGCAGGAAGCGAACAGACCGAGCAGGCGAAGGACCTTCAGGACCGGAACAACCGCTCCACTGTGAAACAAAGGAATCATCTCCTGAATGTCGAGAATTCTTTGTGGAGGAGGAAAAGCTCGACACAGTAGTATCCAGTACCGCCCCTATGAACAGGTTGTGCTGAGAGGGCACCAAGTGAGATTTGGGCACATTTATTGAAAAACCCAAGTTGAACAACAGCGGAGTGGTTTCCTGCAGATGATGAAGCACCATCTCCGGCGACTCCGCTTTGAGCAGCCAGTCGTCCAGGTAAGGGAAAACTGGGATCCCCGACCTCCTGAGATGAGCTGCTACCACTGCCATCACCTTTGTGAAGACTCGAGGTGCAGTAGTAAGACCAAACGGAGGACCGCAAACTGGTAGTGCTGCGACCCTACCGTGAAACGGAGATACTTCCTGTGCGACTTCAAGATGGGGATGTGAAAATACGCATCATGTAAAATAGACAGACACCATCCAGTCTTCCTGCTGCAGCGCCAGTAGAACCTGAGCAAGGGTTAGCATCTTGAATTTCTCCTGCTTCAGGTAAAAATTCAAAACCCTGAGGTCCAGAATCGGACGCAACCTGCCATCCTTCTTGGGGATCAGGAAATACCGGGAGTAGCATCCCTGACCCTTTTCCTGCTCCGGGACCACCTCTATCGCACCTCTTTGTAGTAAAGCAAGGACCTCCTTCTGTAGAAGAAGCAAATGGTCCTCCGAACAAAAACCTTGGCAAGGAGGAGGAAATTCCCGAAAGGGAAGGGCGTACCCATTCTCTACAAGGTTTAAAACCCAAAGGTCTGACGTGACCAATTTCCAACCCTGTAGAAAGTGAGACAACCGACCCCCGAAAGGACCCACATGATCCAGGATGGGGGATCTAGGGCTGCTTTCCTGCGTTACCAGGGGAGGTAAAAGAGGAGGAGAGATTGCGGGCAGAACCACGTTGGCGACCTCTGGTTCTTCCTCTATATGACTTATAGAGCGGATTTTGCTGCTGCTGAGGTTGTCGCAAGCCACGAAAGGAAGACCTTCCAAATCCACGATACTTTTTATAACCAAACCCCCTTGACTGGGTTTGCAATCCCAAGGACTTCGCCGTGGCTCTGCTATCTTTAAACCTTTGAAGAGCAGAATCAGCCTTCTCCCCGAAAAGCTTCGAAACATCAAAGGGCAAATCCAGAAGGGTAGCCTGAACATCCGGGGAAAATCCAGAGGACCTAAGCCAAGCTTGTCTCCTGGTAACTATGGAGGAACCCATAACTCTGGCCACCGAATCAGCCGTATCCAGGCCAGATTGAATAACCTGCTGAGCAGCAGCCTGAGCATCTGTCAGAACCTCCATAAAATTTCCCCGCTCTTCATCAGGCAACTTGGGCGCCAATTGCTTCGCCGAATCCATCAAAGCATGTATATAACGGCCCAACAAACAGGTAGCATTGGTTGATTTAAGTGCCATGCAAGATGAAGAAAAGACCTTTTTAGCCGACTGCTCTAGCTTCTTAGAGTCCCTGTCGGCAGGAGCCTGAGGAAAAGCAGCTGAAGATTGTTTAGAGCAGGACGCCTGTACCACCAAACTTTCCGGAGACGGATGAGAAGAAAGAAAAAGAGGGTCCCCTGGAGCCGCTCTATATCTTCTTGCCACAGATCTAGACAGCAGGAGAAGAGAGTGGTTTACGCCACACATCCATGATGGGCTCAGTTAAAGCATCATTAAAAGGGCAACAAGGGCTCAACTATTGAAGAAGGCGAATGCAAAACTTCAGTGAGCAAATTAGGCTTATACTCGGCAGTAGGTAATTGTAAGTCTAAAAGCTCCGCAGCCTTTCTTATGACAGTATGATAAGGAGCTACCTCTTGAGGTGGAGAAGCCCTTGACGAAGAGAGCTCCCATTCAGGGGAGGTGTCCAGTCCACTTGCCTCTTGAATTCCTTCGAATTCATCTATCTCACCCTCTTCAGCCTCCTCTCTCAGATACTGTTCCTCCTCCAACAGTCTCTGTGCCTCTCCTTGAACGAACCCTTGGTTGCGGCGTCGGCGGTGCCACACGCGGCGCAGACAGCCCCGGAGCCAGCGTCGATGGAGGATCCGAAGGTGGAATCGGCGCCGTACGAGGCAGAGGGGAAGGACCACCAGACTGCGCCGGGGACTCCATATACGGCGTCGAAATTCTCAGTGCCGGAAACTGCCATGACGGCGCCGTCGGCATGAAAGGCACGAAGGGTGCCTGGGCATAGTGCTGAGGCACGCCCAAGTTGAAGGCCAGCGGACCCACGGGACCAGAAGGTGCTCCGGAGGGGAAGGCTGCCTTAGCAAATACTCCATACATTGCATTTAAAAAATGCGTTGGATCCGAACCTGGAGTTGGAAACTGTGGATATGGAGTCGAGTCAGCATCCGGACGAGGAGTATCCGACGCCGGAACAGCCGGATCCACTGGCGGAGCCACAGGTTCAATCTCGTGGGCAGGAGAAGGATCAACCTGAACAGGCAAGCCCTCCGAATCTGGCGAACATCTCGGCGCCGGAGACTGCGCCGGAGTGCCTTTTGGAGAAGGAGATCTCTCCGGAGTCACACGAGGAGATGGCGAAAGGGAGTCTTTGACCACGTCGAGGAGCCGGCGAAGGTGACCTCAACGCCTTACCCTTCAACGAACTGCGCAGAGAACCATGCCTCTTCTTGTGCTTCCTCAACTTCGACGAATGCAAAGTCGACGTCTTCGACCTTTTACGCCCTCTTCCTTCTTTGCCTTTGCCATAAAAAGCTTGGCTTCCCGTTCTTTAAGAGCTTTAGGGTTCATCTTTCTACAACTGGAACAGTCTTCCACGTCGTGATCCGACGACAAACACCATAAGCAATCTTCATGGGGGTCAGTGATGGACATGTGACCCCCCCCCCACACTCCCTACAGGGCTTAAACCCAGACTTCCTCGAAGACGACAACGCAACTGCAACAGTTAAAGATGAAGGAACAACAAAGTAACTCGAACAAAATACGGAGAGTCCTAGAAAACAGTTACGCGTCGACAGCGCGGAAAAAAAGGGAACTGACGTCATCACGCCGACGAGGCTTTCTTATGGCTCCAGTGACGTCATGCGGAGTCGCGAGCGGAGCCGTGGTATTGCGACAACCTCGTCGGCGTGGAGAGCTAGGAAAAAGTTTCTGCGGAATGCTGGCGCAGGGGATATTCATAAGATGAGGAATCCACAGGCAGATGTATCCATCAGAACCACACTTACAAGATCTCCAATCGTTGGGTACATCAAACGCTCTCTTTTCTTCTTAGGCACCGGTTGGGTCACATAGCTTAAAAACAAGCCAATAGCTCTGGCTAAGCACTTTGTCCCAAAGGCGAGACCTATTGGCTATGCCAATGCTGTTTTTTTTCTGGGTGCCTATTTCGCATGTGGGATATTTCAAAAATTATGAATCTGTAGAAAGGTAGGGTTTTTTTTTTTTACTGACAATGGTGACAGCTGAAGCTATAAATCTAGAGAATCCCATATTGCTTTTGTAGATGTGTACAACACATCTGCAAGAACTGGTCAGTTTACAAATAAATGTGCTCTAGACTGGGAGGGTGGGTTGTTGGCGAGGGAGCAATTGAGATCATATTGTTTGGGGATAATGGAGATGGAGGTAGGTGGCGGAAGGGAAACAAATAATGCCTCAATCATGTTGCGGGCAGACGTACACTCCAAGTTGAACCACTGTGCTTGGTCAAGGCTCCAAAGAAAGCAAAATAAGTGACGTCCAGCATATGCTGGGCAATTAGGCGGCAGCACAGAAGAATGACGATGCCAATGAATGTTAAGCAACGGGTGTGCTCTAAGCCCTTTATTGTAAACACTCTCAAAAGCACAGCACACGTTCTATGCAGGCAAGATATAAATTAGAGAGATAAAGATAGTCTGCAAGTCAGCCACTAACGATGAACAAGAAAACCTGGGCTCAATCCCAGCTTCCCCATTGGACCACATTGTGTGAGCCTAAGCAAATATTTTATTTCGCAAAGCTTTTTTTTGTTCATGATCATGTGAGACAACCTTCACACATTAGAATTCAGGATGTGTGCTGTAAAACAACTATTGCGTTTGATTTAATAGACTAATGTTGGTTTATGCATAATAAACTGTCACATACAGGGTAGACTTGACAACTAACTTGTCTTCATGGTGGTGGGGCGGGGGAAATAGAGGGTGGTAAGATGGGCATTAATGTTTTCAAGTTCAGATTTAAAAACATTACTTTTATTAAAGAGCCAAGACAGACCCTTTGCTCCGCTCTCCCCATTAATCTGTTGGCTCACGCAGCTCTATTACTTACCACTAGTTGGTTTTATTGTCAACCTTGAGTTTCTCTTCCCTGGAGCATTCCTCTTAACTCTTATCCTTCCACTGTTCACTTTTAGTGAACTATGTTTTTCTTTTAGCTTAAGCAATCCATGAAAGTGCATGCATTTTCCAGCTGTCACCCTAGTGTTCCTCGCTTTCCCCAAGGTCTGTTACTCTCATCCATGTGCTTTTTTCCGCTCCATGTTGCTCATCTGAGTGCTTTACAATTTGCCTCAGTTTTTCACTCCCTCATGTGCATCTGACTTCCAGTCCTTGTTGCTTCCTCCTTTGTGCGCTTTTCCCTACCCCCTACCAAATCTGATCCTCTGCTTTCATGATGCAAAGGTGTGGCTACAATAAGACGTGGCCAAGTCACTGCACCTTTCCCCCCCCTTTTGATAGTGCTGTACAGTATAAACAAAATGCATGGGCAGAGAATAGTCTCAAAAGGAAAGACCCCATAGGAATCTTTTTCTGCTAAAGAACACAATGCTGAACAGAATTACACCAATCTGGTCATAAAAGTATAGCTTTACTCAAAGCAGTGCCTTTGCACAGCTTGGAGTGAATCTGTTCAGTAGGATGAGAAATTAGTGTTACGAAAATGTCAGGAGAGCTTAAAAGGTATATATATTTTTTTAAATGTTAGTGTTATCTGGACAGTTAGTGGACCCAACTTCGAAAAACTAACAAATTTAATTTCAGGAGGAAAAAGTCATTCTACAACCTGCCCACCCTGCAACCAGAAATCATTCTTTTCAGGTTTGAGGACCCAAATGTGGGGTCACTGCCACAAACTCTCCGATTTGCTGGCTGCACCTCAGGAAAAAATTGGTGTGGCTGCCACTACGATATGTAGAGCTCAGTCCATGCATGAAAAGTTGTGTCGTATACCCAGTCACAAGTTTTACTGTTGAGGAACAGATTTGATGGTTGCTAGAACTCCTATGATCATATTTTCCTCAGAGCCTGTGATGTTAATGGTAGCAGATTGACTTTACCTGAACCAAAGCTATTTTCTAAGAATTCTAGGAGGAAGGCCCGCAAGACTTATTCTCACTATAATTAGGGTGTGTTAGCTACAGATGTGCCAATAACTTCCTCTGCACAACTCCACACAAGCCTGATTGGAGTGGCCTAATCAGTTGGCCCAGCTAAAACACCCGTTTGCACAGGGGGTCGCAGTTATAACTAAGATTGTTAAGAGTTTATTGGAGCCAGTGATCACCATGTGTGATACATTTCAACCCCTTGAGTTAAACTGCAGTAAGACATGCCTACATTTAACAGCAAAAAAAAAAAACTTAGTAAACTGATATGCGAAATAACCTTACTCATGTCAAGTAGGTAGATCGGTCAATGGGCTTTTTGCCCTCACAATATTTAGATTGCATAGCTAGGGATGTACAAATACCGCTTTGCGTTAGAACACACTCCTCCGGTTAATAATTTAACTACGAATCCCATTTTCCTAACAGCACAGCTGAGGTAGCCAGACTTCACCTATCCCCACCCCCCTCTTCTCAAACCTAATGACTGAACCTGAAAGCAACAATATATGCCCCAAAACCATCACTGAAACACTGTTGACTGAGACAGATAGCCTGACCAATCATCATGAACAAAATCTAGTACATGATTTTTAGACTTGGGAGACTGGAGATACAAATGTGTTCACTCAGTCCTCAAAACACTTAAGGCAAGTTCAGATGCCCTCCCCATCTCTAGCGACAATGACTCAGATGTGTAACAATACCTTCAGCTTCTGGAAACATGGCAGTCTTCCAGATATTCTTTATCTCGGTACTCATGAGCGCAGTTTTAGATGCTCTTGCCCATCCTCCTGAGTTTGGGATGAACAAACTTATTCTTCTATCATTCTGGTTTTCACTTTTGCCATCTTGAATTGCTGGTCAGAAAATTAGTACCCAACTGATAGCGGGATGAAACATGCCCTGTAGGACTTGGGAACGAACCAGAAAGCTCAAGAAATTTTAATGTGTGTTCTACATAATATTTCTAAACACCAAGAGGATCAAAACCAAACCTAACTAATGCACCAAAAAAATAAACACAAAATAAAAACCAAACAAAAAACCACACAATCTACTGATCATTAACCTCGGGGCCCCGTAGTTGAGTGCTACGTGCCGCAAAGCATTTCAAAGCCCTGTCAGGGGTTTTAAGCGGTATATACAATTTATAATAAAAAAAAATAAGAGTTAGAATGCAGTTATGCTTACAAATAAAAGAAAAAAAAAACACTTTAATACACCAGCTTAGATTAGCTCCGCAAACCTTAACTCGCACAACACCCATGCAAACCATAACACACACTCCAGATGCAATACTTATGACCTCACATTACTAATCCCAATAACCAACATAGAGTGAAGATGCACCTTCCCAAGATTTAGGACCTTTGTAATTGAGTCACATCTCAATCCAAATAACTGACTAACATATCCATCACTCAAAATACTTTCATATTTCACTGTACTAATTCACCACTAATCCTTTATGGGTTCCGAAGTACCGTGCTACTTGCCGAAAAAGCGCTTCAACACCCCATCAAGGGTAGCAAGCACTATACACATGCAAACTTTTTTCCCTCCACTATCCTTCTCAATACAGATAATTGATAAACATATCCACCACTGAAATTACTTTCATATTTTCAGTATACTAATTCACCACTAATCCTTTATGGGTTCCGGAGTAGCGTGCTACTTGCTGAAAAAGCGTTTTAACCTAGTCAGGGGTAGTAAGCGCTAAATAAATGCAAGTACAGTACAATCATGGGTGAGGTCAGGAGCACTGCATTTGGTGCAAGTTATGCTTTGCATGGATATTGTGCAAGATATAGACATAGGTATAACATTACTCTGGTGGAGACAGCACCAGGTCATAGTTATGTTAGAGCTTCCACTGGAAAGGCGTTTTGTTTTTTCTTAATCACTTTGATGCCATTCAACGAAATTGCAGAAACTTTCCCAAAAGCACTTCACCCACTTTGGCTCTTCGTGGAAAGTCTGGTGCAGATCCATCCGTCAAGCAGTGGCCCAAAAACACACACAAAAAAAAAACCCTACCATTTGCATAGTCAATAGGTCTCTCTTTTGGGACCTTATTAGCAAAGCCAGCAACTCTGGCTAAACGCTTATGTCTTTAAGCTATGTTGTAGAGCAGCGTGGCTGTTGTGCAGCATGTTGAAAAGTTATAATAGTTTTAAAATGCACTAAACCCCCCCCCAGCAAACCAATTCTAACTATAAACTTTTAAATGTTGTTTGTGTGCTCTGTTTAAACGTTTAAGTTTTTCCAAACAACAAAATATATTACGTTTAGAAGAATCAACAGAAAAGGCCTACAAAGTGACCCCCCAAATAGGATTTCAAGCAGGCCTGGGTGTAGTTCGCAGAGTTTTGCCTCACGGAACTCCGCAAAGTGACAAAAAAAAAAAAAACTCTGCGGAGTTCCGCAAGTGGCGGAGTGCAGTGCGAACGGCCGTTCCCACTGGTCTTCCTGCCGCTCAGGTAGAAATTCTAGCCGAGCAGCAGCTCGCGAACTTACCGTTCGCGAGCGGGGAAAAAAACTCTGCTGCACTACGCGAAGCGGACATTTTCGGCACTCTCCGAATCGCGGAGTGCAGAAAACTCTGCGAACGGATCGGAGTTCACCGCCCAGGCCTAATTTAAAGCACTATTGTAATTGACAGACACCCTAAAGGCAAAAGCATGTGCTTTACAAAAGAAAGTAAAGAGCTTGGCCATTTGGTGTTGTGAATGTAAATTACCTTTTACCTATATGTTATGGTGTGGAGTGGATGTGTGTAGTGTGTACTGAATTATGTGGTTTGGAATGGTTAGTTGTGGATGGATGTGTGTAGTGGAATTACATGGCATGGTGTACAGTGGAATTATGTGGATATCAGTTATGTGGTATTGAGTATTGGAATTATGTGTAGTGGTATTGTGCGTCATAGTGTAAATATGTGGAATGGTAGTTTGTGCTGGAGTGTTATGTAGTAGATTTTAATTATGTGGACTGCTGTTGTCAACTCCATTTGACCGGAGAGGAATGCAGGAATGCTTGCAGGAGGCATCTAGGGGGAGCTAAAGGACACATGATTAATGGTCACAGATTGACTATACAGTGAAAACACAACAAGAGCTTCAAAAGGTCAGGCACCACACAGACTTGAAATCCTATACACATTGAGACTGTGTCAAAATATTTTGTACGGCATTGGCAGTTTACTTCAGGGTGGAGTATAATGGTGCTGTAATTCGGATGGCAGTTTCAGTATATTACCAATTGAGAGCTTCTGCCTCCAACAGCTTAATCACCAAACTAGCTTTATGCAATTATGGTTGTTCCTTCATTGCTAAATCTGCTCCGCTTCCTAGAAGTGAGCGGCAATGGAGATTGTGGCTGAAACCTGCGACCAGCATGTGAACATTGAAACATAGCGTAACCGGATCCTACTCTATCCCTGCAAGCTTCCTCCTTCACAGTAGCATTAACCAATGGTCCAACCACATGCATGGCTACAGAACACAGCAGAGCCGTAGCACCCTTCTTTCACACTGCTCACTTTCAAACACGACAAACACACTCTAGAAGCCACTGTCCCAATGATATCCACTGCCTTAGCTCGATCTCCAAATGCAGAGACATGCTGATCGGAAAATCACTGCTCGTCGGGTGAACGCGCACAGGAATAAAAGGCTCAGCAGAAGTGGAAGAATATTTATATTTTATTTTCCTCAAAAGTAATTATTTGAAGAGCTGGCCTAGCAGAAGGAAGGTAAACAAGCACAAATGAGGGGAGGGGCGGGTGAAGGGAAGAAAAAAATGAGCCGAGACAAAACTAGATCAATCAGCAGAATGATAAACAAAAGACGGGCACACTGTGAGCAATGTACGGGTCGGATATTGTCTCTTGAATGCCAACACTGTGTCCTTGAAGCCCCCCAGCAACAGGGATATTCTACATCAGAGGGTGCTTCTGTGAGCTGCTTAAACTGTGTTTAATAGGGACTGTGCACTTCGTTTTTTGGCCAGGAGAGGGAGTAAAGATTTATTCAAACAGTAGTGTTAGATTTCAAGTTTGTGAGGCCTTTACCTGCAGAAGTCCAAAGTGTGGATTGAGCCTGTCTGTCTCCTAGGAGATTCTGAACAGGAGAAGCAGCTCCCCAGCCCCCACCCCCAGGCCAGCAGGCCTAGGACTGGGGATTGGCTATTCAGCTACCAGGCAACTCTGAGCCCTCCCCTCACACCTGCCCAGGCCCCTTAAGGCTTTGCTGGGTGCACACCAAATCATTCTCCTCCATCTTGTGAGTTGCAGCCTACCTGTGCCCCAGATTGCAGTGAGCAGAGTCCAGGAAGTGGTAAGGAGGCAGACGATTTTCCCTTTGTGATTACTGTCTTTGCCTGTGGTTGTTAGTTTAAAATTGTAGTTTTAACCTGCCTGTGATTGCATATTTTATCACCCGTTTTGTGTTTTAAACTTGTGGTTTTCCTGCCCATGATTGCTTCCATTTAACGTGTTGAATTGTGGGATTTGCAGTCCAAATTCTGTAGTTTTTCCCTCATTCCTGGTGACTATTCAGTTTTTCCTCCAAATTTCTCCTTTGCTCTGTGCTAAGACCTGTATGAAACAGTGCACCCCAGCCACCATTTTGTGTTAACAAGCCAGTGAAACCAGCCCCACCTGCCCCCCCCCCAGCAACAGGGATATTCTACATCAGAGGGTGCTTCTGTGAGCTGCTTAAACTGTGTTTAATAGGGACTGTGCACTTCGTGTTTTGGCCAGGAGAGGGAGTAAAGTTTTATTCAAACAGTAGTGTTAGATTTCAAGTTTGTGAGGCCTTTACCTGCAGAGGTCCAAAGTGTGGATTGAGCCTGTCTGTCTCCTAGGAGATTCTGAACAGGAGAAGCAGCTTCCAACTCCCTGGCCAGCAAACCTTGTCTGAGGTTGCTGGGACCTTATATAGTCTGCTAGTGGTTGGTACATGTATACACTGATTGGTGGTTGTATCTGATGTTTCTATTGGATTGGGTTAGTGTCCTCATTGGTTGGGTATTTGAGTGTTCTTATTGGTTTCTGGGTCTGTGATTCAATCAATGTAGGGTTGGGGCTAGGGTTATGATTTCTATTGGAAGTAGGGACTAGGGCTTCCTGTGTTATTGGTTGTTGGCACTAGGGTGGAACTAGGGCTAGGCCTTTAATTGGAAGTAGCGATTAGGGTTTCTGGTGTGATTTGTTGCTGGACTGGGTGTGGGACTAAGAGTAGGGTTAGGCTTTCTATTAGAAGTAGGGAGTAGGGCTTCCTGTCCCATTGGTTGCTAGGACTTGGGTTGGGACTACTGGTAGGGCTAGGGCCTCTATTGGATGTAGAGATCAGGGTTTTTGAACTGATTGGGTGCTTGGACTAGGGCTAAGATTGGCTGTAAGATCCTGGTCTCCTATTGCTTCTAGATTTTTAGGGCTAGTCTTGTGATTGGATAGTGTTAGGGCTAGGGTTCCCATTGGCTGACAGGGTCACCTGATTACTAGGGCTATAAAAGGCCAGGGTTAGGGCGTCTCAGCCCGGGCGGAGAGGACCAGGGCGGAGAGGACCAGGGCGGAGAGGACCAGGGCAGTTGCCTGTTAAGGGCGGAGAGGACAAGGGCAGTTGCCTGTTAAGGGCGGAGAGGACAAGGGCAGTTGCCTGTTAAGGGCGGAGAGGACAAGGGCAGTTGCCTGTTAAGGGCGGAGAGGACAAGGGCAGTTGCCTGTTAAGGGCGGAGAGGACAAGGGCAGTTGCCTGTTAAGGGCGGAGAGGACAAGGGCAGTTGCCTGTTAAGGGCGGAGAGGACAAGGGCAGTTGCCTGTTAAGGGCGGAGAGGACAAGGGCAGTTGCCTGTTAAGGGCGGAGAGGACAAGGGCAGTTGCCTGTTAAGGGCGGAGAGGACAAGGGCAGTTGCCTGTTAAGGGCGGAGAGGACAAGGGCAGTTGCCTGTTAAGGGCGGAGAGGACAAGGGCAGTTGCCTGTTAAGGGCGGAGAGGACAAGGGCAGTTGCCTGTTAAGGGCGGAGAGGACAAGGGCAGTTGCCTGTTAAGGGCGGAGAGGACAAGGGCAGTTGCCTGCTTGAGCCTGTTAAGGGCGGAGTGGACAAGGGCAGTTGCCTGTTTGAGCCTGTTAAGGGCGGAGAGGACAAGGGTAGTTGCCTGTTAAGGGCGGAGAGGACAAGGGCAGTTGCCTGTTTGAGCCTGTTCGAAACAGGTCGGTACCAGGAATGCTGCCCATTTTACCATTCATTAATAACCACACTATGTATTTGTCCCACTGTACATAAGCATTGATTTTCACTATAGATATGTGCCTATCTTTGTGTATTGCTTTGTATAAACATGTACAATAATTATGTCGTTATAAAAACAAAAACGAAAAAAATCTTTTGGTCTACATGTACTTGCTTCCTATTGGGCATCTATGTACCTCCATGTACTTGGATCTGTGTCTGTTACTTTTCTCCTGAAAAAGCATATCCAATGCACTACCCTATTTCTCATCTGCTACCTCTATCAATATCTTTAATCTGCATATACTTACCTCCTTTATGCATCTATATACTTTCAATGTACTTATGGATCTATATATTTATCACTTTCTTCCAATTTAGCATTTCCAATGCACTACCCTATTTCTCAGCCTATACTTCCCTCAATATATCTTCTAGCCCAACTTTGACTCATCTCAAACTTTTCTACTACTCTTTCCAATTCACTACCCTATCTCACCCTATACCTCTATCAATATATCCTCTACACCCACTCTCTCATTTATCCCAAACGCCATACCACTACTATGTTCCCCAAAATAACTCTTGACTCTCTCCTACTCTACCCCTCCTTGCATCTTCTGACACCTTTGCCCACATTGTGCCAAGCCTTTTTTTGGGGCTATTTGTGGTGCTTCGCACTTAGGCCCCTGTAACTTTTTGACCATATAAAGTATCCACGCCAAATTTGCGTCCTTTTCTTCCAACATCACGGGGATTCTAAAGGTACCCCAGGTTTTTGGATTCCCTGGAGGGGACCCAGAAATTAGCCAAAATACAGCTAAGTTGTTGTTTTTTTTTTTTTTAAATGGGAAAAAAGTGCTGCGAATGAGAGTCTCGTTTTTTCCCTGCAAATGGTATCAACAAAGGGTTTGTGGTGCTGAAATCACCAGCTTTCAGGGACTGACAGACTTCTGTCAGAAAACCAACATTTTTTACACAGTTTTGGCATTTTACTGGGACATAGCCTATGTTTGCTATTTTTTGTGCTTTCAATTTTCTTCCAGTTAATGGTAAAAATGGGTATGAAAACAATAATGGATCCTGGAAAGCTATACATTTTAGAAAAGTAGACAAAATTCTGAATTCAGCAAGGGGTCATTTGTGTAGATCCTTTAAGGTTTCTTTATAGTAATTAACAGCTGAAAATAGGAAAAATTGCAAATGAGTTGAACAAAACAGCCATTTGTGCCAACGTTTTCACCTGTAACTTCTTCTAATTATGACAGATGTTTGAAAGCAATATACCATTACATCCGCTGGACCTTTCTGGTTGTGGGGATATATAGGACTCGTAGGTTCACCAAGAACCCCCGACAAACCCAGAGCCAATAACTGAGCAGCGTCTTGCAATGTTTTTTTAATATGTACCGGGTATATAGCAATTCATTTAGGAAAATATATACAGAGGGAAAAAAAAAACCCGGGATGAAAGACACCTATGTATTTCTGAAATTGCAACAAAATATAGAGTTTAGAAAACGAAATTGTTAGTACCCATACTAGCATGAGAATTATAGGACATTTTTCAAAGTGACTTCTTTTTTTTACACATTGTCTTTCATTTGGAAGGCAGAAATGCATTGAAAGTCAATAGGTAATAACAGTTGCTCTACAGTTCTGGGTTACCCTAAGTCTCCTGATAAAAATGGTACCTCACTTGTGTGGGTAGGCCTAGTGCCCGCAACAGGAAACGGCCCAAAACGCAACATGGACACACCACATCTTCACAGTGAAAACTGACCCTCGTTTTGCAAAGTGCCTAGGTGTAGATTTTGAACCCTAGCTCTGCCGGCAGCTAGGGAAACCTGGGAAACCTATACATTTTTTGAAAACTAGACACCCAGGGGAATACAGGATGGGGTGACTTGCCTGGCTCTCACCAGGTTCCGTTAACCAAAATCCCTTGAAAACCTCAAACTTTGTAAAAAAAACCACATTTTTCTCACATTTCTGTGGTGGATAATTCTGGAATCTGCGTGGATCCACAAATTTCCACCCACCTCCGTTTTGCCTAAAGTCTTCCGATAAAAATGGTACCTCAGTCGCGTGGGTGGGCCAAGTACCCGCGACAGGAAAGGGCCCGAAACGTATTGAGGAGACATCAAAATTACCCATCACAAAACAACCTGGTTTGGTTTTTGGCTCCGGGCTCGCCGGCCATCTTGGGAAACCTACCAAACTCTCACATTTCTGAAAAGTAGACACCCGGGGGAGTCCAGCGAGGTATGGCTTGCGTGGATCCCTCAACGTTTTCCTATCCAGAATCCCCTGCAAACCTCAAATTAAGCTGAAAAAAACATTTTTCACATGTGTAGAAT
Source organism: Calotriton arnoldi (assembly GCA_963921515.1). Taxonomy (NCBI): domain Eukaryota; kingdom Metazoa; phylum Chordata; class Amphibia; order Caudata; family Salamandridae; genus Calotriton; species Calotriton arnoldi. Next base: position 908,239 of record CAWUFW010005403.1, read on the forward strand.
CACCGTTCCCGCACAAAATGTCCTATCCCACAGCGTTCCCCTCAGTCTCCCGAGTAAAATGATACCTCACTTGTGTGGGTGTCCAATGCATAATTGGCTAAAAACGTATTTTTAAAAAAAATGTAGCGCTTAGAATTGTCGGTGCTATACCCTTAATCCCTATGTTTTGGGCTCTTCCCAGTCACAGGCCCTTGCCCCACCCACACAAGTGAGGTATCATTTTACTCGGGAGAACAAGGGGAACTCTGGGTGGTAGGACATTTGTGCCGGCACGGTGATCCCACACAAAAATGTATTGAAAAAGTGATTTGTTCCGCTAAATGAGGTTTGCAGGGGATTCTGGGTAGGGAAACGTTGGGGGCAGAAAGACTGGAATTTTGTGGGGGGGAGGGGTGGGGGTTGCCCAAGATCGGGGAAAAAAACCCTGGTGTCTAGTGGGCTTCCGGCCCACTGGGAAGGGGGGCAGATTGGGGGCTACTGGGGGGTGGGGAGGGGAGGCAGAAAGACTACTTTTGCAGCGGGGGGCCATTGGCATGCCCATATTGGGCAGCCCCCACCCCTAATTTGCATTTGAAAAAAAATCCCTTATTACTAGTGGGCTTTCTGCCCCCCCCCAGTTGGGGGCAGAAAGACGGACTTTGCCAAAATGAATATGGGGGGAGCAAAGGCCCTTGCCCAGGGGGCCGCTCCTCCCTCCCTGGTGCCTAGTAGGTGGATTCCTGCTAGGTGATAGCCCTCCTGGGGCGATCCCCAAGCAGGGATTCACTAGGGAGGGGTACCATTGGAAAGGGGAGATTCTCCCCTTTCCAACGATACCTCTCCTGACTATCTACATGCTCAGGTGGCTGAGATAGCCCCCCGAGCACGTAGAAAGCGAAACTGAAATGAGCCTCTTGGCTCATTTTAGTTTCACTGAAATGACGTCAGCGCGACGATCGTCATTTCAGGGAAACAAAGCAGACAGCCTAGGGAGCTTGGGAAGCTCTTCCCCAGCTCCCGAGGCTGTTGGGGGGGGGGGGGGGGGTAAAGGGAACCCCCTCTGGTGCCCGCACCAGAGGGATTCCCTGTGCCATGTGCGGGGACGGCCGGGGCCGTCCGACGCACATGAGCACTGGTGCGGACGGACCCCGGCCGTCCGACGCACCGAAGGGGTGAACTATAAATTCTTTTCTCTGTAGTGGAAACTTGTGTTGGGGTAAGGGGCAGCATGACCTGCTTGAGGGTTTACCTCAAGATCTAAGAGAAAACAGTACACTGCAAGACAAGTCAAAAAGAAAGTTGTGACAGTCTTATTTAATTCTTGTAGCCAAACGTATCAAATACAGCAGGCATCATAGTTAATAAGGGAACAGCATATTCTGTATTGTCGTAGTGCGAAGGCCGCCTTGGCTACTATCACTGCGAAAGCAGGCAGCAAAATTGAGAAAAAAAAAAAAAAAAAAAAAATCGACCCAAAAAGATTTAATTCTATATGCAAGATTTCAGTCAAGTTTCTTATTTGGCAGTCTGTAGGGCAAAAAGCTTGGGGTACTTGGAAAGCCACACTGATAGGTATTTCAACTAGTAGGACTGGTGCAAAATAAAGGATTTAAGAAGCATACAGACAATCCAAGTTTAAACATATTTTCCAGTTATGAACTGATAATTCGTCTTCAAAAGGGACAAAGAATTCAGCTGCAAACAGGAGCCAGCAGAGACAACACCCGGAATACAGAATCAAACCTCTGACAAACATTTTGCTGATGGCAGATTTTCTAAGGTTCTGGCGTCAGTGACCAACATGGTTAGTGCCATTCCAAAAACTTTAAAGATTTTTTTTATTGCAATGCAGAAAGACCAAGTGATTATACTCACCAGGTTCCTGAGCATCTTGAAACTAAAGTAAAATAGGAGTTACAAATTGGCATTAAATTTAGCTGAAATGAAATTTGCAACAAGCTTATACACTGGTATGAAATTATACCTCTGCTCAATTGCAGTGCAGTTTCTTTAAGCATGTTAAGTCCAATGTTTTAGCAGGCAAAGAAATTTACTGACCTAATAATTAGTCAAACAAGCATCGGCATAGCCAATAGGTTTTGTCTTTGGGACCCTAAGAGTTTAGCCTAGCAGCATATTACCCAGTACTGTGAAACAAAACAATGTTCAGACAATGGAGAGGGTGGAGTGAGAGGGTAGTAGTTGAAAGAGCATGTAACTTACTCCTATACTCTAAAGATAACCACTCGGTTACTGTATGTTCGCTGCTTATGTTATGGTCCCTGAGCTGGCACACCGGTCACCCTACCTGCAGAAGTACCAGCTAGATGTGCATGTGTACAAAGTTATCTTAAGTGAGCACAAAGGGACATATATACAGAATAACTGCAATAGGTAAGTAGCTCATTACTCTACACCAATGAAACCAGAGCAAACGCTACAATTAGAGTAACTGCGTTTCTCACACCATTGAAGAAAAAACAAACTAATGCTTTAACTGAGCAATTCTGCCTGAGGCTCAGAATCTTGTATATAACCTGTTGCGCTATTAACTAAGTCAATGTTTTTTCACTGCCAAATAAGTTAAAAGTATTAAAATAGATATTTTGCAGAGGAAGGCTGCAGTATCTTGCCGAGAATGGAGTCTTTAAACTTAATGGTCAACACAGATTTCTGCAGCAGGTATAGTCCTATTTAGCTTTTTACCAGCTTCTAGTGGATCTCTGGGTCATCTGGAACTGTGGGATCCCCATAGTAGCCCTATTAACTCTGCCTATGACTTTTGCTATACATACAGACCGAGTCAGTCTGTAAACCGCAGCCATTTTGAGTCCCGACACAGTACACCTTTTTTGGCATAAGAAGTAGGTAGCAACATATCAATAAAAGAGGAAGGCTCAGATCTGAGCTTAATGTAAAAGTTACTTACCTTCGGTAACGTGATATCTGGTAGAGACAGTCTAGCCGCAGATTAACTTTTGAATTCTCCCCAGGCACCAGTCTGGATCCTGAAATTTTTCAGCAGTACCTCTGTGCGCTTGGGGACGGCGTAGTACGGCTCCGCTAGGACGCTGACTCCGGTCAGGACGTCAGTGTAGCCATACAAGTCCCCTCCGGCGTGCGGAAAACAGTTTCTTCTGTGAAACCTTCCATGCCAGAACGCGGAGCCACCATAGAAACTGGTTGTGGAAACAGTGTGCCAAAAAAGATCAAAAATCTTTGAAACATTAATAAAGAAGAAACATCAAATGGTAGGTTACTACCAGACATGGATTTTAAAGAAACTCCCAACAAAATCAACAAAACACAGGGCTTAATGAAACCTATGTAAGGGAAGAAAACCACACACTATAGACCATTTATCAATAGTAATGAATGGCATGGCAATAGCAAAACAAAACCTACAAAAACACCAAACTGTTTGTTGAATCACACCACTACATGACATATTGATAGTGCCAATTCAAGATATGAGGATACCAAACAAAAACTTTCAGAGTAAAGAACAAATAAATCAATACTGCCCACTGGTGTCTAACCCAGTGTGAAAGAAAAACACACAACCACCTACCGACCACACACATTTGGAAATGGATGGTATGGCAACATTTAAAGAAAAGCTATATGGCCAGGTCAAGCGGTCTGTTGAGTCCCAACAGGAGTTGAGAATGTGATACCGGTATATAAAACCAGTACTGAAACTAGCATTAAAAATGCAATCGGTCTCGCCTTTAATTAAGGTAAAGCCATTTGCTTTGCTATACAATACCATTAGCAAAGCAAATGGCTTTAACTTAATAAAAGGCGGGACCTATTGCATTTTCAATGCTTGTTACTGGGCAAGTGACTTTAATGCTCGTGGGAAGCCTCGCGCCAGCTCCTGGGGTCGAGCAGTGGCTGCGCGCGCCGCGGATTCCTCAGCACTGCCGCCGGGCCCTTCAGCCTGTCTGGGAAAGCGAAAGCACGCCGCCATGCACGGGTAGGGACAAAAAAAATGCGCGCGTGTGCACATCCCTACGCTAATGAAAGTAAACAGATAGCGTCGGGCTGTCCACATGCGCGTGCATTTTTTGGTCCCTTCGCGTGCATGTTTAGCTTTGTGGATGGCTTCCAAGCTGCGTACAGGAAGCGGCATTTTTATGAAACGTGCCGATACCTTGCAAGTATGTTACCGAGAAAATAATTTAAAAAGTAACACAAAAATACACACCAAGTTGCACGCCGAGAGTGAACAAAAAATAGCGACAGATACTTTTTTGTTACAATTGCTCTGCCGCCAGAAAACAAATGGAAACGCCTGCGACTCGTTTTTAAGGCACATATAGTAACTGTTGCTCTGCCGCCAGGAAAGACACCCAGACAATGCGCACCAAGTTCCACGCCAAGCGTTCAAGTACAAGAAAGACAGCATTGAACCCGGCAAGCTGCGTACAGGAAGCAGCATTTTTACGAAACGTGCCGGTAGCTTGCAAGTATGCTACTGTGATAATCAATAACAAAAACACACAAGAATGCGCACCAAGTTCCACGCCGCGCGTTGAAACACAACAAGCTGCGTACAGGAAGCGGCATTTGTTGCTATGGCAACAAAAGCTTCGCAAGATGGCGGACTGTCCACAGTCCGTACGGACACGTGCATGCTGTTTGCTATGGACAAATGGCAAGAGCAGCCATGTTTGTCCATGCAGACGCGTGCATGAAAGCCCTCGGCAGAATCGATTCCAAAAGGTACTTCCGAGAGCAGCGCATGCGCTGCTTTCGCCAGGCGAGACCTAAAAAGGGTACAACCCTTACCTCATATGTCATTTGCAGACTGGGGAGGATGGACAGGGAGTTAATCTGCTTCTAGACTGTCTCTACCAGACATCACGTTACCGAACGTAAGTAACTTACATCTTATAGAGACATCTAGCCGCAGACTCCTTAAATTTTGAATTAAATACCAAAGCTATACCTCACTGGAGGGGGGTCTGCAAACTAATCCTACAAAAGTTCTCAAAGTGAACCAGCTGGTCAAAAATAACAACCGACCAAATGTATGTAGGAATAGCAGAACAAGAGCTTGGCTCTTAACAGAATCCATGACCATTGTTGAACATATAAATAAAAAAACAACCTTAAAGGTTCGAGAGAATCGGCCCTTGAGGGAAAAGGGGGAAAAAACCCCAAAAGAACTGTCAGATAACAGGCATTATCCCCTATACCCAAAAGGGGAAAGGAAACTTGATTACCAAAAAGGGCCAAATGCATGACAAAAGCAAAGTAATCTGCATTGTTCATGACAAAGAAAATCAGAGAAAGAACTGTCCTGATAAAATCCCAAAGGACTTTCAGAACCCATTTCCCCAAAGGAAAGATGAACAACGCCTCCTTGGTATAAATAATTTAGTTTGGACAAAATGAGCATTCATATTCAACAAATGCACCAATTGTATAACATCTTTCCACAAAGATGAATATATGGACATAAATATAAATACAAACATAAATGTGTCACCAGATACTCCGAGTGGCCCAGCAATTCACAGAATTTCACTGGCCAATAACTACCGCCAGACAGCAAGGACGTATAAAGCTTGCCTTCGTACGGCCTTCAGTGACACAGTCTGAAAGACTGAACACAACTTTGAGCCATAGATAAGCTCAAAACACCAAGGCAAGCGAGAAAGAGAGAAGAGAATCAACTGCATCTTTGATTAAAACCTTTTTCTTCTCTTTTTTTTTGTTGAACAAATATGTATGACATGACACAGCCACGTATACTCTGTATACCTAAAAACTAACTAGAACTGAGAAACCAGTTCAAAAAAGCGCTTTACCCTAGTATTGAAAATGGTAACGCATCTATTAGTGCATCAACTACAAGCACATACGACACATGTGTTACAAGACAAATGATCGGAAGTCCAACAACTATGTGAAACAGCAGCACATTTTATCATGTATACACCGTATACCAAAAAGCCGCTCTGAAATGAGGGGTTCAGCAAAAATACACAACCCAGTGAAAAAAGGGTACTATTCCAACAATACAACCCGTATGTGACTTGCCGTAAGAAAATACTGCCTGTCAAATGGTATCAAAGTACTGACACCACATGAAACAGTCCTGATTCCTCCACTAATTCAGAAATGCTGAAAATAATAAGAACATCCTCTCCAGAAGACAGGTAATGTTGATCAGACTGAGCCACGTATATCAAGATCATAGGAAGAAGAAAATCTTACTATAAAGTAAAAAAAAAAAAAAAAAAAAATATATATATATATATATCCTCCTATTACATGCGTCTCTAAGACGTTTATGGATAATTGGCAGCCTTGCCGGAGACCAAAATGGCCAGACACCTAGGACAGAGTCTGAGGTAAAGGACAACAAGCCATCAAATTTACATTGGTCTTGGGACAAGTCGGCCAAACCCATGCATCACAAACCTGTGGCTGCCAATTTACAGCACCACAATATAGGAATTGCCTGCAATCGAGGTAATATTTATGCCTTCACTAGACACTGTTGCTTTACCATAAAGGAAGAACTCCCAAGCAAATAGCATTCAAAAGAACGCAACGCATATACTCTGAGCCGGAGAAATGCTTCAACTTGCTGAAGCACCCACTTACTCAAAGATTAGAACCCAAAGTTCCTATACACTAGCCTACAATCTCTCTAAAAGAAACACTGAAGAAAGCCATGCAACTTGCATACTGAACTGCTTCGAAGAAGCATGCGACCGATCTGCTTCCATAAAGGGAGTCGCCTCTCTTAATGATAGCCTCTTGAGCAGAAAGCTCATTCTCAAAGGTCAGGGAACAAAAGGAACTTCCCTCAGTCATCTACACCAATACACAACAAGCATTTGCAATGCATTAGGTCTCGCATTTGCGAGAGTTTAAGCTATTGGCATTGTTAATGACAATGCCTTTTCTTTATCTGTTTTGATAATTAACGCATGAATAAAAGGCATTGTCATTTAAAATGCCAATAGCTTAAACTCTTGTAAATGCGAGACCTATTTCATTTCAAAGAAGCAACCGCCATTGTACCGGGCTGCTTGGAAAGTGAAAGCACGCATGACCCAGGAGATGCGAGCTTACTCTACTTTATGGGACCTACTGGAATTAAGGAGTTTGTGAACATAACGATGCTCTCTGGGCAATACATGGCACATATGATCTGGTGGTGTGATGAGTTCATATGTAACCACGTGACCAAGGTTCTCCTTCAGCCATCCGCACTTCAATACACTGTGATCCTCGGCAAATGAATTATATCTGGTGATCTCATATTGCTCCATTGCCAGGTGCGAGATAGATGGCCAGTGAGCCTCGCCTATATCAGGTCGCCTTGCACTGAAGGCCTTGGGGGTAACTTTTGGTCATCATGAATCCACGCCCACAAGAACCGAAGTGTAAAAGTAATGAATGACCTGTCATGGGGAACATATCACACACACACGGAACAACTTTAGCGCCCTGTGCCTTTGATTCGTGGTCTCGCAAAAAGTGGGCTCCTTAGATGCAGTCTTTTTCCATATCGCGTGCACACACAGCTCACCACCCCAGATTCATTCTCTGCGTTCTGTGATTCATAATAGAAAAAAACGACTACAACTACCAGAATGCAGCTGGGTTGTTGACTTTAGAACCTGCGCACCTTGGTCACTGGCACATGATTAAAAAAAATCGGTTTACGCTGCTCAAATAGTCTTATCTTCCTGGGCCTCCTATTGCAAAAGGTCAAGAGTCCATAAAAAAACTAATGTATGGTGTTTTGTCCGAATTAAACTCACACCACACTCATGTGCTGTATACAGTACCTAATGTTTAAGTTATAGCTGTTATTAAAAAATAAAATAAAAAAATAAAAAAGTAGTCTCCAAAGCGCTCTGGGATTCCAGGCACTATTTCGGCATAACATCAAATGGCAATAATAAATGCATAGAAAGCAAATTAGTCATGCTCAAATTGGTGAGATCGCTGACTGTACACCAGTATAAAGTATTCCATACGATATTAAGTGTCGTCTGCATATAGCGCCAAGAGGCCGATCGGCGAGCGCTGAGCTTCACTAACACCCGGCTACCTCGCAACAAATGTCGAAATGATGTAAACTGAGAGGTTCCGACCCCATCCATACTCACTCCGGTACGTGGCGCGCCCTCGCTCGCGCGCTTGGAGGACTCTGGCAGGTATGTGTGAGCAGTCGACGCACCGAGGCTTGCCCCATCCCTTCTCACAACCCCAGCCCCTGGTACTGCCCCCTCACGGTGTGTGGGCAGGCGAGCCAGTTCAGGTGCTGCTCAAGCAGCCATAAAATTGCGATCCCCTCATTCAGCACGATTACTTAATTTAATCAAGTTACAGCGGAGCCCCCACCAGGTAGGCGGTGAGACTGGCCTATTGTGTGTAGGGGAAAAAAAAGAGCCTTGCTAATGTGATTGCGAAATAATTAGATGGCACTTCAAAGCAGATTAAAAGAGAAATTTCAAAAAATGTTAAACTATACGAAATCCTAAAGCGGAACGAACGCTTCAATGAAGGGTATGGGTTTGTAGGTCACATACTCGCGGAATGGATTTGGTCTCCTTACAAGTAAAACAAGCGCGCGCAAAAGTAACAAGCACAGAATCGAAACGGAGGAGCGGGGGCGAGAAAAAGCAGCATATTGACACAGACACGCCGTGAGCGTGCACATCAGCTGTCCGGGCAAGTGCACATCAGAACGCGCCGTAAGCGTGCACATTTGCAGCAAAGACCAGCGTGACGGCGACCGCATTGGCTGCGAGGTACACCGATCACCCTGTGAGCTCTGGGGACACGCTGCAGGGCATCGCGTGAAGCATGGCGGAACGACGGTAAGGTGGGGGTGGGTGGGGGTGGCAGGCGCATGGCTGACTGACACTGGAGGGGTGCAAGGACAGCTGGGGAGTGCGTGCAATGCGGCTGGAGAGGACGGAAGGGGGACAGGAGATGTGCACATCGCGTGCCTGGACGTGCGTGTTCACATTTCCAGTCCGGCCTGCGCGTGCACATCTCCTGTCTCCCTTCCGAAGCAAGTCGACGACAATAAGTCTCGCTAGCGACAGCGCTTCGCGCTGCGTCGCTAGGTCGAGACCTAAAAAATGGTACTGAGGTTATAACCACCGTTCCTACCGGAGTAAACGTGGAAGAACTGAAACCGAAACTGGACATATACAATGTCTTAACTAGGGCTGGGCGTAGTTGGCGTAGCGCCACTACGCAGGATTTTGGAAAAAATGTGTGGAAAACAAGCACACGTCCTGAGGGTCCGTGTGCCCGGGACAGGGGTCCCTCGTGCCTGGGCAGGCTCCCCGATCTGGCTGGGTTGAGAAGCAGGGACCGGCCCCGGGGACTGCGTTTCGGTCAGGGCCTGGGGTTAAAAGCCCCCATCCTGCCGCCTGCCAAGTGTCCATCTGCCTGGGACAAGGGTCCCTGGTGCAGAGCCCCGAAGACCTGCAAGGGCAGGCGAGAGCCCTACCGCTATGGCTCGGGGCGGGCAGATGGCAGTCCTTTCGGTCCCGGCCATCTGGTCGCACCTCTCCCCTCGGCCATCTGGTCGCACGCAATGATTTCCAATGGGGCGACCAGATGGCCGGGCCGCCTTGGAAGTCCCGATGAGGGCTCATTTGCCTCCCGGATCTCAGCCAGGGCTCCAGGAGGTCGGGCACTTTTGCGCCCAGGGTCCCCGGAGCCTCGCGGTGCGCACAGATTCCCAGAAAGCGGGGTAGCCTTCCTCCGGATTACTAGGGGCAGGGTATGCCGGGACACCCCTCCCAGGCTGGCGGTTCTCTGCCGGGGACCAGATGGGCTATGCCCGGACAACACCTCCCGAGGCATCCGGGGCTCCCTCCTCCGGCCCACGGCGTGGCAAAGTGCCCGGGACGGGCTCCATGGGTCCCGGGCAGTCCTCCCCCGGGCGCCCGTGCCGGGACACCCCTCCCGGGCTGGCGGTTCTCTGCCGGAGACCAGATGGGCTATTCAAAAACCGAAATATTGTGCTGTTCCTAAACAATCCAGAAAAATGGTAATGCAGGTCACAGTAGTTTTCTACATCCAAATAGATGGGAATCCATTTATTTAGAATGTAATGCCCTCACACACCCCATAGGGTGTCATGCTTCATCGGGCTGCTCCTCGACTGGCCGGCGCTGCAATGCCTGACGGGCTCCCAATGCGGGGCACTTTGGCGGAGATCTTTTTTCCAAGTAGCCGTTTGGTGCCGTGGGGGTGAGGGGTCTAGTGAGTGTAGATGTAAAAATGTGATATAAAGTGTGAATTAAAACAGGATTGGGAGTACCAACAAGAACTACTTTAATTGTGGGGTCTCCTACCCTGATTAAAAATAATTGAAAGGCGCAATGCTAAGGTAATGTCTTAGATACGGCGCTCTTCCATGTAATCGGTCAACATGTTTCTTCGCTTTTTCTATAGTTTTAGAAGCGATTCTTCAGGACCTATGAAAATAAAAGACTATCTACACTATATACATTATGGTGGACCTAGACTAATAGTATATTAAGTATAAATTCATGACCACCGTACCTTACTCTGTCTAGTGGCTAGTAGTGTAGGTTCTACCTATTTTGGGAGAAAAACCATGTTAAAATATACAATGACCAGCCACAAACGCATGTTTATCGTGTGCTACTGTATATAGCCTGCTCGTTAATGGCACAACATACATAAGTGAGGTGTCGCAAGCATTAACCCACCATGTGCCAAAAACAAAGTGGTCACTTCAATGCATTCAGTTCTTTAGACCAAATTAGTGAAATGTAGTTTATTCATTACCGCAAGAAATACATGGAACTCACCCAGTCAGAAATGAGTTTTTACTTCATCAATCCCCGGCAGATCAGAACATGAGGAACTTCCCCACATCCTAAAGCGGAGTGTAGATGAAATAAATATGGAAGAGAAGAACAATGTATTTAAAAAGGAACAAGAAGGCACCCTCCAGCTTTTCCCAAGGTGTTCTAATATCTAACTAACTACACATCGGGCATCCCCTATCATGTTTCTCATATCAAATGAATGGAATTCCTATATCAGCTACCAATACAGCTTTGTTATAATAAACCGTTCCGGTCCCCCAGATATATCATCAGGAGATATATTTATTCATAAAGATTGTAATCATGGATAACCCATGCCCCCATCTAAAACTTAGCTTGAAACAGTACACAATCCCCAATTTGTACGTTGTGTATATTATCTTTATTAATAGAAAAGGGTCAAAAGGAGTCTCTCCCATCATGCGCATTATGTATGTAATCTCTGTTAAAGAGGTGTCCGAGGAGTATAATCGCCTCAAACTCTCCCTGAACAAGCATTTGCAATGCAATAGGTCTCGCATTCGCAAAAGTTTGAGCCATTGGCATTGTAAATGACAAACCCTTCATCCATGTGTTGGTTTTGAAAACAGATAAATAAATGGCATTGTCATTTACAATGCCAATAGCTTAAACTCTGGCATTGTAAATGACAATGCCTTTTATCCATGTTTTTAAAAAAGAAACATAAATAAAACGCATTGGCATTTACAATACCAATAGCTCAAACTCGTGTAAATACCAAAAATACTCGATCTCTGATCAGCAATTGATGCTTCTGCTTTTCAAACTTAAAAACATATGTTGTATTAGAAACACCTTAAACAAATGTAATGCAAAAATGTCCCTTTTGAAAATATGTCGTCCATACATAAATAGTATTTTATAGGATAAGCAATTAATGCACACATATATGCACGGTCTGTGAAGCACTAGATATAAAGGGGCAGAGAAAAACACATAGTCCTGTTTCCCCAGTCCGCAACCTCTAACAACCACCAACAACAGACATAGTAGAATTATTTTGTGATGTCTGCTGCGGCTTTGAACTGCTCAGTGAAATATCTCACTGGATTAGGTAGGTCACTAAACCTACAACAAGTGCTCCTTTAAATGTCTTGTAATTTATATGCGTGGATACAGCTGAAGTACACTGTCCCGTCCTACACAACCACTGCCTCTACAGCTGTGGCAAGTAGAATTTGTGCATTTTTATACAGCACCAACTTTAAATGGGCATGCATAAAAGATTATGAGTGACACTATCTTACAAGCAAAATCAAGCAATATAGACAAGGGAAACATATATAAATCATAGAAATTACACCTATTTGAGCTACAAGAAACTCTAAGATATTAAAACTGCTGTAAGCAAGCAGCATTTTAGTAACTTTTGAACAGTTTGAGCTGGAAACAAAAACATTTTTGTCAAAATCTGCAGTTGCAGCAGATGATGGATTATGTGGCGAATGCGGCAAATCTATAATTATGCGAAAATTGCTGCAGCCACATAATTGCATAATTCCATTGGCCCTGGTTATAGGAGAGAAAGATAAGCAGTGACAGGAGGAAATGGAATGACAATAGAAAGGCGATTATATACTGTAGTGAGGCAGTGACAGAAGAGGGTGGACAGTGTATGATTACAGAATTTAGGGCAATGCCAACGGCAGGATGGGCAGTGGCAGAGACATGTTGTATAACGGAGAGATGAGCAGTAATTGGAGAGGGGACATGGGAAGTGAAAGGAGAGAGGACAGTAACATGAGGCAGAGTTAGAGGAGGGTAGTGACAGGAGGGAGAAATAATATGTGAAAACATAACTACGCCCAGTGTGAAGCTCTCTGAGGAAGGAGAGGGAAACAGCAAAACGCGGGACAACACGCAAGAGCTATAGAAGGAGAGCTCGCAGTTTGAGAGACCTCAGTGTGAACAGATTTTTAAATGCTGGAGTTCCTTTCTGTTACATAGGGTGTAAACACAAAAAATTAAATCTGAACTTTCCTATTTGGAGCACAGTTTCAAAATCAAACAAGGAGTGCACTTACTAGAAACAGCTGGCAAATAGGGTGCCTGAGCCCTCCAGTTGCTGGTAGTGCGCCTCCACCAATCGCTCGTTGCCCCATACGGCTATAAGCGCGTTAGTTTCTGCTGGGGTCCAGGACATGCCGCGACAAGCGGCCGACGTGGAAAAGGAGACTGAGGGCGACGAGGCAAGGCCCGGACCACCAGTGCATCCCTCTAGAGGCGACGAATGGCTTGGGGTAGAAGGCGCCGACAACGATGGGCGTCCATCGCTCAGCCCAGGTGAAGTAGGGGACATAGCCTCGCGCTTTGGAATCTTCAGTGGCGGCGGAGCGGGATTGGATTGCAGATCCGACTCACAGGGCGCAGCCATGTTGACTCCTCGGAACCAGCGGGAAGTTAAGCTGAAGACACGCCGTGAGCGTGCGCATCGGCTGCCTGGACAGGAGATGTGCACTCGTATGGTGCGAGCAGGCGTTGTGATAACGCCGCGAGCCGTACGCGTGCATATCTGTCTGTTTAAGTTTCGGCACAGACAGTTGATGTGCACGCGTACGGCTTGCGGCGCTATTACAATTCCTGCTCGCACCAAGCGCGTGCACATCTCGTGTCCCGCATCGGAGCAAAAGTCGGCAACAATAGATCTCGCATAGCGAGCAGCGCAAAGCTAGGCGAGACCTAAAAAAGGCATAAAAGTCCTCCAAAACACAAACGTGCAAGATGGAAAAATGAATGGTTCCCCAGTATACTCAGTTGCGAAAGCCGCAACGGATCCTTAGACCTACCCTCAGTTGCCGGGTTCGGGAGGTAAATGAGAGAGTGCCGATTCGGCTATTTATCCCCCTTGTACTTCCTCATTTGTTCTCTGAACCGTGTCAGCTGTGTTGGTATCTCCCGCGCGTGCCGGAAACACCCGAGCTGTTAAATAGTGGCACAGCGGGCGCAATCTTAGAGAAGGCGCGAGTGGTACAAATAACCTAATAGTGTTGATTCCTGGTCCCTATGGCTCTACCCAACAAATAACCCTTTAGTCATGTAATGGTATGAGAAATCTGTGCCTGTAATTAATCTATCGTAAAAATTGCGATACCAAAAACGGTTTTAAAATCGATATTTGCAGTTATTTGTCAAGAATATATATACACAGGGTATCCACTTGGATCTATCCCACTTATAAAAAACATGTCATGTTTAACATCCGGTGGGACTAAGCTCAAGATGAAAGATAAAAAGTGGTGATATGCTGCCTATGGTTCCTGTGCAAATGAGTCAGCCATTTTGGATAGGGGTGCCTGGTTTGACAAAATGCCTTATATGCTCTTACAAAGTAAAAATGAGAATGAAAATTGGTACAAAGTATTACATATAACCACGCCATCATTTATTACCTATGATTTTTAGACGATTTAGCCATTCAATGGTGGTATATGTATCCTAGCAAATTGGCAAGAAACTATGTAACACTAGGAGGAGCAGACTACAAAATATAGTATATTGGGGTATGATTAAATCCGTAGTGCGCTCCATGGGATGTTCTCATTCAAACCCAGTGTGTCGGAGGACAGACGATGCACCCATCTCGGTTCTTTATAAAACAAAGCATTCTTACTAATCTTGGAAAAAGTTTCCAGTACTATCCAGCGGAAAGAATCTGGTGCATGATTGGTGTTGAAAAAATGTGTACACATCTTGGTGTTAACCCTATGGCAACGAAAGTTGCTGCGATGTTCAGTAATTCTCACCTTTACCGGTCGCGTGGTCATCCCTATATATTTTAGACCACAAGGGCATGTGATCATATAGATGCAATTTGTTGAGTTGCAATTACTGTGTTTGCGCAATTCCCATATAAATGTTTCATCAAATGTTATGGTCTTAGTCACTGTTGTCAAGGCACAAACAGTGCAGGTGCTGCATGGGTAGTGTCCCTGCACTGGAGGTAAATCCCACAGTTGTCTCTGTTAGTTGGTCGTGTCCGAGGCCTGGTGTGGATCAACCTGTCTTTTAAATTACTCGCACGTTTGAAAGCAAAACGTGGTTGTTCGAGAGTCAAATCACCAGTGTTCAATATACCCAAATGTTTCTTGATAGCCTGCTTTATTCTTACTGAGTCTGGACTAAATGTTGTCACACATGTCAATATTTCTGTTAGTTTTTTGTCTGGGTTCTAGTAAGGCCTCCCTGTTTCTCGCACGTTTTTTTGAGAGAGTAACATTACGTGCTGGGTACTGGCGTTGTGTAAGGTTTCTTGCCAACGTAATTGCTTCATTTTTGTAGTCTTCTACTTGACTGCAATTCCTACGGAGTCTCAAAAATTGGCCCACAGGTAAATTTTCTTTCAAGGCGCGTGGATGGCAACTGCTAAAAAGTAGCAGACTATTGCGATCCGTAGGCTTTCTATATATAGTGGTGCTCAATGTACCATTGTCTAACCTTATCAATAGGTCGAGGAAGGGTATCTGTCTATTTGAGACTGTGCAGGAAAACTTCAGATAGGGATTTAAAGTATTGATCCATGCACAAAACTCGTTGCATGTATCCTCACTACCTCGCCAAAAGATGATAATATCATCTATGAACCTCTTCCAGAGGCATAGATTGTCTTTGTATGGATTGGAATCATTAAGAATGTTATCCTCTTCAAATGAAGCCATATACAACCCTGCTGCACTGGGAGCCATGGTACTCCCCATGGAAGTCCCCTGGGTCTGGTGGTACAGTTGGCCCTTGAACTCGAAAAAAATTTCAATCAAAACCAGTGTGGCTAGTTCCATAACAAAGCTACTAGATGTTTGTGACTGCCAAGTGTGCTTGTTGAAAGCCTCCTCGATCACACCTAGAGTGGCCCTCTGTGGAATATTAGTGTAGAGGGCCTCTACATCTAGGGTAACCAATAGGCTGATTTCATTGATGTTCGTAAAGTCCGCTAATAGGCGTAAAACGTCTGCGGTGTCCTGTAAATAGGATTGTGTCTGTTTCACCAATGGCTGCATGAAGTAATCACAGAACTTCGATAAGGGTTTGAGTACTGAATCTATCCCGGAGACTATAGGACGTCCCGGGACTGGTCGCAGACCCTTGTGAATTTTTGGCAGGATGTAAAAGTATGGAGTTTTGGATCCTTTTTAATCAAAAAATCTGCCTCTTTTTTACTGAGCCACCCTTGGCTCTCAGCCGAGAAAACCAAGGAGGTTATAGTTTGTAATAATCGTGTCACTGGACTATTAGTGATTGGTGTATAATATTGTCGATTCTCTAATTGACGTTGACATTCAGTGTCATAGTCACTTGTGGCCATTATTATCGTTGCTCCCCCTTTATCAGCCTGCTTGATTATTATCGAAGTATCATTGGCCAGAGAGTCGACCGCCGTCGACTCTTCTTTAGAGAAATTGTTGAAATGTCTCCTAGTTGTACCGTTTCCCAGTTCTCTGAGCACAGCCTGTTCGAAGGTCAATACTTCGTTAGGTACCATCCCGTTATTGGGGGTAAATGTCGAGGCATTATGTAAGCCTGAGTCTGTCTGTTGTGGTTGCTGTGTCTCATTAAAAAATGCTTTTAAGCGTACTTTGCGAAAGAAGTTCTGTAATTCACATTGTTCCTTAAACCTTTTTTGGGTGTTGGAACAAAACCCAATCCCTTCTCTAGGACCCTTACTTCAATTTCAGTCAAGGTCCTCTGTGATAGGTTGACAATCAATGTCCCCTTTTCGTGTAGCTCCGGGTCTCCATCATGTCCCGGTTGGATTCTTGCCAATGTACCTTCTTCTGTTGTTGTAATTGCTGCCCTCTTCTTCTTCCTCGCCCTCTGCCCCAGCCTCTTCCTAAAAAAGGTTGGTTGTTTCCTACAGGGTAGAATTGTGGGGGCCCTTGAGGGTACATGGGATACGGCCAAAAACCAGGTCCCTGGAATTGTGGCACTTGGAATTCTGGGAAACCTTGTCGTCCTCCCCTTCTGCGCTGGTTATAACCCCATTCCTCTGTACTCGAGTCACTATTGGTTGATGAACCTCTTCTTATAGAATCTGAACTCGTATCAGAGGTACTGCTGGAGTCTGGGGGGCATAATCGATCTTTAGATAAGGGTACACCTTCTCCTTATCAAATTTACGAATATCTTTCTGTAATTTGGAGACCTTTTGTTTCATCAGATATTCTTTATGTTCCGCTATCTCATTATTGAGCTCAGTAAGTTTGAGGGCAGTATTGGTAGACATGGTACTCTTAATACTGGCCTCAGCTGCCTGTATCCTTATCAATAATGCATCCGCTATTCTCTTGGATGTATTGATTATCAGGATAAGGAGATCCCTGGTGCATTTCCATGACACCATTGACCACTCTTTCTTGAAAGTACCATCTTCCAAAAATAGTCGTGGGAAGTTGCGTACTATCAGGCCATTAGGTGCAATATTGGCCCTCAAATACTGTCATAAGAGCGCCATGTAGGGTTACCTTCACCCACTCCCGTTTAAGAGAGGAGAGAGATTGCCAGTCCTCCGACTGGCTTCCTGAAGCGGCACTGCTTTCTGTTCCTAGGATGGAGGGGGCTCTTAGTATTTCTGCGGCTAAGTCATCTCCAAAACTCAATCCTTGATCCTCCATATTGATGGAGATCCACGTGTATCGATGGAATTGGAGGATAATAAAATAGAGATAGGCAAGCAACCAAGTAGGTATAGTTTGCCACCGTTCAGTGTTGGGGGACAAAATCTAGTATTTAACCACCAAAACACCCAGTGATACTTCGATAATAATCAAGCAGGCTGATAAAGGGGGAGCAACGGTAATAATGGCCACAAGTGACTATGACACTGAATGTCAACGTCAATTAGAGAATCGACAATATTATACACCAATCACTAATAGTCCAGTGACACGATTATTACAAACTATAACCTCCTTGGTTTTCTCGGCTGAGAGCCAAGGGTGGCTCAGTAAAAAAGAGGCAGATTTTTTGATTAAAAAGGATCCAAAACTCCATACTTTTACATCCTGCCAAAAATTCACAAGGGTCTGCGACCAGTCCCGGGACGTCCTATAGTCTCCGGGATAGATTCAGTACTCAAACCCTTATCGAAGTTCTGTGATTACTTCATGCAGCCATTGGTGAAACAGACACAATCCTATTTACAGGATACCGCAGACGTTTTACGCCTATTAGCGGACTTTACGAACATAAATGAAATCAGCCTATTGGTTACCCTAGATGTAGAGGCCCTCTACACTAATATTCCACAGAGGGCCACTCTAGGTGTGATCGAGGAGGCTTTCAACAAGCACACTTGGCAGTCACAAACACCTAGTAGCTTTGTTATGGAACTAGCCAAACTGGTTTTGATTGAAAAAAAATTCGAGTTCAAGGGCCAACTGTACCACCAGACCCAGGGGACTTCCATGGGGAGTACCATGGCTCCCAGTGCAGCAGGGTTGTATATGGCTTCATTTGAAGAGGATAACATTCTTAATGATTCCAATCCATACAAAGACAATCTATGCCTCTGGAAGAGGTTCATAGATGATATCATCTTTTGGCGAGGTAGTGAGGATACATGCAACGAGTTTTGTGCATGGATCAATACTTTAAATCCCTATCTGAAGTTTTCCTGCACAGTCTCAAATAGACAGATACCCTTCCTCGACCTATTGATAAGGTTAGACAATGGTACATTGAGCACCACTATATATAGAAAGCCTACGGATCGCAATAGTCTGCTACTTTTTAGCAGTTGCCATCCACGCGCCTTGAAAGAAAATTTACCTGTGGGCCAATTTTTGAGACTCCGTAGGAATTGCAGTCAAGTAGAAGACTACAAAAATGAAGCAATTACGTTGGCAAGAAACCTTACACAACGCCAGTACCCAGCACGTAATGTTGCCCTCTCAAAAAAACGTGCGAGAAACAGGGAGGCCTTACTAGAACCCAGACAAAAAACTAACAGAAATATTGACATGTGTGACAACATTTAGTCCAGACTCAGTAAGAATAAAGCAGGCTATCAAGAAACATTTGGGTATATTGAACACTGGTGATTTGACTCTCGAACAACCACGTTTTGCTTTCAAACGTGCGAGTAATTTAAAAGACAGGTTGATCCACACCAGGCTTCGGACACGACCAACTAACACACAGAGACAACTGTGGGATTTACCTCCAGTGCAGGGACACTACCCATGCAGCACCTGCACTGTTTGTGCCTTGACAACAGTGACTAAGACCATAACATTTGATGAAACATTTATATGGGAATTGCGCAAACACAGTAATTGCAACTCAACAAATTGCATCTACATGATCACATGCCCTTGTGGTCTAAAACATATAGGGATGACCACGCGACCGGTAAAGGTGAGAATTACTGAACATCGCAGCAACTTTCGTTGCCATAGGGTTAACACCAAGATGTGTACACATTTTTTCAACACCAATCATGCACCAGATTCTTTCCGCTGGATAGTACTGGAAACTTTTTCCAAGATTAGTAAGAATGCTTTGTTTTATAAAGAACAGAGATGGGTGCATCGTCTGTCCTCCGACACACTGGGTTTGAATGAGATCATCCCATGGAGCGCACTACGGATTTAATCATACCCCAATATACTATATTTTGTAGTCTGCTCCTCCTAGTGTTACATAGTTTCTTGCCAATTTCCTAGGATACATATACCACCATTGAATGGCTAAATCGTCTAAAAATCATAGGTAATAAATGATGGCGTGGTTA
Organism: Calotriton arnoldi; assembly: GCA_963921515.1. NCBI lineage: Eukaryota > Metazoa > Chordata > Amphibia > Caudata > Salamandridae > Calotriton > Calotriton arnoldi. The sequence continues at coordinate 927,820 of CAWUFW010005403.1, forward strand.
TATGTAATACTTTGTACCAATTTTCATTCTCATTTTTACTTTGTAAGAGCATATAAGGCATTTTGTCAAACCAGGCACCCCTATCCAAAATGGCTGACTCATTTGCACAGGAACCATAGGCAGCATATCACCACTTTTTATCTTTCATCTTGAGCTTAGTCCAACCGGATGTTAAACATGACATGTTTTTTATAAGTGGGATAGATCCAAGTGGATACCCTGTATATATATTCTTGACAAATAACGGCAAATATCGATTTTAAAACCGATTTTTGGTATCGCAATTTTTACGATAGATTAATTACAGGCACAGATTTCTCATACCATTACATGACTAAAGGGTTATTTGTTGGGTAGAGCCATAGGGACCAGGAATCAACACTATTAGGTTATTTGTACCACTCGCGCCTTCTCTAAGATGGCGCCCGCTGCGCCACTATTTAACTGCTCGGGTGTTTCCGGCACACGCGGGAGATACCAACACAGCTGACACGGTTCAGGGAACAAATGCGGAAGTACAAGGGGGATAAATAGCCGAATCGGCACTCTCTCATTTACCTCCCGAACCCGGCAACTGAGGGTAGGTCTAAGGATCCGTTGCGGATTTCGCAACTGAGTATACTGGGGAACCCTTCATTTTTCCATCTTGCACGTTTGTGTTTTGGAGGACTTTTATGCCTTTTTAGGTCTCGGCCTGCACCAGTGCTTGCCACAGCATCCCTCAGCGCCGCCACAGCATCCCTCAGCGCCGCCACAGCATCCCTCAGCGCCGCCACAGCATCCCTCAGCGCCGCCACAGCATCCCTCAGCGCCGCCACAGCATCCCTCAGCGCCGCCACAGCATCCCTCAGCGCCGCCACAGCATCCCTCAGCGCCGCCACAGCATCACTCAGCGCCGCCACAGCATCACTCAGCGCCGCCACAGCATCACTCAGCGCTATGCCAATGCTTGTTTCAGGGAGAGTTTGAGGCGATTATACTCCTCTGACACCTCTTTAACAGAGATTACATACATAATGCGCATGATGGGAGAGACTCCTTTTGACCCTTTTCTATTAATAAAGATAATATACACAACGTACAAATTGGGGATTGTGTACTGTTTCAAGCTAAGTTTTAGATGGGGGCATGGGTTATCCATGATTACAATCTTTATGAATAAATATATCTCCTGATGATATATCTGGGGGACCGGAACGGTTTATTATAACAAAGCTGTATTGGTAGCTGATATAGAAATTCCATTCATTTGATATGAGAAACATGATAGGGGATGCCCGATGTGTAGTTAGTTAGATATTAGAACACCTTGGGAAAAGCTGGAGGGTGCCTTCTTGTTCCTTTTTAAATACATTGTTCTTCTCTTCCATATTTATTTCATCTACACTCCGCTTTAGGATGTGGGGAAGTTCCTCATGTTCTGATCTGCCGGGGATTGATGAAGTAAAAACTCATTTCTGACTGGGTGAGTTCCATGTATTTCTTGCGGTAATGAATAAACTACATTTCACTAATTTGGTCTAAAGAACTGAATGCATTGAAGTGACCACTTTGTTTTTGGCACATGGTGGGTTAATGCTTGCGACACCTCACTTATGTATGTTGTGCCATTAACGAGCAGGCTATATACAGTAGCACACGATAAACATGCGTTTGTGGCTGGTCATTGTATATTTTAACATGGTTTTTCTCCCAAAATAGGTAGAACCTACACTACTAGCCACTAGACAGAGTAAGGTACAGTGGTCATGAATTTATACAATATACTATTAGTCTAGGTCCACCATAATGTATATAGTGTAGTCTTTTATTTTCATAGGTCCTGAAGAATCGCTTCTAAAACTATAGAAAAAGGCGAAGAAACATGTTGACCGATTACATGGAAGAGCGCCGTATCTAAGACATTACCTTAGCATTGCGCCTTTCAATTATTTTTAATCAGGGTAGGAGACCCCACAATTAAAGTAGTTCTTGTTGGTACTCCCAATCCTGTTTTAATTCACACTTTATATCACATTTTTACATCTACACTCACTAGACCCCTCACCCCCACGGCACCAAACGGCTACTTGGAAAAAAGATCTCCGCCAAAGTGCCCCGCATTGGGAGCCCGTCAGGCATTGCAGCGCCGGCCAGACGAGGAGCAGCCCGATGATGAAACATGACACCCTATGGGGTGTGTGAGGGCATTACATTCCAAATAAATGGATTCCCATCTATTTGGATGTAGAAAACTACTGTGACCTGCATTACCATTTTTCTGGATTGTTTAGGAACAGCACAATATTTCAGTTTTTGAACAGCATTTGTGCTGGACCTTGAAGAAAAAAAGCCCTTCTGTCCCTCTTTGTGTATACCAGATGGGCTATGCCCGGACAACACCTCCAGAGGCATCTGGGGCTCCCTCCTCCGGCCCACGGTGGTCCTCCCCGAGCCCCCGGGAAGCGGAGCCCCCGAGCCCTGCGTGGGCAGGCGGGAGCCCTACGGGGCAGGCAGATGGGAGTCCTTTAGACCCCGGCCATCTGGTCGCACCTTTCCCCTCGGCCATCTGGTCGCACGCAATGCTTTCCAATGAGGCGACCAGATGGCCGGGCTGCCCTGGAAGTCCCGATGAGGGCTCATTTGCCTCCCGGATCCCAGCCAGGGCTCCAGGAGGTCGGGCACGTTCGCGCCCAGGGTCCCTTGAGCCTTGCGGTGCGCACGGATTCCCAGAAAGCAGGGTAGCCTCCCTCCGGATTACTAGGGGCAGGGTATGCCGGGACACCCCTCCCGGGCTGGCAGTTCTCTACAGGGGACCAGATGGGCTATGCCCGGACAACACCTCCCGAGGCATCCGGGGCTCCCTCCTCCGGCCCACGGTGTGGCAAGTTGCCCGGGACGGGCTCCATGGGTCCCGGGCAGTCCTCCCCCGGGCCAGAGAGCTCCGGTGGTCCTCCCCGTGCATGCGGCCCAGCCGGGGTCCCCGAGCCCCCGGGAAGCAGAGCCCCCGAGCCCTGCGTGGGCAGGCGGGAGCCCTACCGGGAAGGCTCGGCGCAGGCAGATGGGCGTCCTTTCGACCCCGGCGATCTGGTCACACCTTCCCTCTCGGCCATCTGGTCGCACGCAATGCTTTCCAATGGGGCGACCAGATGGCCGGGCTGCCCTGGAAGTCCCGATGAGGGCTCATTTGCCTCCCGGATCCCAGCCAGGGCTGTGCGACCAGATGGCCCTGCGGGCCGGGCGACCAGATGGCCCTGCGGGCCAGCCGACCGGGCTAACTCCAACTTTTGTCCTCCCCCCCCCCCCCAGGGCTCTGTAAACCCCCACTACGTGGGGGCTTAATAGTCGAGGAAAATGGGCTCCCCGGGCAGGCCGTCGGGGAGAGGACGTGGCCTGGGCTTAACCCTCCTTGGTTCCAGCCGAGGGTCCGGGTGCTGGGGACAGGGGGGTCCACCGGGGCCCGGGGAGTCTCTCACCGGCCTGGCTAGGGTTCGGAAGGTGGGCCCGGGCCTGGGGCTTGAGCTCCGTCCGGCAGGCACCGGGGTGCGGGAGCCCCACCGTCCTGCAAGCTGGCCCAGGGTCTGGATGCTGGGGACAGAGGGTCCATCGGGGCCCGGGGAGGCTCCCCCCGGCCTGGCTGGGTGTTGGAAGAAGGGACCAGGCCCGGGGCTTGAGCTCCGTCCGGTAGGCCCCGGGGTGCGGGAGCCTCCCGTCCTGCAAGCCAGCAGAGGGTCCGGGCGCTGGGGACGGGGGTCCACCAGGGCCTGTGGAGGCTCTCCCCGGCCTGGCTAGGGTTCGGAAGCTGGGACCGGGCCCGGGGCTCGTGCTCCGTCCCAAGGTGCGGGAGCCCCCAATCCTGCAAGCCTGCCGAGGGTCCAGGCGCTGGGGACGGGGGTCCACCGGGGCCCGGGGAGGCTCTCCCCGGCCTGGCTAGGGTTCGGAAGCTGGGACCGGGCCCGGGGCTCGTGCTGCATCCCAGGGTCCCAAGCTGCGGGAGCCCCCCGTCCTGAAAGCCAGCCCAGGGTCCGGGCGCTGGTGTCAGGGGTCCACCGGGGCCTGGGGAGGCTCTGCCCGGCCTGGCTAGGGTTCGGAAGCTGGGACCGGGGCTCGTGCTGCATCCCAGGGTCCCAGGCTGCGGGAGCCCCCCGTCCTGCAAGCCAGCCGAGGGTCCGGGCGCTGGGGAAGGGTGTCCACCAGGGCCCGGGGAGGCTCTCCCCAGCCTGGTTAGGGTTCGGAAGCTGGGCCCGGGGCTCGTGCTCCGTCCGGCGGGCCCCGGGGTGCGGGAGCCCCTCGTCCTGCAAGCCAGCCGAGGGTCCGGGCGCTGGGGACGGGGGTCCACCGAGGCCCGGGGAGGCTCTCCCCGGCCTGGCTGCTTTCAGAAGCAGGGACCGGGCCGGGGAGCGGGGAATGGCTGGCTTTATCCGCTACGCTGGCGGAGCAGAGTTTTCTGCCCACCCCTAGTCTTAACAAGGCTTCTCTTTGACCAACAAAAACATATATCCCAAGCCTAGGGACAAGCAAAGCAACAGAGTGACAAAGTGTAGGACTACGACTCTGTAGTTCTCCGCCTTCCATGGAAGCGTCTTAACGCCGCAACTGCTGGATCCCCAAAAACACAGGCACTATCAAATGGTAGGTCTACCAAAGCCGACTGGACAGCTTCTGAAAAGCCCAAAGATGCCAACCAAGCCCGATGCCTTAACGCCACAGCAGATGCCATGGCCCGACCCACAGAATCAGTCATGTCCATGCCACACCTTATGGTAAGCCTGCTGACCATCTCTAATCAAGTTGCCTACCTCAGCACGGAGATTATCCAGAAGAGATGGGAGAATGTTCTGTAAAGAATCCCATAAAGCATGAGAAAAACACCCCAGCACACAAGACGTGTTGGTGGCTTTCAATGCTGAACTGGCTTAGGCAAATATATGCTTACGACTAACATCACGACCCCTAGAATCCTTACCCACCGAAGTCTTAGGAGTAGAATCTACATCCTGTGAAGACGTTGCAGCCTGAGTCACAAGGCCACGAGTGAAAGGATGTCTATGCAGACAAACTGGGTCCCCAGGTGCAGGCAGATGCCTACGTGCAATATCACGGTCCACTGAGACTCAGGCTTGGCCCAAGCACCTAACAAAATGTCAACTAGGGCATCACTATACGAAAGAACAGGCTCTTCTCCAGTCTGTCCCTGACAAAGGATTTCGAAACAAAGGGTCTGTAGACCTCTGCGCCATGGGCAGTGACAAGTCAAACTGGAGCCGCTTTCCTCAGCAGGTCTGCGAAGGAGGAATTTGCCTCCATAGCAAGACTAGGGGGGGAGAAAGCAACCCCGAAGCTGGAGATTAATCTAACCCATTAGCCTTACCAAGAGCTGTAAACCAACTCTCCTCCATTTGAAACACATTGGTGTCAGAAATGGGCTGAAGGAGTCCTGCCCTAGTCGACACAGATGGACCTCCGAACGCCTCTTCCTGAAAAGGGGCCACAAACTGTACAATCCCCTCAGGTTGTATAGCAGACTATGCATATGACGTCATGCAACGCTGAAGCAGCGCCATCACGACGTTGACAGGGGGAGGAGAGGCGCCTTCGACCGGCACCGCCGACGTCAATGTCGGAATCAGTTGGTCAATGACCGGCATCGTAGGCAAAGATCCTGAAGGACTGAGCCTGCGCCAAAGCGATGCCAGCCAGCCGGCGCCAATCCATCGACTCCGATGGCCCAACCATCGGAGGACAAATACCGACGGCACCGCACTCACCTCCTTGAGGCCTAGAGGCGATCCAGAGGGAGATGGGGTCCCAAAGAGGAGGTGCAAGGAATCATAATATTTCCTCATCTGGGCCATCAACGCCCCAGCTCCTGGAAACACGGGGAGACGTGGTGCGGAGTCGCGTACATCCTCCTCAACCATCGAGCAGGAGGAGCCATGGGAGGCCAAGTCTCCACATGGTAAAATCCGAGAATGCCGCGACTTCAACCGCCCCTCACCGTTTGACTTCCCTGGAGAACGACGTCCTCCAGAACGGCTTCGGCTCCTAGATCGACCCCACAAATGCTCTTCCCGGGATGGCGAAGACAGAGGCTGGGAAGCCTTTGAGGACTGACACACACGCTGCCATCAACTTCAAACGCCGCTATTTCAACCAATTCGGTTTAAGTTTCTGGCAGGAGCCCCAATCCTCGGTCCAAATAAAAATAATCGACCAGAGGAACCGCTTCTCTGGATCCACGCTACAACGCGGAAAAGAAGAAACGGACATCTGCGCGCCGGAGGGGACTTGTATGGCTCCACTAACGTCATGACCGGAGTAGACGTCATCGATGAGCTGTACAATGCCATCCCCCGGCGCACAGTGGTACTGCTGAAAAATTTCCAGCTCCAGACTGGCGCCTGGGGAGAATTCAAAAAGTTAAGGAATCTGCGGATAGATGTCTATCACATTTTGAATTACGTTGTTAATGTACATAGTCTAATCTGTGGGGAAAATACACAGTGCTATCACCTCCCACATGTAACTTATGATTAAACCTACAGAGTAAATTAAATCTTGTGTTTCCATTAAACTTTGAATTATGTCACATGACCTGGTTAACGTCCGACGATTCAGCTGCCACTCTCACTGCACAAGGCCCCATCATCAGGATGAAAACAAAGCACTTCCCCAAAATATGCCAACAGTTGACAACCGGGTTCCCGCTTACACTTGGTTGAGCTAAAGCCACCATTCCCTGGGGTCCGAGTGACAGTTCTAACATCTTTAGTCATTCTTCACGAGAAACGCTCCAATTAAAGGAAGCAGCCAGGAGTAGCTCACATACAAAATCCAACAGCTACTGGGTCTAATAGAACACTGTCAAAATCAGGAGCGATTGGACAACTGCATTAGCCACATGCCAAAAAATACTGTATTTTTTACATTATCTTGCGATCCACCTTCCTGTGAAAGTGAATTCCATCAGGTGAAGACCACTCGCTGAACATTCACTGCCACGTTTTAGTACTTACAAGAAGTTTGACAGCAATGCCCAGTGCCTCACGTTATATGCCCAGAGCAGCAGTAGAGTAACTAGACTATAGATGGAAGTAGTAAACTGCCTCCTTCAGGTGGAAGCCAGGAGGCGGCTACATGCAAAGGGCCCTTTCGAGCAGTCTGAGTGTCCCAGCTAAACCCGCTTTCCTGAACTATGCTTCAACCCAAGAACTTCACTAAAAAAAAAAAAAAAAAAAAAAAGAGAGAAGGAACAGGTTCTCACAGTTTTACCTAGACGGAGTTTTAAAAACCGACAGGACAACATGCAATAAACCCACAAACTGCCTGACCAAGCTCAGCACCTGTGATGGAAACTGGAGGGCATGTAGAAGCAACCCAGCCTGGCTTCATTAAACACATGCTGCATGGTAGTAATGTCAAATCACGTGCCACTCACGCCCTCACAAGACGTGGTTACACAGCACAACTAACGAAATGGAGGCAACGAGAACAGAACCTGTCAAAATAAAACCACTTTCTACCATCGGCACATGCCGATTAAAACACCAGACGCACATTTTTACAATACCAAAACCCCTAAACGATAAAAACAAAAAGCTTTTTTTGACAGTCAACTACAGTTCAAGAGTTAACAGACATAGCTGCAATGCAATGCATACTGCTTATAACTGAACTTAAAATACTTCACTTTTTTAAATTACTTTTCAACCACTGAGTGCCCAAATAAATTCATACATGCACCTTTCATTACCCTCAACGTAACCGTTCTTCATGTCTACCTCCAAGAGCCTGCCATAGCCACTAAAGAAGCACTGGAAGTCCTTCTCCCGGACCTAGCATCTTAATCTGGCAATGTACACCTGCGGCATCACAATCAAGAACTACAGGCTCTGCGAATAACCTAGAACGTCTTGCCAGCCCGTCAGATTCCCAGCCGCGGAAGCCTGTAGGAAGGAAAACTGCTGCAAGCAAAGTGCCGACAACACGGCTAACAAGGCACATTGGAACTGAAAGTGCGAATTAGCTGGGGCGTCAAGGAGGTGGAGGGAACGAGAACAGAAAGAGGAGGAAGGCGGAGAGCCAGTTCAGGGCCTGGCTGGAGCAGTTGGACAGAATTAAACTACCCCAGGGAAGAGACTGGATGGATAACGAGGGATCTGGTTACCAGCAGCTGCAAGACCAAAAAGTACACTTTCTCCCTAGCTTCCAGACGTGCGAAAGGGAGAGCAGGAAGGGTAGAATAACTAATAAACAGCGCAGGTGGCGGGACGGGAGGGAGAGCATTATTTCTGGATTTGACGAGTTGTCAGTCAGGGCGGACAGCGGAAACCAGTGCTTTAGACAGCGCCAGTCAGAACAGAAAGCGGCGGTCCTGCATAGAGAACGGTGGACCAAGACGTGGACTGAGAGCAATGTGCACACTTCCTCTTAGAGGCGCGATCACAGAACAATGACACCTCAAAAAAATAAGCTGCGAGGGGCGGAAGGAGGGGGATATTAAGTAAACTAGAAGCAGCGCCGTGCACCAGCAGGAGGAAAGAAAAAGTAGTGCACTGGAACAAAACATAAGGCCCACAGTGAAAGGATCCACGTAGCAGGGGTCAGTCGCATGGGTGAGAACAAAACAGCAACAAGCGGGACAAGTGTTCACTATTCACCAACAAAAACAATGCAATTTGTAAAGGCAGACCACGCAACCAAGGAAGAAGCGGTGGGCGTGTTCAAGGCCCACAGAGGGAATACAGCATGCCTCGCAGAGCAGCACATGTGCGCTGCCTCTGGGCTCGACCTAAAAATTGGCACCTTGAGGAATTCGTGGTATCAGAGGAAAAGTGCACTGCCGTGAAGCGCACATTGCACTGAGACGCACCCGGAAACAATGTTTTGGCATTTATCTATTACTGCCATACTGTAGTCATAACAGATGTGCACCCCGAGGACGGATGCATTTATTGAGATTATGGCTGTGGGGACTAGTTGAATTAATGCTCCCTTTTTATATGCTGCTACTTGGTCACCACTGTGATTGCTGCTGTAACTTGTGACAGCCACTACATCCTCTCAGCCCCACCCCACTCCCCACTGCTTGGGCCCATTGGTTTGTTAACCATTGACATACTGTTTGCATGTGCAGCTATAATTTGGTAAAAGATTAATGAATGCGTGCATGCATGAAGCCATCTCCAAAGACTCCAGTCCTCACCGTCCGAAGCAAATTTGCTATTGAAATGCCATGAGTGGACTGGTGCCTCAAGTGTGCACAACCTCTCAGGAGGACAAGACTTGCAAGGCTTTGACCCTCTCCTTCCTGAATGCCTAATATATTCTCTGATTGATCTTGACGCGGACGTGCTTTAGCTCCTCTACGTGGGTCTCATTCTGCTTTTCCTCATGTATAGGAGAGATATGCCCGATAGAAACACCATCACAAAGAAGGCTAACCCCCCCCCCCCCCCCCCCATGTCTATTATGAGAAAGCAGTGTCTTGTAAGAGCTCAGTGCTTCATCAAAAGTTTCCCTCTTTGAGGGTTTTTATGTTCTTTAATATTGAGCTAGATAGAACACACATTTTGATCTTAAAGCACTGAAAAAGTTTCTTATTTTTGAAAAGCCAATTTTCGCATGTCATACTTAGACAAAGTAACATTTTCTAGATTAATCCTTACTGGTGTCTTATCAATTTTTTTAATCATTTCAAACAACTTTATTCTGCGTTCCACCAATAAAGTTCAGAAAACATCATGTAACAATTGTTTAAAGGCAAACATCTAAATAACAATAAATATAATATAGATAAAAGTGCGTAAAAACAAAATACAAAAATCAAAATATTTGCTTAAAAACTAATGACAGAAGCCTGGAATCTAATAATGTAAGTGCCAACTCCTGGTTCTTTACAACACCACTTTTTGCCTGATCCTCCACATAGCCAGAAGAAACCACACATTGGCTGGTGTCAGTTTTTAGGATTCTTAATGCTTCCCTATACTCCCTAGCCCCTACATTTCAAAAAAGCAGTAAAATCATTTTTTTCCCCTAACACTCCGATCAAAAATAAAACCTGGTCAACTGCTTCATTATAGTTAGTACAAGACGGACATTGCCCATTTCTTGGCTTCGTTTCTCACCCCCAGCCAGCTGTAAATGAGGAAAACGGTAGCGTCCCGTACCTAAATTGTAGGTAGAGCTTCCTGGCGGCAACAGGCTCTATTCCGTCCCGGAAGGGCTTTACCTCCAATCCATCCTCCAGCATTAGGAAGGTTGACGTCAGAGGACCCATACTAGACTGGCTTTCCAATAAACCCAATTTATATTTCCAGTAGACCCTCTCGATTGGTTCTTTGGAGATGGCACAGACCTCCACAGGAGCATCCCACATTTGCTCAAGCCTAATGTTTCTAAAGTTTAGCCTCACATGCATGAGCCACGGGAGGTTGCCGGCACCTGGCAGATGTAGTACCTCGGCTAGGCCAGACTGAAGAACTCAACTCTGTTATAGCCCAGATCCTCCTCCAGTACAGAATAGGCTTACAACTGCTACATCTGAAACATTTATTAGCCCCATATCTAACCTTAAGGGAGCAGCGGAGTGCTAATGGGGAGTCCGGTGAGTTGATGGATAAAGTGGTTTTCAACTGCGACTAAAGTGGACACCTCTATGTCCCCACAGCTCAACACCATAAAGGGCTGATACGAATGCCTGATATTTGTAAACTTGGAGTGCTGTTGTGATAGGGCAGAATTGAGAAATTTTATGCATCTTCACTATTCTTCCCCCCCCTTGAAGTACGCTCTAATTGGAGTCTACACTTTGCGATATGGGTTTGCCAATTAAAGTGTTCTGTTAAAGTAACACCCAGATAATAAGAAGTGTGGACTCGCTTCAGGGGGGACCCTCTCAGCATGGTATTAGGGTGAGTAGAGTGGCATGGACTAAAAACCATATATTGGTTTTGCTGATATTAACATCTATGCCCCTTAATTTGCAGAAACAGTCAAATCTACCAAGGATTCTTTGGAGGCCCATGGGAGATTTTCTGCTAACATCAAGGCCGGCACCCTGACATTTGCATGGCGCCACGCGTCAGACTCGCAGTGGTCCACATGGGCTATGAGATAATAAATAGCGTAAATAATGTGGGTGAGAGGACGCATCCCTGCCTAACCCCTCTATCTACTGAGAACAAATTTGTCATTTCCCTCCCATCTGCCCACATCGGACTTATTGCGGGACCCCTATGTCAGCCAAGATCTGCCACTATTTGAGGTCAAGCGCGGACCTAAGGTCAAAAACACCACATAAAAGCACCCCCCCACCCCCCGGTCAATGAACTTCCAGTACAACAGCTAGAGACAAATTGTACTGGTGCGTTCTCTAAAACTGGCTTGTAGAGGGGTTAATATATAGGCCTGTAATTTGAGGGAAGATCGCAGGGACTCTTCTTAAAAATGGGAATAATCTTAGCCCCAGCCCAAGTGAGCAAAATGGGGACCCCTTTCAATATGGCGTTAAAAATTAAAGCAAAATAGGGTGTCCTTTGACTTGAAGCTAAAGGTGGACACGCTGACTAACTTTGACCACTAGTTTTTGACTAGTCTGATGCATACATGTTTTTACAGCTTCAATTGTCCTTCGGACAAAGGAATTGGAGGATTTGGCTTTTTGATATCCTTAGAACTACTTTCTGACTCACAGACTTTTACATTATAGGTTAAGTGTCCCTCAACATCCGATTCAAGGAATTGTTTCTCCTGGGCCTCCCAGGAGCCTCAAATTCCTCATCTTCCAAAAAACCCACGTCATGGTTGGCTCACTCTATCCATGCTGGAAATTTTTGGGACACAGACAAAAACAGTCTTTTGGCTTGCATTAAAAAGCATGCAAAACAAACTTTTGACTTAAGATCATACGCTAAACATAAAACACACACCGGATATACGTCATCAGCAACATTGTTTTCAGTGGCAGACTTCACAATTTGAGGGAGTAGTTTCCAAAATCTATTTTAACAAAATAGAGTTGTAGGCACCTAGAATATTCTTGTTCAAGCTCAGACCTGGATTTCGTACGGTCAAAGATTTCTGAAAAACCTGGATCGCTCAATGAATTAATCTTCAAGTATTGTTTATATATGTGAATGCTGTCTAAGGTCTGGGACCATGCCTTTCAGAAGCCTCACAGCTTTACTTGCAGATTCTGTGTGACTCCTGAACCAAGGGGCAATAAAAAGAATCTGAAAATGGGGAAGAAAAAAAAACAGGGTGTCTCAATGGTTCTGCCTAAGGTAGGCAATCAAAGACAAACATTTGTTTGGAGGTATGTTCCTGGACCCAACCACTGCTTGATGGAATAATGCACAGCAGGCTATTCTAAGATAGGTTAATGCTGCAAGACTTTAAGTGATAAACAAAATCTTAGGGTACTGCAAGTCATCAAGGAGTTTGATTCATACAGGTAGAAACTAGGCTGAAGCTACAGTTCTTTTAAAAAGTCAAGGAGCTCCAATGCTACTTAAAGTACTAATGTGCGGTGGGGGAGCTGAATGTCTCAATCAATCAGGGTTTGTAAAGTGCGGCTACTCACCTGTGAGGGTCTTAAGGCGCTTGGGAGAGGGTGTCTACTGATCCGTCTGACCGCTGGGGTTCAGTCGATGAGCCAGGTCTTGAGATCCTGCCTCAATTGGGCCAGCGACGGGGATTGTCCGAGGTGGAGAGGAGGGGTGTTTTAAGTCTTGGCAGCGAGGTAGGAGAAGGATCTTCCTCTGGTTCTAGTCTTGTGGATCAGAGGGACGGTGGCAAGGGCCAGCTGGGAAGGAGCGGAGGTGTCTGGTGGATACGTGGAATGAGAGGCGGTGGTTCAGGTAGGCTCGTCCTGCGTAGTGGAGGGCTTTGTAGGCATGCATGTGGAGCTTGAAAGTGATTCTTTTATTGACTGGGAGCCAGTGGAGTGCTGAGGTGTTCGGTGGTATGGCTGCAACGGGGGATGTCGCGGACCAGTCTGGCTGCTGCAATTTGAAGGTTCTGTAGTTTCCTGAGGAGTTTCGGGGTGCTGCAGGCGTAGCGTGTGTTGCCGTAGTCTAGTCTGCTGCGGATGAGTGAGTGGGGACCCTTTTTGTGGATTCGGTGGGGATCCATCTTAATGTTTTTCGAAGCAGGCGAAGCGTGTGGAAGCATGATGAAGACGGTGTTGATCTGGTGGTTCATTGTGAGCAAGAAGTGCAGTATGATGCTGAGGTTTCGTGCATGATCCGTGGGGGTGGGCAGGGTTCCCAAGGCGGAGGGCCACCAGGAATCGTACCAAGCTGAGGGGGTGGGTCCCAGGAGGACGACTTCGGTCTTGTCCGAGTTGAGTTTGAGGCAACTGTTTTTCATCCAGGTGGCAATGGCCTTCATCCCGCTGTGTAAGTTGTTTCTGGCGGGTGGGGGTTCGTTTCTGAGGGAGAGGATCAGTTGGGTGTCGTCATCATAGGAGACTATGTTGAGTCTGTAGTTCCTGACTATGGCCACGAGAGGGGGCCATGTAGACGTTAAAGAGGGTGGGGTTCAAGGAGGAGCACTGGAGGACTCTGCAGCTGATCTCCATGGGTTCAGAGAGGAACAGGACTGTGTTCGACTGGTGAAGGAGGGGATCCAGTCTAGGGCCTGGTCGTGGATGCCGGCGACGTCGAGTCTCATGATTATGGTGCAGTGGAAGACTGTCGAAGGCGGCCGAGAGGTCCAGAAGGATGAGGGCTACGGTTTCGTCCCAGTCTAGGCAGAAACAGATGTCGTCGGTCGTGGCGAGAAGTGTGGTCTCGGTTCAGTGGTTGCTTCTGTAGCCGGATTGGGAGATGTCCAGGAAGTGGTTTGCTTCGATGAACTCAGAGTTGGTCGTTTATGGCCTTCTCGATGACCTTGGCTGGGAAGGGGAGCAGGGAGATGGATCTGAAGTTCTTGAAGTCTGTCGTGTCGGAGAATGGTCTTTTTAGTAAAGGGTTGATCTCTGCGTGTTTCCAGACGTCGGGGAAGGTGGTGGTCTCGATTGAACAGTTGATGGTGCAGAGGAGCTCGGGCGTGGCGGCTCTATGGAGATGTGGTGCGGACAAGGGTCCGAGGGGGGTCTGGAGTGGGTGCTCTTCAAGGTCTTGAGTGTCATCTGTTGTGAACGGGGTCCAGTTGAGCAAGATCCGTTTGGGTGCTGTGGTGTCTGGCTTGGTGGGAGGGTCTTGGGTGTCGAAACCGTCATAAATCCGCCTGATCTTGTGGTGGAAGAAGGTGCAGAGCTTGTCAGAGGTCTTGGGAGGGTGAGACATCTGTGGCCTCGCTTGTGGGTCTGGCAAACTTCTTAAGGATAGCAAAGAGTTCTTTACTGTTGAGTGCGTTGGCGTTTATTCTGTCCTGTAGGGCAGTTTTCTTTTTGGTTTTGAGGAGGAGGTGGTATGTGGCGATTGCGGCTTTGGGGATTGTGTGGGTTTCCAGGGTTATGTTGTTCCTCCATTTCTTCTCTAGTCGTCTGCAGGTGTGCCTGAAATCGTGGAGGGCAGGAGTGAACCAGCTGGCTTTCGTGTTGCTTGCTGTTTGAGATCAGTCGGTTGAGGTTGCGTGCTGCGTTGTTGGCAGCTGTGTGGTTGTGCAGAGGGGGGCAGTGAGCTGTTCTTCAGTCACCTTGTTCCAGCTACAGCCGTGGGGGAGCATGATTAACTGTGGGTTTGGTGATGGCGAAGTGCATGCAGTGGTGGTTGGGCCAGAGGAGTTTGGTGGTGTGGCTGTAGGTGATGTTTCTGCTGGTGGAGAAGACTGGGTTGAGCGTGTGTCCAGCTGCATGGGTTGGAGCAGGGACTAGCAGCTTGAGTCCTATGTTGGCGATATTCTGCAGAAGGGATGCAGTTTTCTGGTCGTTGGGGTGGTCCAAGTGAAAGTTGAGGGCGCCAAGTAGGATGTAATCGGGCGCCAAGTAGGATGTAATCGGTGGATGAGAGAGCCTGCGGGGCAATGACGTCGATGATTGCTTCAGTGAAGGGCCGGCGGGGCCTGGTGGTTGGTAGACGAGGGTGCTGCGGAAGGTGGTGTTGGGGTTGGTCTGGATCTTGAAGTGGAGGTGTTCCATTGTGGTCGTTGGGTTGTCTGAGTGGGTAGTCAGGCGGAGGGTGTTCTTGTGGATGATGGCGATGCCTCCTCCTGGTCGGTTGGCGCGGTCCTTGCGGGTGATCTTGTAGCCATTGGGCATGGCAGTGGCGATGTCTGGGCCAGAGCTGGAGTTTGTCAAGGTTTCCGTGAGGGAGGCGATGTCGGGAGGGACGGAGTCAAGGAGGTCCCAGATTTCTGTGGGGCGTTTGTGGAAGGAGCAAATGTTGAGGAGGATGCAGCTGAGCCAGTCAGGTCCGTTGTTGGTCGGTGGGAAGAGTCCTTGGGTGTCCTTTGGCGATGCGAGGTGGCAGGCGGCGTAGCATCTTGAGTCTAGGAGGGTGCTGGCACTATATCGGTGGAAGGTCTGAGGACCAGGGTCCTTGGCGCAGGGCGGCGTCCAGGCGCAGAGGGATTTGCCTTTGGCACAACCGCCATTAAGTAGTGTATGGGGGACGGGGGGTTGGACAACTGGGAGGCGGGAATGTAGGGAGTGGGAAAGTGGCACTGGAGGGGGGCAGGGCCGTGGGCAATCGCAGGGGCAAGCGCGGCAAGGGGCACAATGAAGAAAAAGTGCAAGAAGGGTGAAAAAATAAAGCCAGAAAAAAAAGCTAGCATAAAAATAAAATTTAAAAAAAAAAAGAATAGATCAGAGCAGCACGCTGACGCTCTACCACTAGACCACCTGGGATGAGACGCAGGTGGGGAGGCCTGCGGGTGGAGGAGGGCCTCGAACCACTGACCCAAGGGTCAGCAGATCAGCAGCAGGGAGCTCGGGCAGCAGCTACCAGGCGAAGCAGCAGAAGGAAGGGAGCAGCCCACTGAAAGGTCTCGCAATACAAGATCACCCGATCACACTTCCTTATTTAATGGCATCTCTTTCTTCTTGTACAATAGACACTGGGGCTGCATCTGCACTATGAAAATAAACATTCTGCATCCTGTAATTTAATGCAAAATATATATTTTAAGCAGATTAAATGCAAGTCACTTGGTTGTTCAGAATGTATAGTAAAATGTGGATAAAGCTCTGCATTCTTGCAAGAACTCCAGTGGTGCAATAAATGTCTCCTTACAGCAAATAATTTACAGGAGAAAATAGTAAGAAAGCAGATACTCTACCGAAAGATAGGGTAAAGCCAGAAGAAACAGGTGTAAAGGAAAAAAGCCACAACCACTTCCTTAAAAGGCAGAACGTAACAATTTAGGTTAGTGGCGTGCTTGGTGACCTGCATATAAAACCTGTGGAGAATGTACGGTCCAAGGGCCAATACGGTTAGAATGCAAAATCTAAAAAGCACTAAAATTCACCAGCAGCCCTGAGTGATGCAACCACATTACCCACTCCAATTATCCGAGATATCACTTATCACTGACATTAGGAGAAGCACTCATGGCCAACACAGAATCCACTGGGCTCAGTCTTTGACAATATCTAGCAGACACTGGAGCAGACTGACCTCACACACCCAACTCGATTATGAAATTTTGCTGACCCAATGGCCATTGTCTGTTCCAGGTGACCAGTAGTCTCTGGCCATGGCTTGGCCTACTTTGACCTCCTGCAGCAGTCACCTCTCCCACAGGTCCCCAGTGCTTTGGGTGTCAAGCACAGCCTTTGTCCACAGCCTGTAATTATGGCCCATCTCACTCAAACGTTCAACTAGACATAGCTAAGACCAGAGTGCAGAGCTTCTCCTAGAGACCCTCAGCCTATTCCCTGCCTCTCTTCCAGAAATCACAGCATACACGCTTAACAGGACCTCAACACAAGTGGTGGTCTTCAGGCATTCAACATCCTGTTCTGTGATCCTAGGATGCACTACACATTGAGCACAATCTGTAAAACCTTGCCATAGGGTCTTTGAATTTCTACCCTTTTGGTTTGTCCTTCCAACTTTTCATTCATTTTTCTTTCCAATTCATAAACTGTACTTGCAAATCTTCACAATAGTTCTTTGATTCCCTAACTTTGCATGCAGACTTATGCATTTTTTTAATGGTAATTAAGGGGGTTTCCTGGAAGGATGAGAAATTCCTTTATGTCCACAAAATCTTCTGGGGCTGGAGCATGTTCCTTGTCCCCCACTGAGGTGCCTACCATTGGTGCAAGTTGAAAATGGTTGTATTGTGTAATTGCAGCTCAGGGCAAGATTTCCAATCTGCAACAGACTGTGGCAGGCTCGAGGAGCTAGTGGCAAAACAAATGCAATGCAGATAAATCAGGTGCTAGTAAGTTTAGACTGCACATAGGTTGAACCAAACTTATTTCCAAACCAGTGTTCAAAATATACAGAACTTTTCAGACGCCTTTTAGTTATGGAAATCTCTTTAAAAAAAAAAAAAAAAGTTTACTCTTTGAACCTTTTTGGGTTTTGCTGTAAAGTCGTGCCTCCATGTCAGGTATAGTGTAACTCCACCCAGTAACTTTACTGCTGCAGAGAGTATATTTTTCTATGGAAATTCACATGAAAAAAAGCTTCTTTTGAGCAGTCATTCAAGAAGGCCACAATAGCTTCCCTGTTTTTATCTTGGAACTAAAGGTAACCCAGAAGAACTTTGGCAAATCCTCAACTTTACCAGGTAGAGCCAAATCAAAATCCAGCTGCTCCCGAGCCAAACAGGACATAGGGTTCAGACCATTCTACAATGGAGCCATCATTCAAAGGTATGGGAGACAGCCACTGCAGGTAAAAGGGGTTAATCAGATACCCAACCACTAGTACAGGTTGAGTCCCAAACAGCTTCAAAGCGAAGTACTTGCATTAGACTATTATACGCACCAGTTGTAAGATCTGGAGTGGAAGCAAAGATAACAGTTCTATAGCACAATGCAGATGTGCACAACATGATGATAAAAAAAAAAAAAAAAGGATTATGCAGGTCAGCTGCTGGAAATGCTAATAACACACATGGCTTAAAAGCAGAGGGTTGCAGCAAAATCTACAATATGTGAGGGAAGAAGAGCACCAGGGGAGGACATACCTTGTGAAATAGCCGAACATTTGAGATGCTTATGGCAAATACACCTATGTGTGATGTACAACGACTGCAGAGATGTACAAAATGAGGATGGTAGTGGTGTAAAGACCCTCCAACAATGGTACTGTTACTCACAGGATGTCCAAGTAATGCACCCAGTAGACACAAAGTGTCTATGTTGCCTGTGGGTGGAAAATGCTAAGAAAATATATTAGGGCTGGAAAATGCATGAGTTGCAATTACATTTACGCTAAACCTGTGACAATCAAATCAGGCCCACAATAGTCCAAAGGCATCTTAAAGGAGATAGATTTCCATCCCACAAAGCAACTGTTCCATAGAACTTCCTTGAAACTAACCCATGGTCCCTTCTTTGTGCCTTACCTAGTATGATCCATGGCCCAACCCCTTTAACTGTCTACGTAATAATCTAATGGGAAGCAATTGTACATTTGTGCAGCTTTAAAAAAAAAAAAAAAAAAAAAAAATGGTTATCATAGAACTTGAAGCTTTCCATTATTAGGTCGAGCCTGAGCAGCGCATGCGCTGCTCTGTGAGGTATGCTGTATTCAGGTATGAACTTGCTTTTAATAGTAATGGCGGACAAAACCAGCTTCTTTAGTAATGGTAGCCACGTCATACTTACACAACCAGCTTGCACCTTTTAATCCACATTTAAATTTACCTTGGCAGCACGGTCCGCTTTCACTATAGCGGCAGCGCTCCCTTTTTTTTTTTTTTACATTTGTTTTTACCACAGCGGTCTGCTATAACTATAGCGGCCGCCATCTTTTGTTTTATCGGAGTACTAGCCAATTGCGGCTGCACGCCTGGAGTGGAGAGGCGCGCATTTTGCACATAAAGGCGTACGGCCGTCATTGGCTAGTATTCCGTACTCCCTTATCTCCCGGATCTACCATGCCATGTCCAACACCATCTCACCCCTCCCACTTGCCTGCCCCCACCACCCCTCCGAGGTCGAGAGTTTAAGCTATTGGCATTGTGAAACCCTTCTGGTTCATGCATCGCTTTTTTGGAAAATTGGTTTACTCAAGCCACCAACCTGTCGTTTAGTAAACCCCTAGAGTTTGACAGGGCCCATCGAGTACCTACTAGAATACTTGCGAACCAGAAAGCACCAAGACCAATTGTTTGCAAACCTCTCCGCTATCAGCACGTAGAACAGATTCTCGCCTTCATGCGAAAAAAATAACCACATCCTCTGGAAAAATAACAAAATATTTATCTCGCAAGATTATAGCAAAGAGACTGTTGATACAAGAAAAGGCTTCCTAGCACTTCGCCCAAGATTAAGAGCCTTGAACTACCAGTTTGCCTTTGCGGGCCCAGCAAAATTCCGTGTTACGATTCAGGGTTCTCCACACTTCTTCACAGATCACCTACAATTGAAAAGATTCCTCGACGGAAAAGAGGATTCTTCTATGGACACTGCGTCCTCCGGGCCTTCCACCGCAAGTCTATGATTGTATGTACTAATGCCCGTTTCGACTCCGGGTATGCTCATACCCGTTCAGTTGTCTAGTTAAGATGCTTACTGCTCATATACTAACTTTGTATAGATTGGCACTAATCTTGCAGGTTATTGGGGATGATGTGTCTGTTACTGTTCGTGTTAGCGAGGTCGCTAGCCCTTTCCGCTCGTCCTGGCTGCCACTCCAGACTGTTAGCCACTCGCAAGTAGTACTCTTTGATGGAACTCCGTGTTGCATCTCAGGTGTTCTCAAGGTACCCTAATATATGCCAAGTGGCCTAGTTAAAATGCTTAGTGCTCAAATACCGAAAATGTATTAATCTTGCACTAATTTCGCGTGTAAATGCAAATGTTCAGTTAAGTTGCTAGCCCCTTTTGACCCGACAGCGGGCTGCTATGATACGGTTTATGACTGACTATGCTCGACCAGATGTCCAATTGATATTGTTAGATTACTTGGTTAGATCTCCGCAACTTCCTCCACTCTGCTCATACTGTTATTACGAATAATGATTCTTATCACATTCTAGCCGCATTCAGTTCTCAGTTTTTGATGTTCATACTTTAGGGCACAGATTGGATTCATGCGTTCAAACGTACTCTATTCTGGTTTCCATGGGAGGGGAGCTCTCTTCCCCAGTCACCATGCCAGTTCACTACTTTCTGGGTTGGGAGGGAGGGTTTGGGATGTGGGTGGGCAAGGTTGGGGTTTTGGATTCTGTTTTCTTCTTTTTTCATGTACTGGTTTTGTTTTTCTTTGCTGGTTGTCATTTTTATGCCGATTATCATTACTGTTTTCTTAACTCAAATGCCATGTTTTGCAGTGACATCTTTATGTATACAGGTGGTACCTCATTGAATGATATGCGATATATACGCTACGACTACGCAATCCTAACCAATTTAACACCAGTATTTTTACTAATTCTATCGCAGACACAAAAAGGTAATACAACCTTCTCCCATCGAGAGAGGAAACGGCGCAAAACGACTCCCTTAGTCAGAGAAATCACTTATTATGATTATAGCACTATTATGATGTCTCAGATTTCCCCGGTCGCTAGGGCCCATAACAATTTCAAGATAGTCTCACTGAATGTTAAGGGTATAAACCACCCTATCAAAAGAAGGAAGATCCTTGACTATCTCCACAAACAGATGGGTGACGTCTTCCTCTTACAGGAAACGAAAATGTATTCCAAGCAATTCAACTCACTTAGAAATAGGTTTTACAGCGATGTTGCTGGTTCAGATGCAATAGGTAAAAAAAAACGGTGTCCTGACTTTGGTAGCCAAAAAAGCCAACATAGACCTGGTGTTAAGCTCAACAGATACACAGGGGAGGTGGGTCACAACGAAATTGGTTAAAGATAATACGGAATTCTACATCACAAATATCTATGCCCCCAACAGAGATAACTCGGACTTCTGGGTAGGTCTTAGTAAGCAAATTGATACAATCCCAGATACCGGCATGCACATACTTGCGGGCTACTTTAACCTAGCCATGGACCCAGCCTTAGACAGGGATTCACGCTGTCCTTTTCGTGTCAACTCTCACAAAGCCCTTATCAATCTTTGCACACGTTTTAACTTGACAGACACTTGGAGGCTACAAAATCCCACAGGTAGAGAATGCACTTTTTATTCATCTCCACATAATTCATATTCACGCATTGATTACCTACTTATTTCCAATAACGCTATATCCAGAATAGATCAAACCTCCATTGAACCAAGAGTGATCTCAGACCACTCATGTATTAGCTTGTCTATAACTGACCCGAAGCCTGTTAAAAAAACAATCTCTTTGGAGATTAAACAATGAAGTTTTAGAGGCAGAATCAAACAGACAAAGTATTGAGTGCGATCCAGACTTACCTTACGGTAAATAAAATTGGTGACACATCGGACCTCACAAGATGGGAAGCATTAAAAAGCCCCATTAGAGGTGAGATCATTAAAATTAGAACTGCCATGAATAGGGACACCAATAGCAAACTTCAGAAATTAGAAAAAGATTTCCATACTGGAGGAAAAACATTATATCCAGGGATAACTCAGTTTTGAATGAGATAGTGACAAAGAAATGAGTATAATAAAATAGTAAGTGACAGGGCAGGAATATGGATACATAAACAAACAAGCATTGGCATAGCCAATAGGTCTCGCCTTTGGGGCCTTATAAGTGTTTAGACAGAGCTATTAGCTTTGTTAACGTTAACAGAGCGAGAAAAGAAGAAATATAAAGTAGGGCATTACAAAAGAGGAAGATGGGGCAGGCAGCAATAGAGCGAGAAAAGAAGAAATATAAAGCAGTGCATTACAAAAAATGAAGCATGCGGCAGCGCCCTAGCATGCCCACTTTGTGAACACGTATCCTTTGCCGCATCATATGCTCGAGGGAGCCGAGGTCGTCCTGTCTGCCTTCCCACTCGAGCTCGAGACACCCCGCTTCAAGAGGCTCTGGGGCGGCGTCTTGAAGCCTCTGGAGTGAGTGATTATCGAGAGGCTCGTGATGAATTCTACGTCACAGTGCGCAGAGTCGCACGTTAGTGACGTAAAATCAGACAGATGAGGAGTGAAGTGTTGTCTATCACCCTATGGCTAACCTTGTTTATAAGTAGTGTCACCTGGAGTGAGCCCGAAATAAAAATATGGGCTACAATTTTGTACAAGTAAAATACACTATATTTATGCGGTGTGCTTATAAGAAAAATACATAACAGCAAAATGCGCACTTCCTGGACTACTGATCTGCCGAAACAGGTGTAACTGAAGAGCGCAGGTTAATTTATGATGAGGTGTCGTGGTGCTATGCTATATGGCAGCTAAAGGATGTTTTTGTTCCCCACATTCAAGGTACTGGTTTTGTCGACATCGGAAGGATAAACGGCTGCCTGGACCCGCCATGATAAGAAGCAGCGACTGCTACAAACACCACGGAGCTACTGAAAAATCTTCACAATGCAGCTAGAGAGTTGTTGTTTTCCATTGAAGTTTCTGGTTGTGGCCAGTGGGTCGTTTAAAACGGTGACCTGGAATAAATGGGTTAATACTTAGCTGTTATTGTACATATATTGAGCTTTTCGTTTTCTGGGCAGTTGTCTTTTGCAGCTTTAAATAAAACAGAGGCTTTTGCACCAGCGCCAGAGGTCCTTTGGCCACTGTTTATAATTCCACATTGAAATGGTGTCTTTTTAAAATACGATTTGTCAATTAAGTTTTACTTTGCCGTGCATTAACCCAGCTTTGTATCCCTCGGAGGTCGATAAAAAAAACATATTTAATAACTGCACCAATTGACTGAGCACCCAGAGATGGCAGTGTTAGCTCTGTGTGCTATAAAATATTAGAGATTAAGAAAGACGACATTGGTAGGTTAAAAATCAGTTGTATTAAAACAAAAAAGTAGATTCAAAGGCTGCGGAAGTCAAGTTTTAAGTTTAAATGTCTAATTCTTCAATAGAAAGATGAGCGCCTCCACATGAGCGCCTCCACCCCATAGTGATTTTTCCATAGAGAACTCATGGAAAAGATTACGTCCCGTAAATTCATATATTTCTTCTAATAACAATTGTTTAATACAGATTTAAGTCGTGGGAACTCGCGTGTCCTTCGAGTGGGAATGAAAGGGGAAGTCGCTCGCTGGTTTAAAGCAATGTCTGCAGAGAGTTTTGTAGGCGTGGTATAGGGTCGGAGTCTCCTATCCAAATTCACTCAGCCTTTTATCTGCTGCACGACTGATGAAATTAGTAACACGTAGATGAGGAATCTTACTAAAGCTTCAGATACAATTCATATTAAAACTAGTGCCGTTACCGAGAGAGCCGGCTCAGTAAATGAACACACGCGTGTTGTGAGCAGACCTTGAGATGCCCACTGATGTCCCCTATACTTTGAAAGTTGTGTTAACCCACTCGCCACTTGTTGTTCATATCAATCCACAAGCCTCACCCCCCGCTCCCCAGAGAAGGTCTTTCTGTGATCTGTGATTACCGGCAGCTTTACTGTGACACCCCCTCTCACCTGTGGCGGAGGCTGGGGGTCCTAGAGAGCCGCAATGCCCCGGTGTGTGGGTGCTATCGAGGTCCGCCCCAGCTCGGCGGTCCCCAGACTCTGCTGGGTGAACTCGGGCAGCGCTCAAAGAGAAGAAGATGTCGCAGCACACACGCCATCTTCCTTATTATTAGATGGTGAAGTTCTGTTCTTACCAAATTGTCGATGCTGTTCAACCTGTAGTTTACAACAAGTGCCATGCATGCCAATGGGCAAGTATATCCGATGCCCCTTCATTGAAAATGTGGATGTAATGCAACGGGTGCTCATGTAAAGCGCCCTGATACCTCCGGGTCGTATTCGCGCTATATAAAACAGCCCAAAAACAAACAAAACAAGCGGCAGTGAAAGCGATCGCGAAAGTGATTGTAAAACAAAAAAGCAAGCGTGCGCCTCGCGCTAAAAGTAAAAAAATAAAGTGTCGGCAAAAGTGAAAGCGTTTCCCTTGCGGGAGCGAGCAGCGCCAGGAGCGATAATTGCTAACACATGGCGCCAAAGCTCGCTCCCGCAAGGGAATCGCCAAACGTGCACGCGTTGCCATTGAAAGCAATGCAACGTGTGCACGTTTTTAGGGCGAAAAGTGAATCGATTCCAAAAGGTCTTTTTCCTAAGCAGCATAAAAGTATTAGGCTATGTGAATCCAACAAGGCAGGGAAGAGCTTAGCTTCCTACTTAAAGTTCAAACTTCAGAAGAATACGATTAAGAATCTAATGGACCAGAAGGGAACAGCTCACTCTGACCCTGACAAAATAGCAGAAGTTTAAGAACTTCTACAGCACATTGTATAGCAAGAACCAGGATCTGGACACCACAAAAACCCAAGAATATCTACACAAATGCATCCTGCCTGCCCTCTCAGAACAAGAAAAAGATGAAATTAATGGCCCAATAACCGCTACCGAAACTGGAAACACGATAAAGGACCTTAAAGCTGGGAAGGCTCCGGGACCTGATGGGTTTAATGCTACATTTTACAAATCCTTTTCCTCTGCGTTGATTCCCCCACTCCTAAACATGTTCAATGAATTCAGTGACTCTGGTCAGATTAATGGGACACCGGCAGAAGCTATCATAGCAGTGATCCCCAAAGAAGGGAAGGACCCAACACTCCCTAAAAACTATAGACCTATATCACCAATTAATATAGACTGCAAAATCTATGCAATGGTCCTTGCTAAACGCCTCCAATTTTTTTTACCCAAACTCATTCATCCCTCACAGGTTGGATGTTTAAAGAACAGACTCTCCAGTGATAATACTCGTATTCTATGTCACGTTCTGGTTTAAGACGGTTTTTCACGGACACGGCTCCAATATACTTATGCGGCTAATACCGATTGAAGTACACCATACTATATATACACTCATAGATCTTCGCTCTACCATGAGCCTCACCTATGCGTCCTAGGATTTGCTCCAATCCTCTTTGATATGCGCGTCTGAGGATA
This sequence comes from Calotriton arnoldi, assembly GCA_963921515.1. Lineage (NCBI taxonomy): Eukaryota > Metazoa > Chordata > Amphibia > Caudata > Salamandridae > Calotriton > Calotriton arnoldi. The sequence goes on from CAWUFW010005403.1 coordinate 952,886, forward strand.
TATTTCATTTCTATATCCTATTGCCCTGAAGAAGCCCATTTTAAGGCGAAACGCGTTGGCTGGTTCTTTCATACGAAGCACAACTGAGAATAAAATAGACCAGAAACGTTGATTTTCAAATAATTTTTATTGACGTGTTTGTGTGTACTTAATTGTCTGTGTCTATATATTGCCTCTCATCCAACCAACTTATACGTTCTAGAGAAGGCCAAACTAACCGATTCTCCAACAGTAGCAATCACTTTGGATGCCGAAAAGCAGTAGCGGCCGGTGGTGGGAGTGCTGCCGGGCGGTGACGCAGGGTGGGGGGTAGTAAACTACGGATTTCGGCCGCACTGAGGTAAGTAAACAAAAAAATAAATAAAACGAATTTCGTTGCGCGCGCTGCATCGCATTTGGCAAATGCATGACTTATTGCATTGCAAATGCTTGTAATACTTTGGAGTTAGTATTAAGCTACGGTCAGCATTAAAACTGTTATATTTGATGTTGGTGCTTTTCATCCCTTTCATTTTCGCTTCACTACATGTTGAAGTTACACAGGCATATTACAAGGAAAAAAAACCCCACAAATTTGATCATCATGCATCACACTAACACTTCACACATTGGTCACGCTACTAACCCACATGGCTCCAACCTAGGACAACATACGGTGTAACATACTACACGTCCACCAAAAACACTTTGGTGCCTTGTCAGGGATAAGCAGCATATCTGTATCTAAATACAAATGCACAAATAAAAAACATAAAAACAGATTTGTTTTTAGCCTTCTATTTGGTTGTGGGAATGAAGGGTTATAGGCTGGTCTAAATTCCTCTGTGCATTGCATATTCTGTTAATGGACACTTTCCCCTTACTAAGTTTTATTCTGCAAATCGGACTCAAAATATTTAAACTAAATCCATAAGTTAATCTTTTTAATAGATGCGAGTTAAAAATGTATAAAGGCAATGTTTACTGGGAAAAGCACCCCATGCTGTACATACAAAAAAATGCAACATAGGAACAAACTTAGGGGGACCACAAGGTATTAAGAGCGTTTTACAAATATTTCTGTGCACCTTGGGCGCATGAAAAGGCAAAACATTACAAAAAAACGTTCCATTTACCCAAAAGAACATAACGCGATTTTCCATATTGCAACACCAAACACTGATCTGGAATGCCATTTATTCAACAAACGCCAACTTGACTGACAACTTGTGTGCAACTTGAAACGTGTTTTGGTTAATGTACAAAAGTAAATGTAAACATCAAGAACTAGTGGATTTGCATCGTATGTTCTTGAAAATGGGTTTTCACCAATTAAATACAAAACGTAGCCTCTCACTCGAGGGAAAGGTTAACCAGAACGGGCAACAAATCTCTACTCTACTGGTTGGGAGGGAGGGGCGGGCGGACACATGATCACCCACCGTACTTCCCAGTGCTGGGCATGCCCTTCCTCATCTCGTGACACACATCAGTAGTGATGAATTGGCATGTCCGAATAGAGACGAGGGTGTCCGGTTACAAAAGCCTGTTTCAGTTAGGCAGCTGAAATAACACGTTTAACCGCCAAGAAAGTACGACCGAAAAGAAAAGTTAATATGAAAGCCACAAACTGAACTTTATAATAAAAGGCTAGTCCATGTAACTTCATTTAATAACCTAACACTCATAAACAATATAAAAACACGTTAGCATTCGACAAAAAATAAAATAAATACGCATGGAAGATAATAAAAAGCAGTGCTACAAATAGAAATTAAAACAAAGGTTACCTTTCCTTTTTCGGTTTTTACTTCCCGATAAACAAGTCAAAAGGATTCCCTTCCAAGAGTACAAAACACCTAGAGTGGATTCTCCCGTCATGAGTGCTTAAACAGGGCATTTCGTTTTTCCAGAGAAACTGAATCCATAACAGAAGTACCACTTGGAAAACGATTCAATAATCTCTTAGCATTTGGTTGGAAAAAGAAAAAAGTATCTCCGTTGCACATCTCCAAGACAAACAAACCGTGTGTGAAAAACTCCCCAGCAACCGACGTAAAAGTGAAGGTCTAAACTGGTTACCAAAACACTCAATCCAGAGAAGAGTTCCTCGATTTAGCTTCAAGTTGTCCGCCGGCCGAGGTTAACATGGTTAAATTCTTTTCAATAGCTTCCAAATGCACGCAACTCCCCAGCGGCGAAAAGTCTCGAAATCCATGGCACGGAGCCCTGTGCCAGGATACAATGAGTCCAGAACAGTAAAAATCATTTTTGTGTGCGCTCCAAGTGCCAGTGGTAGTAAATGAACGCGAGCCCGTCCCACTGAACGTTTAATGTCACGAAGCAATACAGGCAGCCACAAGTTGTTTTCCTCCTCGCGGTCTCCAGGAGGGCCAACTCCCTTACAGATAAAATCCCGCACAGCTCCACCTAACGGAAGGAACTTGCCATAGTTTGGATTTACATGCGTCGCTCTCCTTTCAATTAAAGGAATTTTCCACTAACCTAAGAGCACAACAAAACGGTTTAACACACGATTGTTAACTAAGAAAGTTACTTGATTGTAATCCTATACCTGCAGGATCCTAGAACACATTTTAATACACAACTCCAAAATAAAAACAGAATGTATACTAGAAAGCATTCATGTAAAACGGAATAGTTTGTCTTTTCTTTAACAATCCAAGGCATTTATGACTGAAACCATCACCATAGATAGCAATATTTTATTTAAACAGGAAGCATGAATGGAAAATCTCAGTCACTTCAGATTAAAAGAAGTGCCGTTTTAGGATTTTTGGGGGTTCCCAAGCAAAAAAAAAAAAAGTTCCCCTCCCTCTTTGGAATAACTTTAAATGTTAAAATCAATTCTCTGTTAAGTACCGGGTATTAGCAATCCATTCATTCAACGTTAAACTTTCATAAATCGGAGCATGCAAAACAGCTCAAACTGTTGAGCATCCGCAAGACAAAAGAAAGCTTGAATAAACACCAAGACGTGCCTTTTGTCCTTTGGTTTTGCAACAACAATCTTTTATGTGGAATTCAACGTCTAACTAGACTGCCTCAAATAGTAGGAAAGACACAGGGTGGATGTTTTGGTGGCTGTATAATGGACTCGTGCAGAATATTAAAATAAATGCACATAGCACTTAAATGAGGCTTCAGTTGCTGGATAAGTGTAATCATAACTTCCCCTTCACAATAGGTTTCCCTGCAACAACGAAAAAGCAATGCTTCAAGGATTTCCATCACCCCATCAGGAGAAATCTGTTAATTTTCTCATTAATTATCTTATCTTGCCCCTCTTTCTATATGTACAACTTCTTTGGCTAGACAGTGACCTCGGACTGTTGAATTAGAAAAGTGCAGGAATCTGTATTGGACAGAGTAGTAAAAAGAACAGTATAATGACAGAAGTAAAGGTAAACGGGAGGAAATCGGATAAAGAGGAAAAGGGAGGGAGCCAGAAAGGAAGACAGATGGAAAGTGGACGAGATCGATAGAGAAAGGTACAGAGATAGGTAGGAGTTTAGAGTGATGGTACAGAGCTAAAGGTAGGGAGAAGGAAACGTAAATATGGAGGTGTGCTAGAGATAAGGTAGAAAGAAGAGTGAGAGGAATAAGTGGTGAAGTTATGAGAAGTATTTAGAGATGTAAGGAAGAAAGCAACAAAGGGCCAAAATAAGAGGTAAGAGAGGACAGATCATTCAATGATTAGTGAGGCAGAGAGAATTATAAAGAGGAGAATGGAAGAACTATGAAGTGTAGAGGGAAAATAAAATAAAAAGCCAACTGAGGTAGAGAAAGGTAAGATCGATAAAGAGAGCAGTTGTGAGGTAGAGAGGGTGCACTGAAATAAAGTGTAAATGTTTAAAAAGAGGTAATGAAAAAATATAGCGAATTAAAGGTGAAAAGAGTAAGTTAGTTAGAGGCGAGGTACAGAAAACAGGGGTAGAAAGGAGACAGATGAGGTGACAAACTATATGTTGGATAAACAGTGTGCTTAGAGGTGAAGCAGAGAGAAATCGGGCAGAAAGAAAAGTGAGGAATAGATGGTCTGGCAGAGATGCGAGGAGAGGTAAAGAGCCGTCTGATGAGGTAGTAGATGAAGGCAAGATACAGAGGTGAGATGAAACCGCAACGAGACGCAGAAAGAGCTGTGAGGCAAAGCACAAGTTAAAAGAGAACGTAAAGAAATGGAGATGTAAAATGGGCACAGTGGGAGGGGTCAGGCCATGAGAGAGGTGGGGTAGAGAAGTGTATTGAAAGAGGTCAGGAAGACACAGAAAAGGCAGAGAGATGGGACAGGATAGGTACATAGAGCTGCTGTAACAAGAACAAACATTGGCATAGCCAATAGGTCTCGCCTTTGGGACCTTATAAGTATTTAGTTATGCAGCAGGTCCGAAAGGCGAGACCTATTGGCTATGCCAATGCTTGTTTTCTACTGCATGCAGGACATGCTTTCTGCAACATTCAGCGCTTGCATCCCTGAAATTATGAATCACTGTATGAGACATGCTCGTGGCTCAAGGTGGAAATTAATTCGGACGTGGCGAAAGAGGAGGGGTTTGATGAGCAGCGTGCCTTCCATATAGTTTGGACGTGGCGAAAGAGGAGGGGTTTGATGAGCAGCGTGCCTTCCATATAGGGTGGTCTTTTACTGGAACAATAGACACGGCTATTACGAAGACCACTGTGCCGCCCACGTGCACTGTGTACAGAGAACGGAGCGCAATAGCAAACTGGTTTACACACTCGCCGGTGTCACTCTGCTCGCACGTGACTAAGGGGATTGAGAAGATTCTAAATGAATCCATCTCCATGTGCTCACTGCTCTTCTGCTAACCATTGGAGGAGCGCCCCGCCACTCACAGCACCGAGCAATCCCTGCATAGTGTGTTCTTGAGCAGCAGATCGGGAAAGCATTCTACTCTGCAAGCGAGTCAGTGCCTTCGTTATGCACTTTAAGACTTCAGGGCTAGCGGAACCCGAGCCTCCCCTAAATTGTAGGGGGTCCATGAGGCTGTGTAGCGAGAGCTGAACTCGGGGGAGGGAAGTGGGCTGCCTGCTTGCAGCAGAGAAAAGAGAGTAGGGAGGAGGGAGGCAGCGTCAGCCTAAGTGAAGCGCTGGACAGCAGAGACGTCGGCAGCGTCAGAGAGGAGCGGGGGTGAGCGAGCGCGGCAGCCTGCTGAGCTGACCACACGCTCGTGCACAATGGCCATGTGTTTTCAATTATCGCGCCCGCGACTGGGCACGATAATTGCAAACAGATGGCGGCCGTGCGGGTAACCGCACGGAAAAGGCCATTGTGCACGAGCGTGTGGTCAGCTTTTTGAAGCCCCTTACATAAAGTCTCGCAGAGAGGCGCTTGCGCGCTACTCTAGGCTCGACCTAAAAATGTAAAGCAACAGGGAAAGAGGTAGATTTGAGGGGAAGAGAGTTCTCAACTTAATTGCAATCAACTACGAGAGCAAGGGTTAAGGTTGGTAAATGCCATATATGCCAGGCTGCAAAATTAGGCTTTTATAGGCACAGTTTTCACTTTACTAGGGGCCTGTGGGAGGCAAGGGCTTTGGCCAATTGCCCATTTTACACAATCCTTAAAGCAGCTCTATTCAAGAGCTCTAGAAGTGGCCCTCGTCCATCAAGCACTTCATTTTTTGAAGGTCAGACTGTCAAAAGATCGAACAGGACCCCAAGACAAGATCAAGAGCCCGGCCCACCTGAATTCAGAGGGAACACTAATGATGAAGAATTCGGCTCAGAAACAAGCAACTTGGATTCATCAAGTATATGAAGCCTGGCCCACTATAGTATCTTAATGAACCACAAGAATTCATTAACAATTCCCCCTGGATAGAGGAGAAGATATTGAGTCTTGCCTGTAATGCACATCAACATACCTGGCAAATAATAAAAAAAATTAAAAAAAACACTCCACAAATACTATCACAACCTAATTGCAATTGTGAGCGGATGTGGAGGGTTGACGATAGGGTATCTTTTACTGCTGCAGGATTTAGAAGACTCACGGTAATGCAAGTACACCATCAATTCCTATCCAAACCAACATATCACAGAAGGGAGAAAGGAAACCAAGAAAGGCCTTATATCCAACAGTTAAAGCTTAGCCAAAGGCTTATCTGGCAACAGGACTAGGATTTAAAATCACACCAGTAAACTATACAACTTAACTGCTGACTGGCCATTCATAAGTCAGCATTCCAATGTTTTTCAACTTTAAGACCTCAAAACAATTGGAGAGGATTAGATGAAGGTAAAACCACACTCTTGAAAGGAATGAAGTGTCAACTGGGAATTATTGCATAAAAATAAATTAACTGCTGCAGCCATGTTTTCTTGCTCATTTTACCTGTGCTTAAAGAAGTGCCCACCTAGAATGTTTCAAGCCTCTCCCACATTGTGGCTCCCAAAACAGCTGAGGTGGTTTACATTGTTGTAACAACTTAAGGTAGTCTTCCTTTCTGGTGGTCTCAGATGCCAGCACCCGTGTACTCCTTTGTTTTACAGTGCCAAGTAATGACCACTGAATACATATATTTGTGCTTGCCTATCAGCATGCATATTTTATGATTACAAAGCACTTCCAGGATGGCAATTTGTAATTTTCAAATATTTATCTTTTTGCTAATAAAAAGCCCTTCAATAATTGGCGAGCATGCATATTTTATTTGTAACAGTCCTGATGTGTCGACGCTGGCTTGAATCCAGGAAGCAGAGTTGGACCAGACTCAACACAACCCCAGGGGCTGGTGGACTTGGAGGGACGGCCTATTCTTCGACTCACAGCTTAAAACAAACCGCACTAGGCACGCTTCTAAATTTATGCTATATGAAGTCCGATTGCATTTATCAACTGTATTAGGTTTAAGCACTGGAAAATGAAATGGTTGTCTTGCGGGTTATGTAATGAAGTAGCTTGGGTAGGTACATGGAGAAGTCCTGGAATTTCAGGAGTTAAGAGGTTTCTCTGGATGCACTGAAGGCTCCTAACTTCTGCTGGGGTCCCTATCAAACAAGATGTAAAAAGTTTGCTTGAGGCTCAGTCGCTGATCAATTCTGAAGTCACGGTGTATGTATACCATTGTACTGAATACCCCATGTCCTCTAAAGGACTTAATCGAATCACAAGAATGTGCCCTTTACATATAGCAGGACCGCAAAAGGGTCTAATTTGGAGTGGGTGGAGGAACAGGGAAGGGTGAGTGGGTGCTTCAAAAGTGATGCCCAATTACACCATGGTACTGCCCAAGTAAGCAGAGACTGCATGATCCGTGCTGCAGGTACTCACTGGTTTTCACCCGCCCCCTCCAACTGCCCAAACTATTGTCATTCTTATGTCACTTACCAAGCCCACAACATTAGAAAGTGTCAGATCCACTCATGTAGCCTAGAGGCGGTATAGAAAATGTAATCACTAGAATTGTAATTCGCCTTCAGATATGGAGTAATAAGAACACTTACTGTGTAATGTGTAGTTCAGTAACTATACAAGGCTTTACGTATTAAACTGCACTTTCATTGTACTTGCCACACCGAATCCTGTGCGAAACGGTTACGGTCACACTGGGGGAAAAAAAGAAAAGAACAGGAAAAAAAAACACCCATGATTTGCACACTGCAAGGTAACTGTCGAACCAAAAGACACTAGACATACTACCACTGCATCTGTCCAATCAACCGTACAGGTTCTGCACCTGCTGTGAAGTATGCAGAGGCCTCACGTCTCACCATGCTCGAACCCCAAGATCCTGCCACCTGCTCATTAGATAGGTTTTAGATTTTCGCAGAGTTTAACAAGTTTCTCTACACACATAGAAATGGGGCTATGCAAAGTAGGTCGCTGTTATACGGAGGTAAGTCGGCAAGACACGTTGTTAAAACTGCCCTCACCCACAGAAATCTGTGGTATGCTTCATCATAGGGCTGCTAACACACCTCCGCGCAAGCCAACAACAGAGGTGGAGCAATAGGGAGGGGGAGACACAACAAACAAAGAAAAACTATGCGGGATCAAGAAGAGAACGAGCTCACCTTGACATAAGTGGGACTACAGGGAGCCGTCCTCGCTCCCCCGCCAGTTTGAGCATTATTATTAGGGCTCCCGGTTTTATGGTATTTATTTTTTTGACATTTCTGTCTATTTATCCATATTATGGGTTTTGTGAAAAAAATAAAGCTGAACTGGTACATTTCCGCGTTTATTTAACCAATAAATATGCAGTCATGCTTGAATGCCTACCAGGTTTCAGTGATACCAACACCTGCAGAAGATAAATCAATGGAATTATATGAAAATATGCACATTTCAGTATCCGCCTTGTGCATATTTACTGCTGTATAAGCCTCTTTACTAAAATTACTTTTTACCCCTTACCTATCAATCCACACAGTTATTGGCTTGGCAGACATGGCAAAGTGTATTTAGAATCACTCAAAAGCACCTCAATTTCCGTTTTTAGCCACATTTAAAAATAAATACAGACAAGAACATAAATGGTTTTCTGTCTGTATTTATCTGTAAAAATCAGTAAAAACGGAAAACAGGGAGCCTTAATTATTATCAATGAAACTCAGAATTTCTCTGGGAGTAAGTTACGCAACCTATTTAACCTGAGCATTCACTCAGACTGACTTCGCGCTACTCCACAAGGTAGGAGGTAGGGAGAGTGTTCTAGGGATCTATTTGCATAGTCCTGATGAAAGCCGGGGACAACGCGTAAGCCGGCTGAAACAGGTCGACAGTTTGCATATTGGAGGAGTAGTGGGTTCATTATAGCCCAGCATACCACCATCCACTGGTTGTTCAAAACCTTTTTAATCTGAGCAGGGAGTCCACCAATAAAGGGTAGTTTGGAGATCCCGGTGTTAGTTTTAACACGATCTTCTCTGCACTTTTCTCTTCTTGATCCCGCATAGTTTCTTTGTTTGTTGTCTCCCCCTCCCTATTGCTCCACCTCGGTCATTGGCTTGCGCGGAGGTGTGTTAGCAGCCCTATGATGAAGCATACCACAGATTTCTGTGGGTGAGGGCAGTTTTAACAACATGTGTCTTGCCGGCTTACCTCCGTATAACAGCGACATACTTTGCATAGCCCCATTTCTATGCGTGTGTAGAGTTGTATATTAGGAGGTCGAAGTGGGGCTTTTCCTCCTACCACTTATCTACTGTGTGTGTGATGTAACAAGTTTCTGTCAGGAGATACACACACTGGTTAAATTTATGAATTTTAGCTCTATGATCCAACTGATGGTTTTCTGGAGAGAACTATTGTTGGTTGAATGAAAAAACAGTTTTGATCTTTTATTGTGGTGCTTATTATTTTTAATTATACACTTTTTGGATTTTATGCTTATTGTGTTTTATTTTAAACGCAGACAAACCCCATCAACAAAGAGCACTTTCTTTAAAAATTCTAGAGCAGTAGGAATATTATTTGACCATTTCTTCATGCTGGGTGCATTCCCACCTTCCCATACATAGTCACTACATCTCTGAACATCACCCACCTTTCACTTGTTCTGGCAACGTCCATACCTAATGAACATCACATCCACGGTGGTTGATCTTACTGCTACTACAGATGGACTAGTATGCAAAGACCGAAATGACAGCGTGATCATGGGGTACAGTAAATGCATCTTTTCTTTACTCGAGCAATCCGTCACCGTCTTTATTCCAGTGAACCCAGTACAAATCTATCCTTCAGGAGACCTGCTGGGACGGAGCGAGTCACAAAAATACCAGGCACTAACTGTGGGGGTAGAAACAAAGCCTCCCATGTGTGGTTACCCAAGCACTGGTCTGGATCATTCCTAAATCATACCTGCCATAAGACATACCCAGCTAAGCATCACCCCTTCCATAAGAGAAGGCCGAAAAGACTTCAAATACTGCTCATTTTTCTGCCATCTTCATTCCTATCTATGGAGTAGACCTGTTTAACCCCTTCCATGCGCGGCCGATTTTCGCCCTGTGCGAGGCGTTTCATTAAGCGGACGGGTTCATGACGAGCTCAGCTCGTCATGCGCACACGAGCACTGCGCAGCATGACGAGCTGAGCTCGTCGTGAGCATGGAAGGGGTTAAGAGACCCAACAACTAGCTAAAGTAGTAAACTATTTAAATTGCCCTTGCGTTGAGCTAACCAATTTTAAGCAGAATGAACTGCAATTTCCAGTCCGTTATTATGGAATGTTTTCAGCGATTAAGATGAGTGGATAACCTCGTCTGCGCCAAGACTGTTGGCGACAGTACAGACTATGATAATATAGACCAATATGAGGACAACAAAGATGTTGAGAATCTTTATTGCTCCACCACCAAAAATGCTCGTCAACCAGGACCAAATACTACTCGTTTCCGAACCGATTCAGCCAACTGTTTTATGTAAGCTGTTAACACTTTCACGCATTTGATTGGTCTGCTCACATATGCCAAAAGAGCTGTTTGGTATGATACCAGTCAAAGCCTCAGAATTTGAAACAAGCCCACCTTTGACTGCCAAGACAAAATTGAGACATTCTCTTCGGTAAAATCAGATTATAGTTCTTCAGAATGTTGTGAGCCTGGTGACGTAAAGTGTGCTGAGTAGTACAATTTTTTTTCACATGAGTGCAATACAGACCGCCTCAATTTTTTTCTGTGTACCCAACATCTGTTTCACTCTAGCAGCTTAAGGTGTAGCCTGTGGGCTTTATCACAGCAGCACAGAGCCAAAGGGGAGCAAAGCAAGAACCATGTGTGGAGGTAGATCAGGATCAAAGGCTACTAGATCAAATGGCTTATATACTAAAAGCTGATGGTGACATTTGGGTCTCATCAAGTACCTGGATCTCTTACCAGTGAGTGAAATGCACATTGATGTCTACTGACAGGCGGTTATAGATGAGAAGTAACGTTTACTTGAATCCAGTTATGACCCCCAAAATACACTAGGTCCTAATCGTAAGGGAGGGATTTAAAAATAAGCAAAATAATAATGTCAGAAATCAACAATCTAATGGCTAAATTTGTACCTAGTGGGAGGGTTTTTTCTGACTACACATGCAACAGTAATGTTGGATTCTGACAAAGCGTTTCACGAGTCAAGTTCAGCCAATGCAAGGGATAGCTAAACCTTTCCTGCTGCTGAATCAAGAGACCATGTACTTTAGGGTAGTTTCAGACTTTTGTTGCAGTATAAAACAGGATGCGCCCGAGTTAAATGCAGAAGAAGCACGCTTCATGGGGATCTCCAGCCTGATCCCAGGTAAGATAGAAAAACTATGGACATTGACCATTTTCCTCTGAAGCAATTAAACAAATCCAGGGAAATCCCTCGCCGTTAGAAACTATATGGAGTGCTGCCATAACTCATGAACAGAACTGTACAATCTACTTTCGCTCCGCACGAGTGTTCTCTCTTCCGGATCAGAAGTAATGGGCAGACGACATTCTGGGTTATCCCCAACTCCTAACTGACAGGCCAGAAGAGACAAGGATCCTGTTTGTACACAAAGAGCATGTCCGTTTATATATTTTGTTTGTAAAGCACGCGCTGCAGAACCGAATTTTATCTATATGCTCATGTAGGGATTATTCAAGCCACAGTGTGTTAGAGAACCAACAAAGCTACTTGTTAGCAGTCTGCTGCCAGGATCAAATGCTGTATGGATTAGATATTTTAAAGAGTTACAACATGCTATGAGATCTTCTGTATGTGCCAGAGGCTACCATGCAGCAGTTTAGGACATTGTTTGGCTATATGAATTATGTTAGCATTAGAGGTGGCATTTGGTCTACACAATGGCCTCAGATCTCCTATGATATTCATATACTAGTAGTCCCTAACAGTATTTAGTTTCATTATTGTGATAAAGGTGACTGACAGTTGTACCCCTTGCTGCATTACCAAACACTGTTTTGTTCTCTAGGATAATCATGCATCGCCCATAGTAAGATTTTAGGCCCAGAAAGACAGCACCCAACTCCAAGCAGATCCTATGGAGAGGTTGTGTTGATCAAGACAGTTGCTGAGGTCCTGGCACAGAGCTGTACTGAGGAGTTGGTTATCAGAGATAACAGAGGTGCCAGTGGCTTTAAAGGACGAGCCTTTAGACCTCTTCCGAGCTAACAAAACTGATTTTAATGATTTCTCTGAAATAATGTTCTAAGTCTTCTGAAGCAGATCCCAATATCTGGAATGATGAAGTTGCACAGCTCATTTTCAGATGGAGAAGAGGGACTATGTGAATGCAAATGGCTAGAAGTCCTAGCATCTATGGAACATACAAGCAAGCAATTGGCTAAAGACCACGGACCTAAAATCCATTTATGTATGTATACTAAGTAGGACTATTTTTGAAAAATAGTCTGTCAATGCAGCTAAAGCGGCCTCAAAGACCAGACCTTCTACCTGGCTCTTCCCTTGAAAGATAAGGTGACAAATCCAAGCATAGTTCCTTCGACAGGGAGCGAAAAAGTAATAAAAATAAGGAACCAAACTGCTGCTATGCAGAATGCGAGTGTGCGCCTTCCGGAGCATGTCGGGGTCAGTTTCACTCTTGCAGAAGTGTAGGAGCACCAATCCCTGCTTTTTTGCCCAAAAGTGTGTAATTGATATTTTTCAGTCAATTGTAATGGCCAACTCAATTAACATGGCTTCAATAAGAAATGTTTAAAGTTTCCATATTATATTTGTGAAAATGGTTCCAGGAGCCTTTAACAATCAGTTACATTCTACTAGGTAAGTAGAAAAAAGTATTCCTTGATGTGGGTGTCCTTAAATACAAACTGAAAAAAATACTTTTCACAAAAGTACCTAATATTTGCAAAAGTGCTTTACTTAGAGAGCGGGCTCTCAATACAGACTTACATTTAAATGTAAACTGTTTATTGTAACAGTCACAATTCAATTTGAGCAGGTAAAGCTGGAGTAGGGTCTGGTGTTTGGGAGTATGAAAAACACCTGAATCCTGTATTATGTTATATTGATTTGTATAGCCCACTAATCACCCAAAAGGATATCAATATGCTTTGGCAGATGTATAGGTTTGTGGTCCCCAAAGGTGCTTATATGAAAAACAAAGTCTTCAGCTTCTTGCGGAACTCAATAAGTGAGAAACAGGCTCGGATGTGTGGAGGGAGGTTGCTCCATGTCTTGGGTGCAAATGAGGAGAATGAGCACTCTCCAGTTTTGCAGATGTGGGGAATGAGTGAGTAGGCGTCTGGTGGGTTGGTGAAAGTGTATGCGGCTGTTAAGCTATTCTGGTCTTCAAAAGCTTAGCGCTATCAAACTGTTACCAGACTGGCTGGTACAACTTTTAGCCCTAGGCCACATAAAATATTCGGCACACGTATAATCCACCCCCCTTTTTGAACCATCTGTGAAATATTTGGAAACACGCATGCACAAAGGGTGGGGCATACAGTAGGTTACAATGATGATGCACTGAAAAGTATATTAGAGGCCAAATTAGTTTCGGCATGTAACAGGTCAGAAATTGAGGAACATGTTGAGAGAAAGCCAAAGGAATCTCAGTTTTGAAAAAGCTAAAGACAGGAAGCTTACCACCTTTACAACGTCCACATTAGCGTATATAGAGATGGGAGTAAATATTTAATACATATACTTCACTGCATGCAAGACAGGTTTTGTTATACATGCAATAAAATGTCCTGGCAGAGTTCTACTTGTTTTCGCCTGACGTGCAAAAGTGAAAAACTGCAGGATAAAGATGTATTGTATGCTGACCACAACTTAAAGGTGTTAAAGCCCGCCCATTGGTTGGCTTTGTCACCCATGTGCTTGCTTCTCATCCCAGGGTTTTCCTTGTTCCAGCTGGTCCATCTTGTTTTAGTCCTTCCCCTGGAATAGTCTCTTTTCCATGTCAGATTAGTTGGGTTCTCTCCTTCCAACGCTCAATTTATTTTTTATATTATTTTTGTTAAACAAATGCTCAACAATGTGTCATAGGTACAAAGAGACATCAGGTTGTGTTCAGCAAGGTTGACAGGTTCATCACTTATGGGTAATTTGGTCCTTCCAAAATAAAGTTAAGAGTCCCGAGTCCATGCCATATTATTACAGTTTAAAAGATTATTCATATCCTCCTTACCCACAACACCACACTATTATGATGTTTCAAATCGCTCTATATTCCGCCCACTCCAATTCTCAATTTTAGGGAACTTTTTCTTTTCAGCTAAGCACTCCACAAGAGTGTATGCATTTCCCAGCTCCCTCTGCACCACTCTGTTGCTTTCGCTCTTGTCCATGTGATTCTCCGCTGTCACTCCCACGCTCAGTGTTGCGCTCTCCCTCATGTGCAAGTAACATTTTTGGGGAGGCCAGGCAAACAATTACTGCCGACAGTCAAAAAAAAAAAAAAAAAAAAAAAAAAAAAAAAAAAAAACACACAAGCACATGAATGCCATTTTTTGTATGTGTGGGGAGGGGTACCCACATCATGGTCTACAAAACAAAGCAGCCACTGGTAGTTGCATGGCTATCCCTCATGCTTCACAGCATAAGCAACAAATACCTTTTGCCAATGCTGTACAGCATTGCCAAAAGGCACTAGCAAATCCAAAAGGTCTCAAAGTAATGGAGAAGTCTTGGAATGAGCAGGAGACATCTTGATTAAGCATAAGAATGTAACAAAAGACAAAGATTTAAAAATAAAACAATTATAACTGCACCAGTGAGGCTGAACGGAAATAATGTGACCGGAATAAAAGATGGTAAAATGAAATTGAGAAAGAGCATTAGGAGGATAATGGAGAACACAGAAGGACAAAGACTGTATTATGGACAACCGAATTAGAGATTTCTGCAATGTGTTTAGCTAATGGTTTCCAAAGATGATTTACAATTAAGCTAAATAAACGTTTTTTTCCTATTAGGGTGAACATTTGGTACTCTTACTCCTGAAAAGTCCTTTAGTATCTTGAAATTCAGTAAGAACTAACATCAGCGAGCACTAAGAAGGCACAGTAGAAAAACTGATTTAAAGAAAACAAAAATATGAAATAGGCCTTACCTGGTGCCAAGGCCCCATACAGGGGACAGGGTGTCCAAGTAGAGCAAAGCTGTCTAGGTTGCAGGGAGTCAAGGAGGAGAAGTGACCAGGGGAGCGCTATGGGCACGCGAGTGCAAGGTGTGTACGCAGGAATGGGGAAAGAAAGAACAGTAGGGGGTGACAATGAATAAAAACACAGGCAATCGGAATTGCTACTTGCACGTTCTGCATGTACAAATGCTGTTTAGCACTTCAAAGCCCGTCCTATTGGCTTTGCAACAACAACAACAAAAATAGCAAAACAGTTTCCTTTCTGTGAGGAACGCACGAGAAAGAACCAAATACCAACAGATTGACGAGTCTACTTTTCAGATGTTAAATAGTCCCTAATTCATTCCAATGGAAGCACATCCCAGAAGGCGGAATGATACAAATAGTAGGATTTGGAGAACTACTCTTCCACATGGAGCAAAAGCTCTAATCAGTATACACTGAAGAACTGGTAACAATAAGTAACGCTGACAGCCACACTCTCAAGCAAGACCCAAAAGGGACACAGAATGAGAGGGAAAAAAAAGCATTGGTAATGTCAAGTATTGGCACACTAACGTTTTCATCCCCATACCCTCTCATGGAGCATAGCCAAACTACTTTTTAGGTCGAGCATTTGAGACCTCTTGTATATACTTTTATGTGTATGTACTTTGTGGGCTCTGGAGATCAGCCCTAGGACTTGTCTGCTTCCACTTAGGGACTTTTGTTTTCTGTTCAACTGCCTCTATTTAACGGTCTTGATGGAAAACGACCAGTAGAGGTCAGTAAAATACCAGAATTGCTTTCTGCTTGTTCAACTGCCTCGATTTAACTGTCTTGATAGAAAACGACCAGCAGAGGTCAGTAAAATACCAGAATCACTTTAGCATTCTCTAGATTCCAGTCCATAGAAATTGTCTTCAACAAGCGCCCCTAGACAATTTTTTTTTTTTAAATCTTGTATTTTCAGTGATATGACCACCGAAGGCCCTGATTTTATATTAAAAACAGAGCTTTGGACTATACCATTTCCTGCTGAAAGGCAATATTTCTCTCCATGTGTTCCATACCTGGCGTGTCACGCAGTTTGGTGCTTACGTTCCCTCCATGTTAAAGAACAGTAGATGTTTCACCACCCAGGCTAATGTGCTGCATAGCTAAATACATATAAGGTCCCAAAGGTGAGACTGATTGCATTGCAAATGCTTGTTAGATCAAGCCTCCAGACAGCGCAGCAGTCTGGTTGAGAAAGATACAGTTTGGGCTTACCAAGAACATATAGGTGCTTGGAGCCATTATCATTTGTTGCTCTTCCTGCCACACTCCTCTTGTATGCCAGATTCTTATTTGTGTCCCAGCTTACCATATTTGTGTTTGTCTCTCCCATGGAGAGAAACCTTTTTACCATCTCGACTGGCTGGCTTCTATGCTGCCACTACTTGGTTTTCAAGCACTGTTTTTTCTTTTTGGTTAAGTACTCTATAACACTTTCCCAGCTGCCACTCTCAAACTGCTCACCCCTACACTCCATGTTACTGTTTCTCACCCGTGTGCCTCCCTACATGTTGCCGTTGGTCTCATTTACCCCTCTACCGTTACCATTTCATGTGCGCTTTTTCCTGGCCCACTCCATGTCGATCTCGCCTGTTGCTTCTCCTTCCCACCCACCTGACCTTGTGTTACTTCCACCAATATCCTGTGTTGTTTCCCACAAGCCTTCCTTCTGTCCCACGTTGCTCCCCCCACACACATACGTTGCTTTCCCTGACTCACACCCTCCTTGTTGCTCACGTCACCTCACCATGCCCCTACGTTGCATTCCCCAACTCACACTCAGCGTTTCTCCCCCACTTGTACTTCAAACTCCAACTCCGATTACCTAATTACCATTTTTTAAAGCAGCTGCACCATTTTGTAGGCATGCACATTTGGCTACAAAATGAAAAGGGTGGCCGTGTGATAGATGTTTTTTTCTTTAGCCATGCTGCAAAACATCGAAGATTTTGTGCTACATGGCTAAAAAATCTTTGACAAAGCCAACATGTCTTAAGGGCAAGACCTATTGCCTTTGTCAATTCTTGTTGCTTTTAGCTTTCCACAAGTGTGTGTGTGTGTGTTTCCTGTGCCCCGCATATGCTGCTTCCATCCCCTCAACACCAGCCAGCCACCCTCTCCGTGCGCACCTGTGCCGCACTCTCCCTTGTGTGTTGCTCTCACCCGCTATCCCTTCCCAAATCTCTGCATTGCTTTTCCCACATTTGCTGTCCTGCAGATATACGGCTCAATGCTCTTTGAATTCCTTCAATTTCTACACCTCTAAGAACGTTCTACAAATTACTTTTATAATTAATAAAATGAATATGTTCAGAGCAACTTCATTTTAAGGGATCTCGGCACATTGACACTTGAAAATTAGTTGGTGACCTTACAGCACTGATCAGTGCAGCTCAAGCTGAATTAAAGTATGGTTCCTCAGGCAATCCCCATACGTTGATCATGTTTCAGCCTCTAGATCTAGCAACTGTATTTGCCATTTTGCAGCATCATTAATAAGTCTATCCACAGGCAAAACCCCCGAGTTCTATCACAATGTTCCTGAAGAAGTCAACCCCAATGGTGAATTCCATACCTCAAAAGCTATGTGACAAACCAAAGTTGTGGAAATGTGCAGGAGAAAAGGTACAGAACATAAGTAAATATTACCCATTTCAGACTTCAGAAGGTAAAAGCTAAACATCACCAATATTAAGAAACATGACATTTTAACAGATTCCTTAATTTGTCCATAACATAGCTTAGCTAGTTAACACATGAGTGGCAGTTGATAATCTGCAAATAAAACGTTCTGGGGTGGCATTAAAAAGAAAGAAAAAATGTTTCTTTTGTAACAAAATGATACAGAGGTAAACTTGTATATGTATACGTAAGATTAACCTAGAAGGAAAAAAATACCAGGTTTCTGGAGAACCATTGCCCAAAAAAATAAACTCAGTTATTTCAGCGTTGCACTTCAATTGATGTATAGCCATCCAGTAAAAGACTGCTGTAATCAATGAAAAGCAAGGGGGCGGGATGTAAGCCCTTTTTAGGATATATATTAACAATAGATTTTGCAAGTGCTGTGCAGGCGAAACCTAAAAAGGAGCCACCTTCCAAAGCCTATTCAAAGACAACCTAACCTGTCTTTCAATTTATAGAAGATTATTGCTCCTGTCAGAGTTGTTTTGGCTGGCTCATAGCATTTGTCGATAACCTATCCAATGTTAAAGCTATTCAGAACTTCTATGGGAGAATTTCTGTACTTTCTGTACTCGCCAGATCTGGAAATAGGAAGCTGGGCTTGTGGGTTCAGTCTGTGCACCTCTTCCTTCCTTCTCTGGGTGCAGTGACAGGATGAAGACAGGCCCTTTTATGATTTGTTTAAACCAACTCTTACCACCATCAAAATCAATTTGTTCAAGAACATGCAATGTACTGCAAAATTGTCAAAACAGCCTGCAATTCACTCCCTTCTGACATCTCACTCTCTTTGCAAAACTCTGATCTGAGGTCCCTCTCAGACTATTAGCAGACAACCAGGTTTTGAGTTCCCATCCCTGGATTCCGTTTAGCGCCATGATGCTCCTTGGAGTGACAGTCTGCGCTCTACAAATGGATTATTACATTACATTCTGTATGGTTTAACTGCAGCCAGAATAACAGACCGTATTTGGTGTGGGGTACTTGATATCCCAACTCTACAAAGACTCAACAGGCAGTGTTATGATCTGAAACAACACCAAGTGAGTTGCAAAGATATCTGCTTCTAGGTCTTCCAACATGCTGAAATAATGTGAGACCATAAGAGAGGGACGAGGCATCCCATATTTGCCATATCCACCAGCACAATGTTGTGGAAGATGTTATCAAATTTAGGTCATATCCAGATTTTCTTAATCGGTTGACAGAAAACAGAGGGTGGCAAGTTTTATGTATTCCAAGCCAGGACTAGTTAGCAGCTCTTATCAAAAAGCCATTTTATTAACACATATGGTACCGGGTTAAAAAAAAAAAAAAAAAAGGCATTTAATGTATTCCCTTTGTGCCTAGTTATGTCATTTAAGTCATTCTGTGCCCCTCGGTCGATGTAAAAATTTAAACCACCTTCCAGGCTTTTCAAAACGTCCCGGTTTTTGATTTTCAAAATCTTGTCAATCTTGTCTAGAAAAATGCTCCACATGTCTGAAAAGATCTCAAGCCACATGAGATACCAAAAGGAACGCCGCCTTCTGCCAACAATGCCAGAGCATCACTACGGAGTACAAAGTTTTCTGTTGTTAAGTCCTTGCTATACGACTGGATTGACAAGGCAGCCATTCTGTCCCCATTATAGGCAGGATTTCAAACTAAGGTGAATCCTTTGCTTTGATCGTATTGTCTCGAAACATCTTACGCTCTTCAAGGACCATCTCTACATGTTCTTTGTGGATCTCAGGGCAGCCTTCGATCTGGTCTCTAGACAAGATCTGTGGCCACTTTAGCATCTATGGGGGTAGATCATGCACTTTTAGACAGACTCCTAAGACTACATGCCAATACCTTTGCTCAAGTCATATGGGTGTTGGATGGTGAACTGACATCCTATATCTGTAGAGTATGTGGTATGCCACAGGACACCCCTATATAACCAGCCCCCTATTTTTCAATACTGGCCTCAAAAGGGTTGGTGATATGGCAGCGCTGAAAGCCCTCATAGTGGGCTAGACTTTGGTCCATGCCAGAGCTCCATCACTATAGGCTGGCAGCTGAGGAAATACTAAAACTGAGCAAAACACACCTCCCACCGTGGTTTGAGTATGTCAAACACCGCCTTAATCGCTTAGACATGAGTGTTTATTGTAACTATACTTCTTTAATCATCTCCGGTTCAAAGGCCATTATAAAAAATGTCTTTTGGAACAGTAACACCATTGCATATCATTGTAAGGCCAAATCTGGGGGTTTGGTGGATGTCTTGTTGTGGAGGAAAGACACTGTCAGGGTCCAATAGAGTATTGCGCCGCAGAACATCCACCATCCCTCTGTCTTGTGCATTCTCCTCCTCTGATAAAACGCAATTTTTTTTTTATTCCACTTCTCACCATTCTCCAAAGTGACTGTACTTTCCTACATCAATAATGTGAAAGGGACCTTTAAATTTAGAGAGATCCCTTTCAATTCTCCTAGATCTCACTTTGACCCAGTCACCCGTGTTAAACCTTTGCTTTGTTGCTTCCCACGCCACATGATTGGTCTCTCTTGCTTTCGCCATTCTCAACCCAATCTTTCAGCCAAGCAGGAACTAACTTGGTGCCTGGCATGCGGCTGCGCACAACTTGAAAGGGAATTTTCTGTGTGGTACTGTGCACGGTGGTGCGATATGCCCACACCATATTGGCTATCATTCCTTCAACATCCCACTGATTTGCCATAGTGAGCTGAATAGTGCCCTTAAACAAACGGTTGACCCTTTCTGCCAAACCATTGCCCATTGGATTGTATAGTGAGGTCCGTATGTGTCCTATACCATTCTTCAGCAAGAAATCCATCATCTCCGAAGTTAGTAGAGTACCATTTTCGGTAATCCACACCACGTGAACGCCTTCCTCCCTGAAGATTTCCTCCATCACTGTGATGGTGGTCTCCGTTGTCACATCTTTCGTGAACTTCACAATAATCCATTTAGAATGTATTTGAACTTACTACATCATAACATCTTTTAAGCCTACACCTGCAAAGGAATTGTATAGGATTCAACCATCTTTGGCTTGCAGGTGGCTTGTTAAATTTAGGATGGGTACACTGTCAGTCAACAAATTTACTAATGGGAAACTGTTCTGATTCACCAGCATGTGTACTTTGTAACTATAGGATTGAGGCTGAACAAGTGATATTTTTCTGCACTACATACGAGACCCAGGCGGTCTTGGGTTAAGCCACTCTGCATTTCTACGTGTGTGAGATACTATAAGGAGGCCTATCGAATCTTACAGCCTGACACAAGTCAGCTCTTGGTATCAGCTGTTACTTGTATACAGTGTTGCTACTCAAGAAAAGTTTGGGCGTTATATTCTGAAAATTACACATACAATCCCTATGATCCATTTCTTTTTTTTTTGCTGTCACCCGCTTGCACAAACTTATGGGAGTGCTGTGCATTATGTCCTGTAAACTGTATCCTATTTAAATTATCCTCATGCAGCTATTGCGGTTTTTAAAATAATTCTTATAAATGTTAACATATTGCCGACAATGTATATTTTAAACCCTGTTTTTTTAAGTAGGAATATTTAATATTATAGTTATTTCTTTACATGTGATGTTTTGAGAATTGTCTGCTATGTTTAATGGGGTAGTTCCCGAAATAAACAGTTTTGAATTAATGAAATCTAAACATGCAGAGTGTCGTGGAGCACCATCCACTGCATCCCTCAACGCTTTTACATTTTGTCCTAAAGAGTGAAAACCACTGACTCATGAATCTTACTGCTGTTTTTTAAAGAATG
This sequence comes from Calotriton arnoldi, assembly GCA_963921515.1. Taxonomy (NCBI): domain Eukaryota; kingdom Metazoa; phylum Chordata; class Amphibia; order Caudata; family Salamandridae; genus Calotriton; species Calotriton arnoldi. The sequence goes on from CAWUFW010005403.1 coordinate 974,450, forward strand.
ACAGGAGGTGGTAGATCAGTGCCTCCGCCCCTCCACAACGTTTTACCATCAACAAAAGAGCAGTGAATAACCAGGACTAGAATCCAATATTTAGATCCTTTGTTAACCACGTGGCATATTTGGGGCGGTTTGTGTGAACTAATAATTAATGTCAGTGTTAATTGTGCATAAATAACAAGATTCAGTCAAATGGTTTGCTCTCCAGTGTTCATTTTGGGAAAGCGTATAAACATTTCATATTTCTGCAGAAGAGATATTCTGGGGAAGTGGCTTACACTAATTTTGCTCCAAAAAAACAGTTTGGGGGTGTGGGGGGTGAGGTGGGAAATAAGTGATACTTGTAGATCAGCAACTTAGCAGTATTAAAACGCATTGCACTTGCTTGAACCAAATGTTAACACAAAGTCATTATGAAGAAAAGACCAGTACTTTTAGGCTGAATAAGCAACTCTAGAGTTTGAGTGACCACATTATAGCAATCGATTATTTGTTTCAGAAAGCAATCTTACTAACGAGGCAAGATAGCAAAAGTTATAAACGACGGACAAGTGCACCCACTAGCCATGTAGGCTGACAACAGCTTTGCACTCAATTTGCAAACATTAGTAAATACTCACTAAGTAAGCCTGGCAAACGATGATCATCGAGGAAAGACCTAGTAGTCATCGCAGATGAGCAAAAGAAACTCACTCCATCAGACAAAACAGGGATATTACTAGCAAGCATAGGCAAAATAAGTGTTACCGTGTGACAGTGAACAAGATCGACTGTGTACAAGAAAAAACGCGAACTGAAACGTACATCCAATATATTATTGAAACCGATCCACGTAAGAGTGTGCAAGACAATGTTGTGTACAATAATATGAACAGTTTAACACATTGTACTTAAAAGCATCTCACTGTAAATGTTCGACAGGGGGGCAAAGCTGTCAAATGTAAATTGAACATTGCCAGGACAGTAACTGTGTGTGGCGTGCTCCGTGTACACAACTGTGCAGTCTGCTCAAATACCCATGTTGACAATAAAATATAACGACTATCGTATAGCAATGCGGTTGATGAGATGCTAACACGTCAATCTCAAGCTGATAAGATAGAGGTCAACGAGTACGCAGAGCGGGCGATAACGCCACAATACAGCATTTTCAGCATGCAATAGCCACTGTAAAAAAATCCTGGCCTCTGCTGTGTATAATACCACTGCCAGGGCCATCTGGGGATGAGGCCTGCCACATGCATTGTATATCCACGTGTTCAGGAATACTCTAGGATAGTGGTATGGCTTGGTGTCTACCTCCTGGCTGATGTGCTCCCATCCCCCACTGGCATCTGTTTTGTGCGCTCCCCTCCCCCACCCGGGATCGGAGGCTGGCTACTGCATTATATCTGCAGGAAACATGCCCCGGGTTCTGCAGGGCCTCTGCGAGACACGCTAGCCACCCACATGGAGTCTCAAATTAGCTATTTGTTGTGTACTTCCAGGCCTGCAGGATGACGCGAAGGCCTAGACTCAACTTGGTGCTTCCAACTTAGGCCAGGCCTAGAGCAATTTTGTGTTCCTCTTGTGGTAATATGCCTGCTCTTAGTGCGCGCCCTGTGCAAAAGGAACAGGGAGGGGACTACACTCTCGCTGAAACTAATGATCCTCTTTCCGGAAAGGTGGTGTATCCTCCCCCTTACCCCTCCTCAACACACAGTCCTCAATGCGGCGTGGGTAGAAACAACAAAGAGGATTGACGATAGTGAGAAAGAGGGTTATGACGAAGACCGATCATTGTGTACTCCACTATCGAGGGTACATGGAGAGGACCACAACAAAGAAAAGAATACGCTATCTACCTGCACTGCAGTCTGCAAACCCCACGCCACACCCATTGCCCAGGGCCCTCTCACCTGTCCGGTATCAGTCCCCAGACTAGGCCTGCCGGTAACGTTCTCTCGGTCTAACGGGGTCTCTGAAGCCTGCACCCCGCCGCCGCCGCCTCCTCCTCCTCCCCCCTCCGGTATCAGGGCTGCTCTTGTTTTCTCATCCGCACAGGCCGCGCGCGCGCACACGTTGCTATTCAGGAGACGCGGGGTCGCGCAACGGCTGTTGTGAAGGAGAAAGCGCGCGGCCCGACTCAAGAATGGGTGAGGAAACAGAATAACGCGATGACTGCTTGCACGCATAAAACGTAGAACATCACGTACGTCAGTGTACGTGTTATAGGCGATGCCGCGTGCGGAGCAAGGGGCCCTGGGGAAACCTCCAACGTCACTGGAGTTTGATAGGTTGTAACCAATAAGGGAGGAGCCAAACGATTCTGTCTTCTCGCCTATGGTAAACATGCATCCATGATAAACGTCTGTAGGTCGTTTGCCTGATGCTAGCATGGTCGCCAGCAATACCTAAATGTTTACATTTATGGACATTTATTTAGATTTCATATTCGTGAGAATTGTATATGCACGAGTGGGGAAGGACATCTCACCTTTGTTCATGATAAGCATTAAGCCGTGCATATAATTTTCACGCCGGCCTGCATCAGGCCTTTCATCGGAGCCTGGCTTTTGCGTGTTTTATGGATTCACAATTTACAAGATATTCAGCACCTTTTTTGCCCAGACCTTCTGTCTCGCCCGCCCTTCAATACAGCTCGTGACTCCGCCATCCAGACTGGGCAGTGAACTGACATATATAAAGTGGCGGCCATCTTAGGGTTGGGAATCATTGGTTCCGGACTACAACCAACAGCTTATTCCACCCCTACACACACTACATCATGTCGATCAAACTACAACTGCGAAAATTCCCAGGTCTATGCGTGACTTGTTAGACCAGCCCCGGTTTTTCTTAGAACTCTTGGAGTTGTAGTCTTATTTAACAGCATGAAACCAGAACTACAAGTCCAAGAATTCTAAGAAAAAAAGACAGGACTGGACTTACTATTCACTCATGGACCTGGACAACTTGGCCTCTATGAAACTGGAGCAGCGCAATTTAGGCTCCATCCTTACATAGCTGCCAAGGTTTCAGATTGCTTATGTGTGACATTTTCATAATTTCAATGTAATTATGAGTGACATTCAATGATTATGAGTGACACTTTCTCGCGAGCAAAATCAAAGCTATGAAGACGAGGGAAACGTATAAATATCAGAAATTACAACTACTTGAGCAATGAGAAACTATAGGATCATCTTAAAACGGCTTAAAAAAAAGCACCAGGAATGGAAGGGAACTGTGAGACGGACTGACCCAAACAGGATGTGAGAGGCCCCAGTGCGCATGATCTCAGTTGCCTGTTAATAAATTATCACAATTAGTCAGTCTTGGTTTCAATCTGCAGCTGCCTGGTGTTCTGGAGGGCACTAGAATATTCTGCACATTAAAGCCTCAACTTTCGAAGAAAAGCTCATGAGTGTCCTGATTAAATGCACCCCCAGCAGCGCTGACTGAATGCACCCCCAGCAGCGCTGACTGAATGCACCCCCAGCAGCGCTGACTGAATGCACCCCCAGCAGTGTCAGCATCTAGTGCTCTGCTGTCAGCACGAGACTGTGCCTGCTGCGCCGATCACATGAGCTAAGCACTTCACGCCTCCCTCTGGTTTGCATCAACAACCTAGTGGCCTGTTCTATTGTCTCGTGATTGCTGAAGTGCGTAAATGGACAGACTTGGAAGTACGGCAGCAATCACAAGACAATAGAACAGGCCACAAGGTTGTTGATACAAACCACACGTGAACTGCTTGGCTCATGCGTTCACACTATAGATAAACTAATATCATTACATCTAAGATAATTGAGGCGCTCACCTGACCTTGATGGACCGAGTCTTCCGGGCTCAGGTTCCTGTGCCAGCTATTCCACATGGATGTGGTAGGCATCCTGCTCTGAGCACACCCCTTTGAAGGGTGGTTGACTCTCTGGCAGCGTAGCTGCTGGCCCTTCGTATTTCACCAGCGCTGTGCGTGTGTGTCCTGAAAACCGTTAGTTTTATTTCCTTTGCAGCATGATAGCAGCACTGGCTGAGGCGGGTTCAAGGGCAGGCAGCCCTCGGTCTCCAGAGTGACCGAGAGACCCACAGCCATGACGAGGAGCCTCCAAGCAGCCTTGTCCGGGTGAGACACAGCAGGGAATGAGAGGCACAGGCGGCGGTGCGAGAAGTGGGGGCTTCAATTGCTAAAACGAAAGTTACAAACATAACTTCCGCCCGCTCGCACCGCCTATTTAATGTCTTATGTTTCTGTCTCGGGCGGGAAATGTACAATGTTTCAAACGGTGCCGTGGTGCTGCAGCCCCAGTGAGAGCTCAGCTGAGCCAGCCTGGCTGGCTGGCCGGCGCGACCGGAACCGCCTCCTGGCAGATGATAAGGTGTACATTATAATTAAACAGCAGAGCAGTGCAGTAGCTGAACTGCACTGAGTGACAAGTTACAAACGTCTCGGAGCAGCAGAGCTGGCGCACAAGTGCACAACAGGCGCCGCCGGTGGCGCGTGCTGGCGAGTGGCATAAATGCGTGACAATGCATTTCAGTGCGGTGATGCGGAACACCACACTGAAATGCGTGAGCGTCACACCTGTTGCGTGATACTTGGCAGACATGTCCTTATATGTCACAAAAATCCAATTATATACCCACATCTGACATTATGTTCTCTGTGTGCCTTAACTTTGTCGATGCGTGAAACATTTAAATACATTAATAGACTGAAATTGTAGGGATTAGAGATTTATACACTTGTGTACTAATGTTTAGTTTGAACATGTAAGCATGTATTTTTTTTATTCACATTTTTACACTTATGCTTCAGGTCATATTTACATATGTAAACATGTACTCCTTTACTCACATTTTATATTTTCAAGTTACACGCGAAGAAGCTAACTAACATACAAATCATTTACAATAACAGCTGTGTGTGCAATGATTAACGTAAAATTGAAATTACACATTTTTAATGTGCAAACTGCACTATACAGACATTAGTATAGTCTGCAGAAACGCTTAGGTCATAGCTGCCAAGGTTTCAGGTTGCATATGTGTGACATTTTCATAATTTCAGTGAAATTATGAGTGACATTCAATAACTATGAGTGACACTTTCTCACGAGCAAAATCGAGCAATGAAGATGAGGGAAACATCAGAAATTGCACCCATATGAGCAGTAGATTATGAATTTGTAACTCTAGCTTTAAAGGAACAGCATGCTTTTTTTCAGAGCAGGGTCTAAAGATTTTCTACATCTGTTTCAATGTCGAGTGCATTCACGGTTAAGCATTACTCTTGTTTGGACCAGAATAATTAGGGAGAATGCTACACTGCCTCACTGCTTATTTTGTCCCATTTATGCTGTGTTTCTTCTAGTGCTCAACATTTTTTTTAATATCTGCGTAACGGAACAACTTCGGATCTCAGTCGGACCGATCTCAGTTTCTAATAACTATAGTAGCTGATTACAGCTCCTTTAGGCCTCTGTAACAGGAAGTGATGGTGTTAACTGGGAATATGTTCTGATCATTTAGAAGAATCTCCGTTATCGACCAGAACCCCATTGTAGAAGGGACTGTAATAAATCAATGCAGGATCGACAATTTCAACTTCGAATGCCTCTTCAACATTTACAAGTGATGGGAAGCATTGCATCATAGCGCTAAATTTTAGCACTTAATCTCAAAAAGTCATCATAAATCAAACGTGGAATTCTCACCACGTTTGAAAAGGGCATGGCACACAGTCTTCAAATCCTTTAGTCCCTCGGCACCTCCTCTCTGTCTCACCGTGACTGGACACAGCCCCCAGGGAACACCGACCCCACACACAAGCATGGGAAGGCAGCACGTGCCGAGAAGGACACTCCTTTTCCTTTAATTTAATTATGGCAGCAGCAATTCTAGATGGCCTGGGCTGGCTGCAGCAGGCATTTGAAATTGAAAACATCCTGCCTGTGCACACTTGAGCCTGTCAGTCCACACGAGGCACCCGCTGAACTTCTTCCTTTAGCAGCACTAACACTGACAGACTGCCTGTCAGTAGTAAACTTGGGTGTGTGGGCAGGCCATAGGGCTGCACGCACGTGCGCACTACTACTGACCAATTAGTGCCGGGGGAGGTAGCCAGATCAGCCTGCGCTACGTTACGCAAACAAAACACAGTACAATCCGGGTGAACCAGCCCGGTCCCACCAAACATAACAGAACTCGCATTGGCTGCTGTGTGCCACCTGCAACCTCACAAAATATTCAACTCTACAAAGCAAGAAAACAGGTAATACACTCAGCTTTTTAGTTAGCTGATTTGCGTGACAATCTTTTTACATGCGGTTATGCGGTAATGTGACTAAAAATGCGTTAGTGTAACGCGAGATGTGTGACACTTGGCAGGGCTGTTAGGTTGCAAGTTTTCTTTTAATTAGAAGTGAACTCGACAATGCTGAAATGTGCACAATGGAATTTAGAAGCTTGTCCTTATTGTGACATGCTTAGAAATATTCGTCATAACTGCAGAATGTTCCGGTTTAACAAATGTATTATATTTTGCTAAGAAACATCTTATTGTGATAACCAAACTTCCTATTTTCCCCATAATTCACATAATGCTTGAATAGAATAGATGTATATTTAAAAAATGGTATTTCTTGTTTGTATAAATGAAATGAATTTCTAAACAGCATTTTTGCTAGCTCATGTTTCTTTTCTTTAGCATAGTTCATTGTTTACGCATAAAACATTCAATATTGAAAGGTTAAACTGTGTTTGATGCGTATGGGAACAGAGGCTTATAAATCGAAAAAGTCAGTTGATGTCTGTAACAAACTTTGTGATAAAACTTTACAAGATGCATGATATGTAGTGGGAAAGAAGGAGCTGAACTCGCTCTCAAATGAGTGTGGCGGCGTGATTGGATCAGAAGAGAAATCTGCATCACATTTTGCAACATTAATTTTGCCTTTTATATTAGTGCGTGTTCCTAGTGTAGAGGGCTCTAAACACTCATTCCACATAGCTATTCCCAGACACCCATTCCATTTCCCTTGTCCTCGACTTACAGCTGTGGCTTCCGCTGCTGCTGTTTATCCTTTGCCTTTTACTAATGCTCGATTTTTACAGATTGCTACTGCAACTGTATGATTATTTGCTCGAATTTTTGGGACTCGGCTGAGCTTCAGGAACTACTCTTAATGAGAAGTTCTGCTGCTTTGATTGAATTTTTTTGACCTTATGTTTATTTTTACTCCACTCTTTTTCTTTGAGATTGAACTCTTCAAGAGTTTTACTAACAAAATTCTGGTCCTGTCTTTAGAATAGGTATTTTTTCCTTTACGGAATACGTTTGATGCATTATTTGATGATTGTTTCTAACTATACCTTTATGAGATTTCTGTAAACTTACTTGACTTTAATGATTAATCTGAATAAATAGAACAACAATTATTTTACTAATCTCTTAATGAGAAATACTTTTCAAACTAATTCAAACTCTTATCATTGACTCAATATAGAACTGTGTTAGAAATTAGCTCTCTAGTTGGCAGAGGTATGCACCCTGTCCAAGTAGGGACCACAATCCTAGTCAGGGTAAGCTAGATACACAATAAAAGATAAAGTGGGCTCACCTTCTGGTAGCTTGGCACAGAGCAGTCAGATTTATCTAAAGAGGAAATGTGTAAAGTATTTGTGCAACACACACACACATATTACCACAATGAAAACACCACAAAAATACTCCACACAGGTTTAAAAAATAGAGAATAATTTTATGAGTAAAACAAGACCAAAATGACAAAAATCTATTAAGTAGAACCGGAGTTATGAATTCTTAAAGAATAAACCAAAAATAATGCTTACAAGTCAGTAGCACCAAGGAGTTATTTGTGGTCACGCTAGACCGGGGTAAATCCAAAGTTCAGGCCGACCGCAATGGAGGGCAGACTGGCTACAGGACTCAGACAGGTCCCGCTGCCAAAGTACCTTGGAAGAAGCAAGCATCGATGTTGAAAAATCGGTGCAAGGAGTTGAGGAGGCGCCGTGTCGATCCCGTGGACGGAGACGAAGCATTGGCGCTGTTCCACGCGATTGATGAAGGCTTCGGCATCGAACCCCTTTACATTGCAGGTGCTGCATCGATGTCGAGCTGCACTGTTCATCGGCATCGAGCCATGCAGTCCATCGAGGCGATGTCATCATTCGGCTCCTACGTCAGCGTCGAATGGCAATGCGTCAGTTCCGATCAGTGTAAAGTCGTCACTGCATCGATTTTGAAGCAAAAACAGCTGCAGAACCCAATTCTGAGGCCAAGGACTGGATTGGCACCTCAGGCAAGGGAGGACTCATAGATGGCAAAGTCCAGCAGTAGGGATGCAGGAAGTCTTTGTTGGCACTGAGACATCAGAACAGGGGGCAAGCCTGCAAGCCCGTGGAGTCACTCTGGGTTCAAGTGAGATGGGTCGAGTCCTTGTCCTCAGCAGGGCAAAGATCAGCAGGCAGCAGGGCAGCTCAGCAAAGAACAGAAGCAGTTCCTTCAGAACAGTCAGTAAAGCAGAGTGGCAATCCTTGTAGCACAGCATTCTTTACTACTGGCAGAGTTCTTCACAAGTCCAGAAGTGTACTGTCTTGGTATGGTCAGAGCCCCAGTACTTATACCCAAATGTGCCTTTGAAGTGGGGGTGACTTCAAAGCAGGCCATTGAAGGGCACAGATCCCCTTTCATCCCAGCGCTGTCTGCCAGGCTATCTGTGGGGGGTAATCAGCCCTTTGTGTTGGACACAGGACACTGCCTATTCAGGTGTAAGTGTCAGTTCCCACTTTCTTCCCAGGAAGAGCTATCAGAATGCAAATGCGTTCTATATCACACAGACCCTTCTTGTGTTTGTGGCTGTCTAGAGGGAACGCACAAAGTGTAGCAGTCACCCACCCCAGATGTGAGGCTACCTTAGGGGTGATCTATGTGTACTAAAAGGGGAGTTTAAGGCTTGGCAAGTAGATAATGGCAAGTCGAAGTGGCAGTAAACTGCACACATAGGCTTGCAATGGCAGGTCTATGACAGGTTTGAAAGGCTACTCATTTGGGTGGCACAATCACTGCTGCAGGCCCACTACTAACATTTAGGTTACAGGCCCTGGGTATATGGTATACCACTTTACAAGGGACTTACAAGTAATCTAAATATGTCAATTGTGTATACACCAATTTTGCCATGTTTAGGGGAGAAGCACATGCACTTTTAGTACTGGTCAACAGTGGTAAAGTGCTCAGAGTCCTAATGCCAACAAAAAGAAGGTCAGGAAAATAGGAGGAGGAAGGCAACAAGTTTGGGGTGACCATTCAGAGAGGGCCATTTTCCAACACAACCCCGGTCTAGCCGAAACCAGGGTAGACTAATCAATACCTTGATGGCCCACCACTTCAGAGGCACTTGCCAGTTCTATGGCTTTCTTAATCCAGTTGCATCCCTCTGTCTGTGATCTCTGGAGCCACTGAGCTGACCCATAGGGAATCCTTCTTACCTGTGGACCCCACCTGTGCAACACCTAACCTTAATTTGCTCGCAGATGCATCCCAGTAGGCACATAGTGCCACCGTGCCAACAAAGTGATGTGACCTGCTGGAAGATGGTTTATTACTAGGTGTAGGTAGGTACTTACCACTAGTAATAAGGCCACAATCACAATATAAGGTCCAGTCAAGGTCTAAATAAATTATTCCCTTGCTCATCCCTTGGTAGCTGGCTGCTAGCAGACAGGCTTAACTTAGGAGACAGGTGTGTAAAGCATTTAAAAACACAAATACAATAAATAAGTAAGAGACACAACACACAATAAAAATCCAACACCAATTTATAAAAATAGGTAACATTTTTATGATTAAAATGACACCAAAATGACAAAATTCCAATGTAGGGGACCAGAGAAATGCACTTTTAAAGAATAAATACTTTCTAGTGCTTAAAAGCCAAAAGCGCCAACTTGGGACATCTGGTCACGCTTGACCGGGACAAAGTCAAAGTTTCAGGCTGACCGCGATGGAGCGCGGGTCGGATACAGTGAGGGGTAGAGCCTGGTCAAGTTTTTACCTTCTGACTCAGTCACTTTTTTGGAGCTTTTTCTCTTGACGTCGGGAAGGTCTCCTCTGCAGGCCGGGTTTGGGTTCAACAATGGCAGCTTTCTTCAGCAGGATGCCTCAGTGGATCCTGGAAGTCTTGTTGACGATGAAAAGCTCCAGAGCTTCAGCGGGGCAAACCTGATTTTCAGTCCAGGTCATGGTTCGACGTTGCCGACTTGACTCTCCATGGGTCGGTCAGCTTATGGAGCTTTTGGGTCAAAATGCTCCAAATTATCTCAAACTTTTAGAGATGCCTCCAGAAGGTCCTTTTGGGTTTTGACTGGGTCCACAACACCAGCCAAGGTTCCAGAAGCTCTGAGTTGTTCCTTGGAGAGTTGGGACTACAGTTCCCACAATGCACCTAACCAAATCCTTTAAATTCCAGCTGAAGGCGGTCAGCTGGTTTCTTCTTGGTGGATATTATGCTGGTGGAGCTCTTTTAATCTGTTGCTTTCAGGGAGTTTGTTCCTTAAACTTTCAGTGCAAGGCAAAGTCCTTCTTTTCCTGTAGTTCCAAAGTGTGTAGCAGGTGCAGTCATTTAGAGTGCAGTCCTCTTGGTGCAGGCCAGGGGTTCCAGCAGAACAGTCCTTCTTCTGTTTCTTCAGGCCGGGATCTGAGTTGCTGGGCAGCTCTCCCATATTTATCCAGGCTTCTGGGCTTGTAAGCACGGGGGCACCCCTGATCAATGGGGCGCAAGGTGCCACCCTCAATGATGTTATGTTAGAAATTTGTAAAGCGCCTGGTTACTCCAATATGGAGTGTCCCCGCGCTAGGTTTTCTCCTAATAGCAATCTATTCAATCTATTCAGAAAGGCAGCCATGACAATTAGTTAACCGTCAATTGCCTGAAGGACCAGGTCTTTAACTTTCTATGAAACAACATTTCTGAAGATTGCATTCTGAGGTCCAGAGGGAGGAGATTCCACATCTTTGGCGCAAGAAGATTGAAGGAGCTACCACTCAAATGAGCTCTATGCGTTTTGGGTATCATAACCCTAGCCGTTCCGGAGGATCTGAGGCAGTGATTTGGCAGATAAAGTTTGATCAGGGGAAATAGAAATCGCGGACCTTTTGGATTTAGAATTCTGTGACAGAAGCATAGAGCTTTGAAAGCTACGTTGACGTGAATAGGAAGCCAATGGAGCTTAGCAAGGGAAGGGCCCAAGGAGAAACGTCTATGAATATTTAGAAGCATTCGAGAAGCAGTGTTCTGCTCCCTCTGCAACATTCTTATTCTGCCTTTAGAAAACACCAAGATAAAAAACATTTCATTAGTCCAGGCGTGACACTACAAGCGCCTGGATAACTGTTTTCTTTGTCGAACCTGGCAGAAGCTCTAAAATCTTACGAAGCATCTTCAAGATGCCGAAGCAGGAGCCAGCCAAAGTAGAGATCTGGTAATCGAAGGACAGTGACGAGTCAAACCAGACCCCAAGATTTTTATCTTTGGTTTTGGAGCAGGAACCGACCCTAATTAAGATGGCGACCATATAGAGGATCAAATAGACGGTGGCTTGCCAACCACGAGGACCTCAGTCTTTCCAGTGTTTAGTGTAAGGCAGCTGGAATCCATCCATTTTGCCAGATCGACCAGGAATAATTTAAACTTGGAGGCAGCATCACCTTTGTCCTGTGTCAAGGTGATAATCAGATGAGTGTCATCAGCATAAGATACCATCTTCACCCCGTGATACTCAACTACATCCACCAAGGAACGCATGTAGACATTAAATAGGGTCAGGTTCAAAGCCGACCCCTGAGGCACTCCTTGCTGCAGGGGGCGAGTCTCAGACTTGAAAGACTGCTGGAAGACCTGAAAGGTGCAGTCCTGGAGGAAGTCTGTAATCCAATCAAGTGCGCAGCCCCCCACCCCAAGGCCCCAAAGTCGTTCAAGAAAGAGGCCATGGGATACTGTATCGAATGCAGCGCTCAAGTCTAGCATAATCAGGATCGCGGTCTTGCCCTCATCGGCAGATAATCTAAGGGATTCAGAGGCTAGAAGAAGAGCAGATTCGGTGCTGAACATAGATCTAAACCCAGATTGGGTCTCATGAAGAAGATTATTTTCTTCAATATACTTCGGCAGCTGAAAGTTAAAATATTTTTCAGCTACCTTAGTGAATAATAGAAGTTGTGAGATCAGTCTTAAATTTTCCGGAAGAGTAGAGTCTAAGGAAGGCTTCTTTAGTAAAGAAACCACCATCGCATGTTTCCAAACAAGAGGGACCTAGCCAGAGGGAAAGGAAAGATTCAGTAGATTACAGAGCACTGGGGCAAAAGCTTCCTCCCCCCGTAGCAGCATGGTCGGTGAGATGGGGTGAAGAGGAGAGCCAGATTTTACTTTGGAGAGAAGACTGCAAGTCTCCAAAACAGTTAAAGCTTTGAGGTTGGAAAAACCCTCAGAGAGGTGAATATTCTCAGGCGGAGTAAATAAAAAATTCCTGATGGATTCAGGGAAGGAAATATAGATAGTATCTATCTTTTCTGAGAAGTAACGAGCCACGAAATTGCAATATTCTGTAGAGGGAGGAGTGGTGACTGATACCCGCTCAAGAGAGGTGAGGCATTTAACAATATAAAAGATCTCCCTAGGTGAACCCTTAGAGGATTCAATCTTATGAGTGTAGAATTTAGTGCAGTGTTCTCTTAATATGTGTATGATAGTTTTTAGTGCCTCAAGGTATATGATTTTATGGTCTAACTTATAACCCCTCCTCCGAAGGTGCTCCACTTCCCTTGAAGTGCGGCAAATTCTTGTCCCAGAAAGCACTGTTCTTTAAAACCCAAAATGGAGAAAATCTCTCCTGGAGCTTAAGGTCTGGCTAACCCAATCTACAGTTGTGGCTAACTTTCCCTAACACTTACCTTCGAGACCCTCTGATTTTTCAGTTACAGGGGCTCCCATCTGGCTGGGCTGGGTGTGGGGTGCAAAAAGAGGGGGTAGGTCTGGGTCCTGTCCTTAGTGTCTTTCCCTCTTTTAAGACCTGTTTGGCTACCCAGACCCCTTCCTGCCTTTTGCTCTGCAGTTTGCAGATCTCCGTTCACCAGATGTCTCTTTGTTTTCTTTCAGGCCACTTCACACCTCATCACAGCAGCTTGGCCCAGCGTGTCAAAGGCTGTCCAATCAGGAGAGGCTACTCTAGAGCTGGATTTAGGCACATCAGTAATGCAATTTCTATAACTTCTTTTCTGTCATAGTTATATTAAATCCTACCTTGGCAAGTTGTTGGATTTATTCTAACTATTGTTTAGACACTTTGAAGTATCATTTTAGCTCACTCCTGTCAATAATTAGGCTTTATTAAATTTTATTTAAGCCTTCGCATGTTAGCTTCTGGAGCTAATGTACTACCATGGGGAAAAACGAAATTGGCAGTTTTTCCATCACCAGGGCATATAAAACATCTTTTATAATGTCCCGATGTGAGGGAGGGACGGGGCCCTAATACCTGAATTTACCAGATGCCGCCTGGTCGTATGCCGTCTTGTCGGGAGTATCACAATCCGGAAGCCAAGGGGTTAATCCTTCAACCTCTTCCGCGCAGGCTGCTGACGGACACGCCCGACGGGAGGACCTATCAGCTGTTCAGGCACACTCTGAAAAGGAGGACCCGCAGGAAGCAGAGGGGTGGTGGAAGGAGGAAGATGCTGTGAGAGGACGACTGGACCCGGAAGAGATCCCGCGAGACCAAGCCTCATTCCAGCCTCCTGGAGCCTAGGTGAAGGTGCCGAGAACCACAGATACGGAGGTGCTCGAACCCAGCATCCTGGACCGGAACTCCGAAGACTACGGCCTCGACGTCTGGACCGAAGAGTGGTGGACGCCCCAGGAGAGCCCGAAGTCTCGCCGCAACTCAGGGGAGAGTTGCGGCTCCTGCGGTGAGTGCTGGGGGAAAAGGGAGGAAGTGGGTGGAGTACACCGAAGACCACTGCACCTCTCCCTAAACCTATCACCACCTGGGGCCGGTGTCTCGGACACCAACTCTGTTTATTTTCTGTTGGCTTCTTTATTTGTTTTTTTTCCTTTCTCTGCAAGCATGCAAAAATAAGTAGATGGGGCCCAACCGCACAGAAGAGGGCAAACCGTAACCACTACTCTGCCTCATTAGACGGTATCTACCTGCAGACCAGGGGGAGGGGAGGTAAGGGAACAATATGGTCTTTTTGTTGTGGCCCTTTTTAGTTCACTCACTCTGGGCAGAGACACGTACGTTCATAGGAGGGCCTAGGGGAAGAAAACAGGAAAAGGAAAGTCCAACCAGTTTTAATCCCGCCCCTTTTTCACAGTCGAGATCTTCTTTGGTGTGGTGAAGGCTATCCTATCCCTAATTAACCAGTTAGAAAGGATCCTATACTCACCGCTCCTTCTATTTTCTCTCAAGCCACCTGGGGACGTCTGTACTCCGTGACCTGCCCTGTGAAGGAAAAGAAAACGGAAGACGTAGATTAGCAATGCAGACGAACATCATAAACAAAACAACCTCACAACCACACTAAAGTGTATCTGGAAGAGATGAAGCCCTCTTTTCAAGAATCTTATAGTATAAATTCACTTCTGTTCTACAATTACTAAAATAAAGTGGACAAAATTGAGAACCTTATCAGGCCTCCTAGATTTTGTTTCCACCCATCCCTCCGACACCCTGCTTATAGTTACAAGGCACCCTACCCCCTGGCGCACCTAGGGGGTAAGTTAGGAGTTACTTATATGTAAAGAATAAGGTTGTTTAAGACTTTGGAAGTACCTTTAATTCCAAAGTCGAATTTACATATAATTTCCCCAGAATGCAGTCATTGGGCATCTGGGGACTAACTATGACCCTTCTCTGGGTCACCTCCCCACTCTAGGGACACTAGGGCCATAGGGCGGAAAAAGTCCTCCCGGTGGGCTGGAGGCACCCTACACACCTGGCTGGTGTACTGCTCTGGGGAGACTAGCTCTTCTACAACCATGGTCCTGCTAGCCCCAGTATCCCTCAGAGCAGTGATTGGACTCCATTCACTCCCACCTGGTGAAAATGACGACTCCCACCCTCAGAGATCACCAGCTCATCCTCTGCGTCAACATCCCAGCTAAGGAGATCATGGCATGGTCTGTGACCATCCCCTGGGGATTACTTTCTCCTAAGGGCACATTGGCCACCCTTGTATGGTTCCCATCAGTGGGTGGTTTCTTTGTATGGATAGCACCCCCTTGCTTGTGTCCTAGTTGAGAACAATCAAAGCAGCGGGGTTGGAAATAGGGCACTCTGGGCCAGCGCCCACCAGAACCTCCTCCCTCTCCCCAGATGGGACATGGGAACCCTTTTCTTCCCCCTTACCCTGGTACCTGTCCGGGTCTCTCTGGACCTCCGCCCCACTCTGTTGGGAGAAACCTGAACCACCCTTCTTGGGGTCACCTCCAGGTACCATTCTGGACACTGGTGCTGACGTAGATGTCTGCCTCTTCAGCAAGCTTCCTGAGGTCAGTAAGCTTTCTATCAACTAGGTGTTGGCCCGGTCCTGAAAAACAAATATCAAGCATGTGCTCTTTTAAAATTAAGTTGTACAGCCCTAAATAATCATCAACCTTGCTGCAACTCACACAGCCCTTCAGTGCCTTGTTGGCATAATCCAAGAATCCACCCATGTTTGTGATAAGATTTTGTGGCTGCCCCTGAACCTGAGCCAATACCTCTCAGGGATCAGCCCAAACTTACTGACTAGGATGGCCTTCATAGCAGTGTAGCATGTCTGGTTCTCTACTTCTAGTGTACGGATTGTGTCCCTTTCCACTGTGGGCATATACCCCCATAAACTACAACCCCAGAACTCCTCTGGGACCTTGTGTACTCCTAGAACCACTTCATAGGCTGCAATCTATTTGTGTCATCCCCACCACATAACTGGGCACCAAATCTTAGGGTATCCTGACCCTGGACCCACCAGTGGACACCATAGGTACGCTGCCACCTTTGCTGTTGCAGGACCCCTCTCTCAAGGCTGTGATGTTTAACTCTCTCATGCTGAGCTCATGGGTCTTTTTCTCTCCTCCATGGCCAGCTTTTTTCCTCTAGAGTTTGCTCTCTCTCTCCATTTCAGCAAGGTCCCACTCCTTCTTTAGCTTGGCAAGGGCCTGCTCTTTCTCCAATATCAATTTGTCGAGCTCTAGTGTCAGCTTTCTCTCCTTCCTCCTGTCCACCAGCTCCTCTGTGGACAGGTTCATGGAAGACACACTGCTGCCTGGTCTGCTGTGGTCTTCCAGTCCTGAGAGGATGTTATCCCCACATCAGTAGGCTGCATGACAAGACATCCTGACAGGTTCTGCTCCAATTCCTATTACTCAGCTTCTGACCCCTCCTCCTAATCCTCTGTGTTGGTCTGGTGGGCTGCTGCCCATGCTCTTAAGGCTTTCTGAAGCTCTGCCTTCTTGACACTTACCTTTGTGAACACCCTTTTGTCCTGGCAGAACCCCTTGAGCTGGGCTACTGTGTAGGTTTCCAGATTGGCCAGCTCGAATTCCATATTGCCAGATGAGGCCACAGACATTGCAGAAAAAAGGAGTATGGGGCAAAAAGACTTTTGGAAAAATCAAAGATGTCAATCAGGGAGAATTGAAACAGGTTTGAATTGGTCTTAGTATAGAGTTGTAGTGAACAATGAATTACTATAAGGTATTGCACAAACACAAGTCCTATCCTCACCGCTGATCACCAATGTTAGAAATTAGGTCTTTAATTGGCAGAGGTATGCACCCTGTCCAAATAGGGACCACAATCCTAGGCAGGCTAAGCTAGATACACAATATAAGATAGCCTGTGCTCACCCTCTGGTAGCTTGGCACAGAGCAGTCAGGTTTATCTAAAGAGTCAATGTGTAAAGTATTTGGGCAACACACACATACACATACTAACACAATGAAAACACCATAAAAATACTCCACACAGGCTTAGAAAAATAGAGCATCATTTTTATGAGTAAAACAAGACCAAAACTACCACAATCCAATAAATAGAAGTTATGAATTTTTAAAGAATAAACCAAAAATAGTGCTTAGAAGTTAATAACACTAAGGGGTTACTTGAGGTTGCGCTAGACCGGGGTAAATCCAAAGTTCAGGCTGACCACAATGGAGGGCAGGTTGGCTACAGGACTCAGACAGGTCCTGCTGTGACAGTACCTTGGATGGAGCAAGCGTCGTCGTCGAAGACTCGATACGAGGAGTCAAGGAGGCGCCGCAATGTTGTTAATCCCGTGGATGGAAGCGAAGCGTTGGCGCCATTCCACGCAGTTGATGAAGGCTTTGGTGTTGAACCCATTTACAGTGCAGGTGCTGCATCGATTTCGGGCCACGCTGTCCATTGGCGTCGAGCCGCGCAGCCTGCCGAGACAATGTCGTCGATCGACGTTGAAGGGCAATGCATCGATTCTGATTAGCTCAAAGTATTCACTGCATCAATTTTGAAGAAAAAACAGCTGCAGAACTCACTTCGGAGGCCCAGGACTGGATTGGCACCTCAGGCAAAGGATGACTCATGGATGTATAAGTCCAGCAGCAGGGTTGCAGGAAGACTTTGATGGCTCTGAAACATCAGGACAGGGGACAAGCCAGCAAGCCCTTGGAGTCACTCTGGGTTCAAGTGAGATGGATCCAGTCCTTGTCCTCAGCAGGGCAGAGATCAGCAGGCAGCAGGGCAGCTCAGCAAAGAACAGAAGCAGTTCCTTCAGAACAGTCAGTCAAGCAGAGTAGCAATCCGTGTAGCACAGCATTCTTTACTCCTGGCAGAGTCTCTTCACAGCTCCAGTAGTGTGCAGTCTTGGTAGGGTCAGAGCCCCAGTATTTATACCCGAATGTGCCTTTGAAGTGAGGGTGACTTCAAAGCAGGCCCTTGAAGTGCACAGTTCCCCTTTCATCCCAGCCCTGTTTGCCAGGCTATCTGTGGGGGGTAATCAGCCCATTGTGTGGGACATAGGACACTGCCTATTCAGGTGTAAGTGTGAACCCCCCCCTCCCTCTTCCTGCCCAGGAAGAGCTATCAAAATGCAGATGAGTTCTTTGTCACACTCACCCTTATTGTGTTTGTGGCTTTCTAGAGAGAATACACAAAGTGTAGGTGTCACCCACCCCAGACGTGTATTGGAGACAGGCTGCAAGGCACACAGAGCAGTAGGAGCAGATAAATGTCCACTTTCTAAAAGTGGCATTTCTAAAACAGTAATGTTAAATCCAACTTTACCAGTTAAGAGGATTTATCATTACCATTTCAAAGATATGAAACATGATGCAGCTGCTCCTTTCTAATCAGGAATTACAGCTTAAAAGTGTTTGAAGGAATTCCCAATTTAGCTGTTTGTCACTACCAGGACAAGTAAAACATAAAAAGACATGTCCTACCTTTTAGTTACACAGCACCCTGCCCTTAGGACTACCTAGCCCCTACCTTAGGGGTGACTTATGAGTGCCAAAAAGAGGAGTTTAAGGCTTGGCAAGTGGTTTTAAATGCCAAGTCAGAGTGACAGTGAACTGCAAACACAGGCCTTGCAATGGCAGGCCTGAGACAGGTTTGAAAGGCTACTTGTGTGGGTGGCATATTCAGTGCTGCAGGCCCACTAGTAGTATTTAAGTTACTGGTCTTGGGTATACGGTATACCACTTTACAAGGGACTTACACGTAAACTAAATATGTCATGTGCATACACCAATTTTACCTTGTTTAAAGGAGAAGCACGTGCACCTTTAGCACTGGTCAGTAGTGGTAAAGTGCTCAGAGTCCAAAAGCCAACAAAAAAGAAGGTTAGAAAAAAAGGAGGAGGAAGGTAAACAGTTTGGGGTCACTTCTCAGAGATGGCTATTTTCCAACAAACTGTATTTGTGATTTAACTTATTATGATGATACAGCTCCTGACTCAAAACATGGTGGCAAAGATCCGTCACCTTAAACCGAGTTATACTCGGAAGCCAGCACGTGAACTAGGCTTAACCATGTAAGTGATAGTAAGGAAAGTTTGAACCACATTTATTAAAATTTTCCCCAACTCTGCGCTATCAGTTTTCTGGGAGCAGAGTTATGGTTGACACCTTGAGCAAGGAGCTATAAAATAATTACACAAGTTATAATACCCGAATCCTGAAATCCAATGTCCAGAGCTAGAGTAACTGACGGGACTGATTTTTGAAGGCGGTTGCTGTTTTGGAGGTGTGAGTATTAATAGGGTGATGTGCCATCTATTGTAATTTCTGTTTACTGGTGTATTATTGAGATGAGAGTGAATGGTTTGATGTTTACTGTTTATATGTAAAGAAGTTGAAGAGTTTCAGGCTGGACGTAGCCTAAGATCGCGGGATATTGAGACTAGTGTTGAAAACACTTAAGCAGTCACCATCGAATGGTATTTCTTGTTTGCAGGTTTTGTGGTGTAGAGTGGGAGTTACCATCACCTACACAATTGAGACAGGGACACTAATAAACTGTTGTGTTTCAAGTTTATTTATTACTGCGCGGCTAATTAAAGCCATTGCAAACGAATACAACATATAAAACAACATAACTTAATATGGTACCAGACACTACCTTAGCACAAATTTCAGTATGATTTAAAATGTAATTGCAAGCAAATAACGCATATAAAACAACATAACTTAGTAAAGTGTCAGACACTACCATAGCGCAGGTTGCAGTGTGATTTAAAATGTCAGTGCATCATTGTTAAAAGAAGGATTCAATCCACAGGTAACACTATATTGCCCAAGTCTTTTTTAAAGTGTAAGTGCGAGGAGCTGGAAGCTGGTTCCTGACATGCATTGTTTGACTCGGCTGGGAATCGTCTCTTTCAGAAATGCATTCTAACTGTGTTTTATGATTAAAAACTTAATGGTGTATTTACAATCCACCCTTCCCCTAATCAACAACTTTGAGATAGGAGTTCCATGCATGCGTAACCCATGCGAGGGGGTGATTGTGCGCTGGGGACGATTCCAGTTGGGAAGCGAGGCTCGGTCGTTGGTATTTAGGAGGCATGCAGGGTTAGTGCTGATGAAGGCACTGGAAAGACCTATAAAGATGTGTGGAGTAAGTTCTGAACCCAGTGTACATACTGGGCTCAGTTTTTCACCAGGAAGCTAATAACGTTGTGCAAAAAGTCCAGGGCAGTTGGAAAGGGAATGGGCAATAGCCCAAAAAAGAGGTGTGTCAAGATTAAGTTAAGTTTAACAGTACATGAGTTTTGCCGTTAAGGGCCAACCAAGTAAAAAGCACCTTTGTAAGTTTTATTAAATGTATGATGAATGGAGATGGAACTTTAAAAGAATGCTCCCTGGAATGGGGAAAATAAATTCATTGTCCATAGAGCTGACACTCACTGGTTGCTGGGCGAGTCGACCCGGGTGGTAAAAGGACTAATGATGTGAAGTTTCCCATCCTGTTATCAGTACTTGATTTTACAGTGCACGGAGAAAGTATCTATGAGATATTTTTGGACCTCTCTTTTGTTGTAGCTTCTCAGTATGAGATGTGCGTGCTTTCTGACCATGAGGGCCTGGCGATCCTGTTCGAATGATTCTTTGTGAAGTGCTTTGTTTAACGCTTTTTTGAAATTTTGGTGTGGATAGTTTTGATTTCAGAGAACTGTAGCTGTATTGAGTTTCAGAGCTTCATGAAAGGCAAGAGTCCAAGGATTTTGAGGGACTGGATTGCTCGTTGAGGATACTTCCTACCAAATAAAAATTTTCAGTGTTCCTTTTTTAGTAGCACGCGTAGCATGTAGGTATTTAAGAGTGCAAGCCTTCTGTGCCAGAACCTAACGCTCCATCCATCATCCCCTTTGGTATCGAACCTGATTGCACAGCATGAATTCCAATCAGATCTAGGCTGCCGCAGAATGGTTTGGGAGTTTGAATAGTGATCTAAAAAACAGGCTCTGGGATTTTTTCAGGAACGTGCCAGTTTCCCGGGGAAAGCTTCTGAGCCATATGCCAGCATGGGGATGAGTTTGGTTTTTACTATCTTCAATAAAGGTTCTAAAGTAGGCTGCTTTATTTGTTTGAAGATGGTTTGGAATGTAAATTGTAGTGATTCGGCCTTAGGTTTTAAGGAGTTCTTGTGGGTTAGGTGCCCCCCCCTTGTCATCTAGCAAGCATCCAAGGTATATCTGGGGGCTCTGGACAAACAGCTTTTCTTAAAGTACCATGTTCCAAATTTGTTTGTTTTCTGCCCAAATATCACAACATTGGTCTTTTTCAAATTCACGCTCATGCCGTTTGTGGTGCTATGTTCTAATAAGACATCAAGCAGCCTTTATAACCCCCTTGCCGTTTGGCTCAAAAGAACGACGTAGTCAGCGTAAAGCAGAGAAGTGATAGTATGATGTCCCAATTTTGGTGCGTCGCTGACTACCGAATCCAGCGCGGGGACCAAGTCGCTCATCAATAAGTTAAAAAGGGCTGGGGCTAAGACACACCCTTGTTTAATTCCTTGCTCTATCGTGATCTTGTTGGAAACTGATAAGTTGTTGTCAAGTTTGGCTCTGGCCCATGTTTTGGAATAGAGTAGTTGGATGCCTCGGAGCAGTAGTTCGGGAATGTCCCATTTTTTAAGTTTTGATCAAAGGAGTTCCCGTTGGACGTGATCGAAAGCCTTACTATAGTCTACAAAACAACTGTAGAGGAGTTGTTTTTTGCGTATCTGTTTTGCCACTAGCATCCTGATTGCCACTAAATTGTCGGTGGTGCCCAGCATGGGCATAAGCCAGTTTGATTGTATAAGATCAGGTTTTTTTAGTTTGCCCATGCTTCCAGATCTTCCAGAAGTAGGGAAGCAAAGTATTTGGCTTTGTCGTCTTAGAGGGCTATGAGGCGGTAGCTCTCAGGTTTCGTTACTGGGCCTTTTTTTGTAAATAGGGTGCAGAATTGCTTCTTGCCAGGATGGTGGAATGGTGTCAGTGGTGAGACAGGTTCTGAACAGCCTTTCCATCAGTTGTGACCAGAACTCAATATCCTGTTTGTAAACTGAAGAGGGAATGCCATTTGGTCCAGGGGCACTATCGGCTCTGCTTTTTTTGATCAAGATAGCAATTCTTTTAGCCGTGATGGTTGATGCCAGTTGGTGCGTTTGTTCTTTGATGACCTCGAGGTTTCTTAGAGTTTGGCCAGTTTTAGTACGCGAGTCTTGGATGTTAGGACAATTGGATTTGGTTTGATACAGAGTGCTGATATGTAGGGACCAGTGATCTTCCATAACGTTGTTTCCTTTATGTTGCGCAGAGTCATTTTAGTGGTTTAGTCGGTTTATTATGAGCCAGAATACTTTGGAGTTTTTTGTTCAACAAGCCATAAATAGCTCTAGGTGTAGTGCTTCCTCATACCTCTTTTTTTTCCTTGCCAGATGCGTTGTTTAAACATCCCTCGAAAGTTGTTAATTTCTTCCAAATTGACGGTGTTCGATCCAGTTTCTAACAACCTAATCTTCTTGTTTAGAGTGCGTTTCAGGGTTTTAAGGTCTTTTGTAAACCATGGCCGCGATGGGATTGATCTTAGGGGGCTTGGGCCTGGGCCGGGCTGCTGGGTGTAAGTGAGGGCTAAAAGGAGTTGATGCACAAATGGGTCCAAGTCTTGTGTTGTGTGGCATCACGGAGAGACCTGGTTGTGCAGCTTAGATTCCCATACCAAGTATTTCACTGCATTGTCCGTGGACCATTTGATACGCTTCCAGTTTTGATGCAAGCCACTCGAGCCGATCGTTTCTAATGTAGTGAGTGCCTTGGTTTGATGGTCTAAGGTCTGCCTCTGGGGCATATGGTCGCTTTCGCAGTGTGTTAAGATGGTGAAAGACTTTACGTGATTTATCAACGGGATTGAGCAAAACGGGTAGTCTAACACCATAGATCTGTACCAGGAGAAGTGTGTATGATGGGATGGCTGGTCTTCAGAGTAGCGGCCATTTAGGGTGTGCAGATAAATGCCCTCTAAAGTAGCTAACAGAGCTTGTCCTGTGAAGTCAGTTCTTTGTGGTAGAGTTGTCTGCGAGGGAATCAGCCACCATGAGTCCGCTATTGCAGACGAAAAATGTCGAAAGGGAATGTGGAGTAGATTTTAGTTTAAGTCGCCGGTCAACGGTAGGTGGTCATTTGGGTGAGTAAATCTGATGTCTGCGATTAGAAGGTAAAGGTCCCTGACGTTTTGCTTCTTTTCCCGGGCTGCCGGGTGAATGTACACATTTAGTAGCATTAGGCTGCCTGCTGAGGCATTTTGGCTCCAATTTTTAATTTAGACACATAGGAAGTTATGGTGGCTGATAGCATAAATTGGAGCGTCGAAGGCCTAGCGTAGTGACAAATAAATGGATAAGCCACCCATCTCGTGACCCTTAATGGATTGTCGAGTGGCTGAAGTGAAGAACTCGCAGTAGCCTTCTAGCGGGGTGTCTTCTTCGCGCCACGATTCCTGAATGCCAAGTCAAGTCAAGTCAATAAAGCTTTATTTCGGCCATATGGTCATAAAAGCACATAAGAAAAAGCAATACAGTACATTTTATATATCATAAGAAGAGTATTAAAATATGTCATCGTACAGTTTATGTACATAGGTGGTATATTAAAAAATGGTGTGAATCTGATTTGTGGGGAGTTTTCTGATTTGTTCTTGGATATGCTCTCTCACAACAACACTCAATACTAAACTTGGGTATGTAGCAGTATTCATCACGGGTTAAGTGTTCTACCTTAAGTGCAGGGGGAATTAAAATATTGTGTATTAAAACAAATAGCCTGTTCATTGCTATATATAAAACTCCTAGCAAATGTTAAAATGCTTTTGACTTATCTAGTGGATGATTATAACAATATTAAAAAACCAAATTAAGAAGGATAATATAAAAGTATATATATTTTTTTTTTTTGCGAAACATAAATCCGAGGGGAGAAGATTTGTGATAACAGTAATCATACAATAAATATGTGCAAACATGGCATAGCAGCGTATATAGAGGGTGCTAGAGGCTAGGGTTTTCCTACAATAGTTTTGTTTAAAATTGTTCTGCGAATGCACCACATCGAGTAAAGAAACCTAGAAGTGGCGAACACAATAAGTGTGTCAGTTTCATACTTGAGGAGCCTGAGGGCCTCAGTGCAGTGTATAATCCCCAAGTTTCTACAGAGTTGTAACACCCACTTAGACCTTGGCCTACCATATGCGGGGCAAAAGAAAAGGACATGTGATTCGGTTTCTTCTACTTGGTCGCACCCTGGGCAATCAAGTTTGAGGGCTCCCTGCCACCTGTTAACAAATGCTCGAAGCGGGAGCACCCCATGCCTAAATTGGAGAAAAAGTTTCTTTGCCAATAATGGTTGGATACGATCAAGAGCCGGTTCTGTCCTGTATTGCAGCTTGATATCCAGAAACCTGGAGGTCAAGCTACTTGATTTAGTCCCTTGGCATAATAGGACCATTTTATGTTCTCTGTGGGAGTCAAGTAGTGCCTTTCTGGAGATTGTGGGACAGGTCTCTTCTGGTGTGGCCCACATATTTGCCCTCCCTATTGCCTGACAGGAGTTTCTGATGTAGGCTAGCCAGGGGAGTTTCCCTGCACCAGGGAGGGTCATGACATCCTTCAACTCCTCTTTGTAGTCAGCTAGCTCAGGTGTGCTCCACAGGCGACGCCAGTATAGGAGCGGTCTAGAGGAAACTACATCAGCTATGGGGCCAATCCCTAGATTCATTCTGAGTGGTGTTAATGGGGTACTCTTAGGGAGGCCCAGC
This sequence comes from Calotriton arnoldi, assembly GCA_963921515.1. NCBI lineage: Eukaryota > Metazoa > Chordata > Amphibia > Caudata > Salamandridae > Calotriton > Calotriton arnoldi. The sequence continues at coordinate 999,268 of CAWUFW010005403.1, forward strand.
AGTTGCCTAAGAAATAAGTTCTCTGGCATGGATAGGGAAGTGGATGAACAATGGCCCCATAATTCTGCCCCATATAGTGAGGCTCCCCTAGCCTGCTTTTTGTAGATTTCTACTGGTGGGCATATCACTTTATGGGTGCAATTTTTGTATATCTTTAAAATGCCTCCCGTGGACTGAGTCAATTTTAAGCTAGCTTTCTTTATTTGTGTCCCCCAGTCCATTTTTTCTGTGAGTATGATCCCTAGGTAATCAAAAATAGACACCCTATCTAGAGCCCTTCCATCTAGTTGGGGATGTGGGCAATTTATAGTGTTAGCATTAAAAACCATATACTTGGTTTTCTGGAGATTGATCTCCAGTCCCCTCTTCTTGCAAAAGAAACTAAATACATCCAACACCCTCTGCATACCCATGGGCGATTTAGAAAGTAGGAGCGTGTCATCCGCAAACATAAGTGCGGGAATTTTATGGTTCGCCAGCCTTGGAGCGTCAATGTTTTTACCAGCTAGCAAAGTTTCAATTAAGCCATTTAAAAACAGGGAGAAGAGTGTCGGGGCTAGGACACATCCCTGTCGCACCCCTTTCTCTACAGGGAAAGGGGCGGAGAGTTCACCGTTTTTGCCATATCTAATTCTCGCATAGTTGGCTTGGTGCAAGCGTTTCAACTGGTGGCAAAGATATTCTGGCACTCCCATGTCAAGTAGGATGCCCCATAGCTGATCTCGCTGCACCAAGTCAAACGTGGATTTAAGATCCACAAATGTGAGATAGAGGCTGCCACCCTCTAAAACCACGGTTGTCCAGTGGATAAGTTGTAATCTGAAGATCTGGTCGATAGTGGAGGTCCTGGTCCTGAATCCTGCTTGTAAAGGTGTTAGTATTTTGTTTTCCTCTATCCAAGATTGCAGGTGCTCCAAAAGTACGCGAGCAAAACTTTTTGGGGTGACATCTATAAGGCTTATGGGGCGATAATTTGCTGGATTAAGTGGAGAGCCCTTTTTATAAATGGGGATAATTTCTGCTCCAGCCCAAGTAGGGGGCAACACCATACCTTGTAAAACGGCATTAAATAATAACGTAGGTAGGGTGCCCAAACTGCGGGTTCGGATCGGAATAGGTCCCCAGGTATCCTATCCAACCCAGGTGCTTTTGCTGGAAGTAGATTACCCAATGCCCCTGTGATCTCCTTAATTGTGCAAAGGGGAGCAACTATGTTTGAGGCGTTCACATCTAGGGTGGGTGATGTTACCCTGTCCTCTCCCTCTTCCTCTGCGGGCCTTGAATATAGAGATTTAAAGTGGGTTCTCCAAACTTCTTCCCCTAGGTTTGGTCCTAAAGCCGATTGGCCTTCGGATTTCCCTGTTTTGACTAAGTTCCAGAAGGCTCTCATGTCATGGTTATTTAGTGCTGTTTTAATTGCGTCCCATTTTTCATTTTCCCAATTGGTTTTAGCTCCCGTTATAGTTTTCTTATATCGATCCCTGGCTTCCCTGATTGTCAATCTGTCATTCATTCTGATAGAGTTTAGTAGGGCTTGGTTGGCTACCTTACATGTTTTATTATACCATGGGTGCTTAGGTTTTAATTTTGACCTTGGCCTGTTGCGATTATAAAAGAAATCTGCCAGTGTAGAGAACAGGTCCTGGTGATTTTTTATCAGTATGGATTGGGATACTGTACTACTACTAGTTGCGGATACTCCATGCGCGACTTCTAGAAAGGGGAGGATTTGTTGGTAGAGAGAAGCCACTTTATCTGGTGATTGTGCTAATTCCCCCCAGAGTACCCTCCTCCCTCCTTCGACCAATACTAGATTGGGGTTGGGGTTTGGGGATGTGCTTGGCGGCACTTTGGCCAGGGGTAGGGATATTTCAAGTGCCAAAGGGTTGTGATCACTCTCATGACGAGAGGTGACCTTGAAGTCAATAGCCCTGTGCCAAAGGCTGACGTCTACCAAAATGTAGTCTAAAATTGATGCCTGCCCCGGTCTATTGAAAGTAGAATTCCCGGGACTGTCAGATGGAAATCGGCCATTACAAGCCCTTACTGAGTGGCTGAGTGTGACTGCATTCAGTTGTAATACTAGAGGGGTCCATGCCCGTGTTGGTTGGATGTTAGATTCTGGGATTGACCATACCGAGTCCTCCTCGCTTGTGATGCTAGTGAGTAAGCCGTTCAAGGGCTCAAATTGGCAATTGAAATCCCCTCCAATAATTATTCGACAGTTATCCGGTAGGGTGGGGAGGAATGAGGAGAGGCAATCTAGTGTGTGGGACGGTTCTCCATAGCTTACTGGCCGTGAGTTGACATTGATTATTGCAATCCTCATGGCGTTGTAAAAAGAAAGGAGAATACACAGGACGTCGGGGGACTGGGTCTCTATCTTTTTTACACTACATCCCAAGTGTACACCTACCCAGGTGCATAGACCCCCGAGGGTCTTCCCCGTGGCCCCCTGGACTGCTGGATTGGAATACGTTACATATCCCACTCTAAATAAATCTGTCTTTGCCCAAGTTTCCTGGAACAGGCATAGCTCGTGTTGGTCTACAAATGACCCCCAATCTGGGAGGTCCATTTTTGAGTTAAGGCCTGCTATGTTCCAGGATAAGATCCGGGAGCTTTGTGGTTCCACTGTGTTACCTGGGGGGATCTGAGTGGTCGGCCTTCCCTCTAATGGAACTTGTTGAGTGTCTTGGTATCCTACCCCTCCCCTTTGGCTACATACGTTTGCCCGATTTGAGGTACTAGCGGGGGTAGGAGTGTGACTAAAAGCACTACCCTCACGGAGCTTCTCCGAAACTGTTTTTCCCCTATCTTGTCCCTCCTTTTGTGGGGGGCCAATCAGATGCATGTTTCCCGTTTTGGCATCGTTTTTATTAGTGGGCCATTGATTAGAGTGATTTAGTCAATCTACCAGATCCAAAGAGCTAAACCTATTGTTAACAGGGATGTTATACATCACAGTTTTTGAGCGTTCCCATCCCGTTATTGGTCTGTCACCATTTTGATCGTTCGACCCCCAACCATTAGCCAAGTTTCTCTCCTTGTCTAACATGTGCCTAGGGGGGTAGAAATATCCCATGGGCAGGGAGAGAATATCCCCATTCTCCCTTAGATAGCCCCAGTCTAAGATGTGTTGAACAGCCCGGATATCCCTGGAATTGATCACAACACTATCCCCAGATATATCCTTTCGCCTCCACCCCAACCAGCTCACCCTACGAGTGAATAAGATTTCACCTTGGACTTGATAGGGAAGAGGCCTATATTTGTTTAGCCAGTGAATGCATTTGTTTTTAAGTTCTGGGTGTGTCTCCCCTAGGCCACTTTCCAACTCAGGTACTCCAGCTAAGACGATGACATATGGACTAGAGGCTGGGGGCAAGTCAAGGCATGGTAGTGTGGGTTTGGTGTCTCTTGATTTGATGTGTGAGGGGATCCTGTTGTTAGCATCTTGGTTATTTATGACTTGTTGTTGGTCCGAGGGGCCTGATATATTTGGTGTGTGCCTGTTTAGAGGTTCGGGGAGAGCACAGTGGAGGGGCCTTGGTTGGGGGTTAGCTAGATCCCTGCTCTGTGGGGCGGGCAATCTAGGAGTGGGAGCTACATCCTTTTGCACGATTGTGTTAGACCTTGCAGGGAGGAGTAAGTCCTCGAGAGTGGCTGATGTTACCTTGTTTCGGTGTAAGACCTGCTCAGGTGTAGGGGAGTTTGTAGACTCAATTTTGTTAAAAATAGCTTCAGCTTTGCCCACCCAATGGTCCATCAAGTATGATAGATTATCAATACGTGTCATCAGAGCATCAAGTTCAGTTTTTAAAGTCAAAGTAAAGTGGACTTTGAGTTCCATTACCAGATTAGACACCCATGGCGGGAGCTCCGGAGTCTTCTGCGGCAGCTCGTCTGCTTCTGGTCCCCCTGGGGGCTGGCTTGATGGCATATCGTCGACTTGTTTATTCTGCCTTGCTCCCTTATTTGTGGCTTGTTTCTGTTTCCCTCCTTTTTTCTTTGCGCCACCTCCCATGGGGATCTGAGGGGCACTGCAACGGGCCTGTCTTGACTCGTGCATGTGAGGGCTCTGGGTCTAGAGTCACGTTTGGTGTTAGGGATAGAGACAGGGTCCCTGGCTCCGTTGGAGTTGGACTCATGGCAAGGACTGGAGTTAGAGAGAGTCGTCTCTCAGTGCGCTCGATTTCGTTGGACACTGCTCCAATTGCCCGCTGTAGCATTTTATCGATTGCAGTCGGTTGTGCAGTTAGAGGGGCCAATGGGACTTTCTTCCTGGTGGCGAGGCCTTTCACCGGCGGAGTACGTTTTCCCATAATTCGTTTTAGACCACTCCCCTGCGGAGGGGTGAGGCTTAATGGCTTGCAGGGATGTAGCAGACAATGGAAAATTGTGAGAGCACTAACCTTGAGATTGACTGCAGAATTCTCTCAATCCCTCTGTCAATAGTCCATGTATGCAATCAAGGGGGGTGGCCCAGCCCAGCCTCGTCCGGTCTAGGACGGGCGCAGACGGGCCTGCCCTTGGCCCGGGCTTTGCCCGGGCACGCCCGCGTGCGTCCCGCGCTGCGGGAGCCGCGATTTCAATTTATGCGCCTCCGGGCGCAGCAGCCGTCATCAGCGCCTCCAGGCGCGATGCGGGGCAGGCTGGGGATTGCAGTCCCCCTGTATGGATGGCGGCGGCGTTCCCGGCAACAGAGTGAGCGGTTCCCGCGCTGCGGGAGCGCGATTTCAATTTATGCGCCTCTGGGCGCAGCAGCCATCGTCAGCGCCTCCAGGCGCGATGCGGGGCAGGCTGGGGATTGGAGTCCCCCTGTATGGATGGCGGCGGCGTTCCCGGCAACAGAGTGAGCGGTTCATATGATGTCATGTGATGATAGAAAGGACTTTGCATCCGGATCTGTTAGGATGTTTTCAAGACCAGCCACGTTCCAGGATAACAGACTTATGAGTTTGGGCCCTTTCCTCATATAAGGGGTTGCGGCTGAGCTCCCTTTGGACATGAGTCAGTTTGACGAGGGACGAGGGACCTGCCAGAGTGGCTGCCAACCAGCCCCAGACCTATTGATGGATTTACTACGATGGTTAGGTGAACTTGCAGAGTCTTCCTTCTTGGTTATTGGTGGAGATGATTAGTGCTTGTTTAGGATTAGCAGCGATTGAGTGAAGAGGCCCTGCTGCTTTTCTAAGTAATGTTGAGATGCGTGACGTATGTGGCCACTTGCTACGGATTTTGATCTTGCCTACATCAAGCGGGAGGAGCGTTCTGGGTCTTGCTGAGAGAGGGCACGAGGGTATCGGTCCTTTGGCAGCAGTGTGATCAGGATCCCCCATTCCTCTAGAAGAGTGTGATTTTCGTATATGGTGTTGGCTGCTGAAAGTGTGGTCCAAGTCACAGCTGTTGCTTCCTTATTTGGGAGTATAACTGAGGGAATAAACTGGATTCTCCCAATATCTGTGGCGTTTAAGTGCCAGAGTTTAGAGTGAGAGGCTAGAAGTTTGACTATATTGCCCCTGTTCAGTATATCATTTGATCCTTGGGAGATATACTCCAGATGCAAAATTGTCATTAAAGTGGTGGTTAATGGTTGTGAATTGTTTTGAATAGGAGCGATGTTTGCATTGGGCAGATGTGTTATTGAGAGCGACTGTTGCTTATTTGTGGTCCTGTTTCTCTGTTGTTGACTTGAGTTGTGACTTGAAGTTGCGAACAACGGGTTAATCCCATTTGGAAGTTGGCAAGGTTCATTGCAAGAAGGGAAAGCAGCCGTGGCCTTGTTTAGTGAAAAATAGCTATTGAGTTGGAGTTCCTGGGTCAGCAGGTCTTGCGTGATGGTGATAATTTGAGCTGCGACCTCTGTGGTGTCCAGTTGGCATTTCTTTATGGTGACTTGAATTGGTGTTAATTTAGCAGGGAGCTGGCGATTTCGGTGTCTCTACCCTGCATATTCATAGGCATATCTGGCTCAGTGTAGGTTTCTCTCCTTGAGGGGAGGAAGAAGCACTTTATTTTGGCTACGTAGTCTGCTGCCTTCTGGATTTTGTCCTCTTTTTTGTTTTGTTTACTTAGGCGTTTTCTCTTACGCTTGGTTAGTTGGTCGGCAAGGAGGCCAGAGGCACTGCTGGTTGAGTTTCTGGTCATATGTGGAGTTTTAAGTACTGAGTTGGTGTCACGATTCACTCCCTGTGCTCTCGTTCCCACCACCAGGGGGCCGAATTGTGGGGCTGTCCAGTGTTCTAATAAGCTTCCAGACACTCCCCTGTATGCATATCCTGACTTCCAGGCATTTGGACATCATTTTGGAATTGACATCCATTCCCAATCCATGCCGGGTTTTGTGGAAGCCAGTCTGCTCATGCTGGAAACTCCATTACCTATAATCCCCTGCTCACTGCTTTGTCTCCACCCCTGCAGGCCAAGGATGGGTGGAGGAATTCAGTTCACCTGTGGCTGGCTGCTGCTAGCCTGCTCACACCTGATGCATGTGATTACTTTGAGCTCTTTTAAGCCCCAGCTCCCTTCAGCCCAGGGTTGGTCATTGTAGCTGTATACCGGTGAGGCAGATCCTTGTTTCCAGTGCTTCCAGAGCTTTTGATATTCCTTGATTCCTGAGCTATAGTTAATCCTTGCTACTTGATTCCTGAGCTATAGCTATTCCTTGTGCCTGAATTAGTACTGCCTGCAGTGCTACCTTGTTTCCTGAGTTCCTGAGCTATAGCTATTCCTTGTGCCTGAATTAGCACTGCCTGCAGAGCTACCTTGTTTCCTGAGTTCCTGAGCTATAGCTATTCCTTGTACCTGAATTAGCACTGCCTGCAGTGCTACCTTGTTTCCTGAGTTCCTGAGCTATAGTTATTCTTTGTTCCTGGGCTTCAGCTATCTCTTGTTCCTGATTTGCACTGCTTGCAGTGCTCTCTTGACTCCTTGTTTCCTGAGCTGTAGCTATTTCCTGTTTCCTTGAACCAGTACTGCCTGCAGTGCTACCTTGACTCCTGAGCCTTAGCATTCCTTGTTCCTGAACTGCAGCAGTTTCCCTTCTCCTGAACTAGCACTGCCTGCAGTGCTACCTTGACTCCTGAGCCTTAACATTCCTTGTTCCTGACCTGCAGCAGTTTCCCTTCTCCTGAACTAGCACTGCCTGCAGTGCTACCTTGACTCCGGAGCCTTAGCATTCCTTGTTCCTGACCTGCAGCAGTTTCCCTTCTCCTGAACTAGCACTACCTGCAGTGCTACTTTGGCTCCTGAGCTTTTGCTCAGTTCTTGTTCCTGCCCCAGCACTGCCTTCTATGCTACTTTGTGTTCTTGATTCCTGAAGCTGCACTATTCTAGTATACCCTTGTAGCCTCCCCTTCTGTATATCCTTTTCCAGTCCCTGCCTTTCTTCCCATTTCCTTGGTTCCAGTTCTAGTTTGCTGTCATTCTATTTCTGCTGTCTTGCTTCTGTTACCTTGTATGTTTGTTACCTGCTTTTTGCCAAGTGTGCCCTGTGATTTCCTTCCTTTCCTGTTAAGCACTCCTCCTTGCTAGCTCCTTGTCTATTGTGCTTGTGTTTAGTTCTACTCCTTTGCTGTTACTGCCTTGCGTGTTCCTGTTTGATCGCCAGGATCCGTGGGCACAGCTGACTACCTAGGTGGTGTTTCTTGTTCACTGTGAGTATTGTCTTTGAGTTACTGTTATAACATCACCATAGGTATAAGCTCCACAGACCCTGCCTTTGCATACATATCCTATATGTGGGTATTTTCAGTCCGTATCTGTAACAGCAATTGTGGGTGAGGAACTTACTGAGCTTCAGTCTTACCGTGTGGAGCTCCTGAGTGCTTTACCCCACATTCCCTTTATTGTTAATGTTGTATTATATATATGTCTTGCACGTCCGTCCTGGGTGTAGGTAGTCTGAATGCTAAATTGCCTTATGAGTGCCCTTCCTTTCTGAGTCTTAGCCATCTTGTACAGGCTTCCCCTTTGGATCCCTTTTTCTCCTCTGACTCCTTGTGTGATCCTGGGCAGCGCTGTACTACTCTTTCTGTGCACGGTACATTTTCTACCCAGTCCCCAGTCCTTGCTCAAGTCCCTGACTGTGTTCCCGACATAGTCCCGGACAGTCCCTGACAGAATGACCAACCCACATTTCCAGGGTCACTTGTGTGGTTTCTTTGCATTCAGTTAGCTACCACTTTTTTTTCTCAAAGCTCCCCAAGTCAGTCCTTGTCAAGATGTTTAGCATCAGAACCAGAAAGTCTGCGTATGATGGCAGACATCCATTGCCAAGGCAGCGCAGTTCCGTACAACATATTAGAAAGTCCTTAGACTCTAGAGATCGATTCATGGAACAAAACAGACTCTTACGTGCTGAATATTATTCCCTGTGGTTGGCTGATCCTTCTATGTTAGATTTTCATTCCATCTGTAACCATGATCCTCACCTGATGTCAGCCTGTGACCTACAGGATGAAAACGAATTTCTGCAAACCTTGTTAGCAGCAGAAAGACAAAATGGTATTTTAGAGAGTGGTACTATTAGGGGAAATTTTTCTGAAGTTTGTAACTCAGAGACCCCCTGTCGACAATGTTTTCTTTGAAGACAATTTCCAGACACAGTATTTATCAGCATCTTACCAAACTGGTAGTTCAATAACCCCAGTTAAACCACGTTTAACCACACAACAGACAAAGAAAGAGCAGATGCATTATATAACCCCTGTTTTCCACTCAATCAATCAATCAATCATGTCACTTATAAAGCGCACTACATACCCGCGAGGGTCTCAAGGCGCTGGGGGAAGAGGGGGGTGGTGCTGCTACTGATCGAAGAGCCAGGTCTTGAGGAGTCTTCTGAAGGCCAGTAGGTCTTGGGTCTGTCGGAGGTTGGTGGGGAGGGTGTTCCAGGTCTTGGCGGCGAGGTGGGAGAAGGATCTGCCGCCGGCGGTCGTTTTCCGGATGCGGGGGACTGTGGCGAGGGCGAGGCTGGTCGAGCGGAGCTGGCGGGTGGGGGTGTAGAAGCTGAGTCGTCTGTTGAGGTAGGCTGGTCCGGAGTTGTGGAGTGCTTTGTGTGCGTGGGTGAGGAGCTTGAAGGTTATCCTCTTGTTGACAGGGAGCCAGTGCAGGTCTCTCAGGTGGGGTGTGATGTGGCTGCGTCGGGGGATGTCGAGGATAAGACGTGCAGAGGCGTTCTGGATGCGTTGCAGCCGTCTCAGGAGCTTAGCCGTCGTTCCTGCGTAGAGGGCGTTTCCGTAGTCCAGCCTGCTGGTGACGAGGGCCTGGGTGACTGTTTTTCTTGTTTCGGTGGGGATCCACTTGAAGATCCTGCGGAGCATTCGGAGGATGTTGAAGCAGGATGAGGAAACGGCGTTGACCTGCTTAGTCATGGAGAGGGTGGGGTCGAGGATGACCCCTAGGTTGCATACGTGGTCGGTGGGTGGCGGGGCTGTTCCCAGTGATGTAGGCCACCAGGAGTCGTCCCAGGCTGAAGGGTTGGAACCAAGGATGAAGACCTCCGTCTTGTCCGAGTTCATCTTCAGGCGGCTGGTCCTCATCCATTCGGCGACGGCCTTCATTCCTTCGTGGAGGTGGGCTTTGGCGGTGTGAGGGTCTTTGGTGAGGGAGAGGATCAGCTGGGTGTCGTCGGCGTAGGAGATGATGTTGAGGTTGTGCTGTCGGGCGACGTGGGCGAGGGGTGCCATGTAGATGTTGAACAGCGTTGGGCTGAGGGAGGAGCCTTGGGGTACGCCGCAGATGATCTTGGTGGCCTTGGATCGGAAGGGGGAGTCGGACGCTTTGTGTTCTGCCGGAAAGGAAGGATGTGGTCCAGTCCAGGGCCTTCTCTTGGATCCCGGCGTCGTGAAGGCGTGTTCGTAGTGTGTGGTGGCAGACCGTGTCGAAGGCGGCTGATAGGTCCAGGAGGATGAGGGCTGCTGTTTCTCCGTTGTCTAGCAGGGTCCTGATGTCATCGGTGGCGGTGATGAGGGCGGTTTCGGTGCTGTGGTTGCTGCGGAAGCCGGACTGGGAAGGGTCCAGGATGTTGTTCTCCTCGAGGTAGCGGGTCAGTTGTTTGTTGACGATTTTCTCGGTGACTCACATGATATACCTCAGTCTTGTGACCCAGTGAAGATCACAGTCCCTGATACTAAAGAGATATTGTTTAATGCTACATTGAAAGTAAACAATCCGATTAACAAAAGAAAGAAAACACCTACTAGAACACAGACGGCTAATAGCCACTTTGAACAAAATCCAAGGTATAGCTCTGTTTGTTGTGAAGTTGCTAAGTCTACCACTGTCCTTGTAGAGAAAGATCTGCAGTCTTCACAGGATATAATTACATCTAAGACTCTTGAATTACAACGAGAGAATAAAATGTTTCAGACTCTGTTAAAAAATTATAACCCACAGTTCAAGTGGGAATCTAAAACCCCTATAGAAAACAACTTTTCCACCTCTGTTAGCCTCCTTAGAAATGGAGAATGAAGCCTTGCGCTCTCTTTTGCGTTCCCCTCAGAGCTGGTCCAGCAATTGTGTGAACAATACAGTGGCTGATCCCTCAGATTCCATTCAGAAAAACCATAGTACCTTGTCTCACAGTCCAGTTAATGAAAGTATTTGTTTGAATTCTGAAATTTCTACCTCCTCTGATGTGTTGTCTTCTAGTGCTAAACTGTGTATAGGCACTACATCTGAGATGTGTCCCTCCACTTCTAAGGAACCCCAGATGCCAGGAAAGACGCTAAATACTTGTTTGCTTTCTCTTCCTAGTAGTGAGGTCAGTTCCACCCCGGGGATATCACATACACTGGCCATTGACATACAGACAAAACCTGAACCAGTGCCCAACATAATCCCTGATGTGACAACACCCTCTGACTCAGTCTATGCTCTTGGTCTAACTTCTGCGACTGAAGCCAACCTCCTCACTGAGAAGGAACAAAATTCTGACCCCTTGTTTGCTCATTCGCCTTCAAGCACGCCACATATTGAAAAGTCAGGAAATATTACTCTATGCTCTGATGCATCTGTACCACCTTATAATGCAGAAGGAATTGAACAAATCTCCCATGACCAAGAAGTCTCTGACCTATTTCCTCTGACTAAGAGATGTGATGTGCCAAAAAGTAAAGTAAGTCTGATCAACAGAGACTCTAAGATAAGCAGTATTCTTAGCCATCCTGAAGAAAGCCCTTCAGTGTGTTTTAATGAGCCAAGGAACTGTGAAGATTTCAATATTGACAATAGGGAATCTACTGTTCACGGGCTATCGCCATTCCCAGAATTTGAAGTCCATCATCCTTGTGCCTCTCTGTCATCAGCTTGTCTTTTTGCAAAGTCTCCAGAATCTTCAGGCCTGCTGCATTCTGAACTTCAGCCTGCAGCCTGCCTGCCATCTGAGCCCGAGCCTGCAGCCTGCCTGCCATCTGAGCCCGAGCCAGCAGCATGCCTGTCATTAGTACCGGAGCCTCCAGACTGCCTGCATTCAGAACACAAGCCCTCAGCTCACCTGCCTGTCATTAGTACCGGAGCCTCCAGACTGCCTGCATTCAGAACACAAGCCCTCAGCTCACCTGCCTACTAAGTCAGAGTCTCCAGCCTGTCTGACTGCAGAGCCAGAACTACCAGCCTATCTGACTGCAGAGCCAGAACTTCCAGCCTATCTGACTGCAGAGCCAGAACTTCCAGCCTATCTGACTGCAGAGCCAGAACTTCCAGCCTATCTGACTGCAGAGCCAGAACTTCCAGCCTATCTGACTGCAGAGCCTGAACTTCCAGCCTGTCTGACTGCAGAGCCGGAACTTCCAGCCTGTCTGACTGCAGAGCTGGAACTTCCAGCCTGTCTGACTGCAGAGCCGGAACTTCCAGCCTGTCTGACTGCAGAGCCGGAACTTCCAGCCTGTCTGACTGCAGAGCCGGAACTTCCAGCCTGTCTGACTGCAGAGCCGGAACTTCCAGCCTGTCTGACTGCAGAGCCGGAACTTCCAGCCTGTCTGACTGCAGAGCCGGAACTTCCAGCCTGTCTGACTGCAGAGCCGGAACTTCCAGCCTGTCTGACTGCAGAGCCGGAACTTCCAGCCTGTCTGACTGCAGAGCCGGAACTTCCAGCCTGTCTGACTTCAGAGCCGGAACTTCCAGCCTGTCTGACTTCAGAGCCGGAACTTCCAGCCTTTCTGACTTCAGAGCCGGAACTTCCAGCCTTTCTTACTTCAGAGCTGGAGCTTCCAGCCTGTCTGACTTCAGAGCCGGAGCTTCCAGCCTGTCTGACTTCAGAGCCGGAGCTTCCAGCCTGTCTGACTTCAGAGCCGGAGCTTCCAGCCTGTCTGACTTCAGAGCCGGAGCTTCCAGCCTGTCTGACTTCCGAGCCAGAGCTTCCAGCCTGTCTGACTTCCGAGCCAGAGCTTCCAGCCTGTCTGACTTCCGAGCCAGAGCTTCCAGCCTGTCTGACGTCCGAACCAGAGCTTCCAGCCTGTCTGATGTCCGAACCAGAGCTTCCTGTCTGCCTTCAGCACCAGAGCTTTCAGCGCCAGAGCTTCCAGCCTGTCTGCCTTCAGCACCAGAGCTTCCAGCCTGTCTGACGTCCGAACCAGAGCTTCCAGCCTGTCTGATGTCCGAACCAGAGCTTCCTGTCTGCCTTCAGCGCCAGAGCTTCCAGCCTGTCTGCCTTCAGCGCCAGAGCTTCCAGCCTGTCTGCCTTCAGCGCCAGAGCTTCCAGCCTGTCTGCCTTCAGCGCCAGAGCTTCCAGCCTGTCTGCCTTCAGCGCCAGAGCTTCCAGCCTGTCTGCCTTCAGCGCCAGAGCTTCCAGCCTGTCTGCCTTCAGCGCCAGAGCTTCCAGCCTGTCTGCCTTCAGCGCCAGAGCTTCCAGCCTCCCTGCCTTCAGCACCAGAGCTTCCAGCCTCCCTGCCTTCAGCACCAGAGCTTCCAGCCTCCCTGCCTTCAGCACCAGAGCTTCCAGCCTCCCTGCCTTCAGCACCAGAGCTTCCAGCCTCCCTGCCTTCAGCACCAGAGCTTCCAGCCTCCCTGCCTTCAGCACCAGAGCTTCCAGCCTCCCTGCCTTCAGCACCAGAGCTTCCAGGCTCCCTGCCTTTCAGAGCTTCCAGGCTCCCTGCCTTCAGCACCAGAGCTTCCAGGCTACCTGCCTTCTGGCCTTGAGCCTCTATCTTGCCTACTTTTTGACCCTGTGCTTCCAGTTTGCCAGCCTTCAGAGGTCTCAGTATGTATAAATTCAGAGACCGAATCTCCAGCATCAGAGACAAAACTCTCAACATGTAAGCCTCAAGGGCCTGGGTCTCCTGCATACCTGCTTCCTGAGTCTCCTGCATGTGAGTCTTCTGTATGTTTTCATCCAGGGCCAGAGCCTCAGGTCTGCTTTTTGTTGTCTCCTTTGTCTTCAGCCAGTTTGCCGTTGACCTCTGTGCCTCCTGCCAATCCGTTATATGCTTTTGACACTACAGTAAATCCTTTGTTTTCAGAGTGCTACTCTAGCCTGCCATCATCAAGACTTCAAACACCTGCAAGTCAGGCTTCTAAGCCCCCGTTACTGGATTTGGACTATTATCCTACCCTCCAGAACATCACATTTTTCCTTTAGTCCTCTGGTATCTTGCACCACATCTCTGATGGGAATGGACTTATTTCATAACAGCAAAGGCTTTAAATCGAGTCCCAGATTCCGGGAGCCGGTCGTTGGAGGGGGTGTACTGTCACGATTCACTCCCTGTGCTCTCGTTCCCACCACCAGGGGGCCGAATTGTGGGGCTCTCCAGTGTTCTAATAAGCTTCCAGACACTCCCCCGTATGCATATCCTGACTTCCAGGCATTTGGACATCATTTAGGAATTGACATCCATTCCCAATCCATGCCGGGTTTTGTGGAAGCCAGTCTGCTCATGCTGGAAACTCTATTACCTATAATCCCCTGCTCACTGCTTTGTCTCCACCCCTGCAGGCCAAGAATGGGTGGAGGAATTCAGTTCACCTGTGGCTGGCTGCTGCTAGCCTGCTCACACCTGATGCATGTGATTACTGTGAGCTCTTTTAAGCCCCAGCTCCCTTCAGCCCAGGGTTGGTCATTGTAGCTGTATACCGGTGAGGCCGATCCTTGTTTCCAGTGTTTCCTGAGCTTTTGATATTCCTTGATTCCTGAACTATAGTTAATCCTTGTTACTTGATTCCTGAGCTATAGCTATTCCTTGTGCCTGAATTAGCACTGCCTGCAGTGCTACCTTGTTTCCTGAGTTCCTGAGCTATAGTTATTCTTTGTTCCTGTTCCTGGGCTTCAGCTATCTCTTGTTCCTGATTTGCACTGCTTGCAGTGCTCTCTTGACTCCTTGTTTCCTGAGCTGTAGCTATTTCCTGTTTCCTTGAAGCAGTACTGCCTGCAGTGCTACCTTGACTCCTGAGCCTTAGCATTCCTTGTTCCTGAACTGGAGCAGTTTCCCTTCTCCTGAACTAGCACTGCCTGCAATGCTACCTTGTCTCCTGAGCCTTAGCATTCCTTGTTCCTGACCTGCAGCAGTTTCCCTTTTCCTGAACTAGCACTACCTGCAGTGCTACTTTGACTCCTGAGCTTTTGCTCAATTCTTGTTCCTGCCCCAGCACTGCCTTCTATGCTACTTTGTTTTCTTGATTCCTGAACCTGCACTATTCTAGTATACCCTTGTAGCCTCCCCTTCTGTATATCCTTTTCCAGTCCCTGCCTTTCTTCCCATTTCCTTGGTTCCAGTTCTAGTTTGCTGTCATTCTATTTCTGCTGTCTTGCTTCTGTTACCTTGTATGTTTTTTACCTGCTTTCTGCCAAGTGTGCCCTGTGATTTCCTTCCTTTCCTGTAAAGCACTCCTCCTTGCTAGCTCCTTGTCTATTGTGCTTGTGTTTAGTTCTACCCCTTTGCTGTTACTGCCTTGCATGTTCCTGTTTGATCGCCAGGATCCGTGGGCACAGCTGACTACCTAGGTGGTGTTTCTTGTTCACTGTGAGTATTGTCTTTGAGTTACTGTTATAACATCACCATAGGTATAAGCTCCACAGACCCTGCCTTTGCATACATATCCTATATGTGGGTATTTTCAGTCAGTATCTGTAACAGCAATTGTGGGTGAGGAACTTACTGAGCTTTAGTCTTACCGTGTGGAGCTCCTGAGTGCTTTACCCCACATTCCCTTTATTGTTAATGTTGTATTATATATATGTCTTGCACGTCCGTCCTGGGTGTAGTTAGTCTCAATGCTAAATTGCCTTGTGAGTGTCCTTCCTTTCTGAGTCTTAGCCATCTTGTACAGGCTTCCCCTTTGGATCCCTTTTTCTCCTCTGACTCCTTGTGTGATCCTGAGCAGCGCTGTACTACTCTTTCTGTGCACGGTACATTTTCTACCCAGTCCCTGCTCAAGTCCCTGACTGTGTTCCCGACATAGTTCCGGACAGTCCCTGACAGTTGGGTTGCTGGCTGGCGTCTGTGGCCATGTGATGTTTCGGTGTGCGGGCATTAACTGGGGGATCTAGGTTCATGGGTATTGGATGGACTTCCACTTTGAGTTCTATCATATTGTTCGAAGGCCGCATTGTTTGAGAGGGTGGGGTAGATATTGATCCAGCGGGTTACTAGCAACAAGCATTCATACACTAGATACTCACCTGGGCCCATTCATTCACACTAACTCGTAATCACCACTGGTGGGAGTCAGTTGTACTCTTTATCAAAATCCCTGCTACCAATTACCTTTTCTGATTGAAGAGTAATGACTTACCAATGGACCTTTGATAACTGGGGTTGTAATGAGATCATACAAAACATAATTTCATCAAACACCTGAAATAACCACTGACTCAGGAAGTTTTAAAATGTTTATCTAAAATTATTTAGCAGAGTAAATACAAGCCACATGGCACTTAATCGCATAAAAAGGAGGAAGCACACTTTATAGTCCCCTATTAATCAAAAATGTCGGTCCCTCAGAAAGGAGAAGATAGAGACAGCAGTACAACTAAAAGTACGCATTTATAGTTACCTAAAGGTGTGAAAACCAAACCCCTTGGCCAAGGAGTTGGAAAAGGGTCCCAAGAAAGATGAAGACCAAGACCTCCGGACCAGGTTCAGGACAGGATGGGTGACCTCTCTACCAACGACGCCTGCGTCGTTCCCCTCTCTGACACTTAGTTCCTCCTCGTGGATTCTTCAGCGTCTCCCTCTAATACGGTCCGCCGCCCCCACTTCACGACCTCTTCGGACAGCGGTCAGTCTGCTCTGTTCTGCAATAGCATTGGTTCTCTGCTACCGCATCTATGTTCATCTGTTCTCCTAATGCTACTGCCGCTCTGTGCGCTAACTAATTAGCTAATTCTATATCTATTATACCCTTCCATGCCCATGTACCTCCCATTAATGTTTGAAATTTATGGGCCCACTAATTCTGATTGATTCAGTTCAATTTGCTTAAGCCCATTGTTTTAAAAATACCGCCCCTCTCAATTCATACATTTGCTTTATTTCCCACCCATTTCACAACAATTTTAATACAAAGTATATACAAAATGTATCATTTTGTAGGACATTTTAGATGAAATCTGAAGGTGATCAGCGGGTCATGTCCTTGGACATCTTCCAAGTTGACTTCATCGCTTTGCTTTGTTAGTTTTCAGGGCGCATGCGCAGGTCACATTATTTCTTGAGCTGCCGTTTAGTCAACCCAGGCCCATTTTACGAACTAATAGAAAATCAAAGAAGAAACATATTAAAATCAAAAATAAATGTTTTCACTGTATACCTCCTACTTCTACCCTAGTCCCATTTAATTATAAATGTCTATCCCGCATTAGTAGCGTTAGAATATCACATTATTAATTGCAGCAATGCGTAAGCTTTAGCATGTGAGAACATTAAAGCGGCCATTTTAGCATACACTGCGCAGAAGCAAAAGATTCCCTCCAAGCAAAGAAAGACGTCATACCACGTGACATGGTTGACACATGCACAGTAGGATTCCCGCGTTTTAGCGGCCCTTTTGGATTAGACAAAGATTACTTATTAACGGAAAAAACATAGGCAAGCATCTTCTAGATAAATGTTTGTGTTGCACATTATTAATAAGACATTACATGGTTTTAGTACAAATTAATTAATACTGTGAGAATTGCTTCCGAGCAAGTCTCATTGTGAGTCCTTGCTCCATCAATCCCCTCTCTGATGGCGTTTCTGAGCCATCAAAATTACCTACAACCAGATGCCAACTTAACATATTTCCGTCACATTTTCATTTTTACATTGTCTATTCTTATCTTTTCCTTTCAGTTTCTTGTAAATTTCATTGCTCATGTCTTCTAATTCAATCTCATCAAATTTCCTTTTCTTGCCTCTTCCTGTCACCCTATATGTTTCCTTCTTTCGACAACATTTGCACCATATCATTATTGACAATACTGTTATTGCTATTCCTACAAAGGGTACTATTATTTGACCTATAAATCCTTTCCCTACATTAGTAAACCAGGTACCAATTGACGCAATGCTATTTGTCAATCTTTCCCATACACTATCAACTTCTAGTGGTTTCAGTTCCTTCTCAAGTTTAGTAATATTCTTTATATATGTTCCGATTTCTGTACTTTTGTCCGGAATATATGTGCAACAATGTTTCGTTTTCAACATTTTACAGACTCCGCCCTCTTTTGCTAATATTATATCAAGAGCAAGTCGATTTTGCATAACCATAGCTCTAATCGCAACCATCTCCGCATTAATCATTAGAAATCCTCCAGCAGTATCCGTTGATAAACGATCAACCACTGGAGATAATTTACATATTCTCCTTGAGTTCAGAATTACTCCCACTGAAGGTATCAATGCACCAAATATATCCCCTACAATTTCTGAAAAACTAGCTCTCTTACTACGTGTTAGTTCACTATTATTTTCATTGCTCCCAGTGTTTCTTTTTACGTGGTATATTTTTGGAAAAACTATTCCAAAATAACAACTTCCATACCACCGTGCAGGAAGCCTAAAGTAATCCTTATTCCCACACACATAATATATTCCAGGAAAAACTGAATCTGTTCCTCCTTTTAGTCCCCAACCTCCAAGAATTAAAAAATGATGTTCACATTCACTGGTACCAATAAAAACATTGTTATATTCAGTTTTTAATCTATGAAGACAAATGTTCCCTGTTTTTACAAAATCTAGAGCCATAGCAGCTTGAGCTTTGCCAGGTGTATAAATACCCTCTTTCTCAGCCCAAGGTGGAAGATGAGCCTTATGCTCAGATGCCTTCTTTTGGAAATTCTGTCTTCTATCTTCAACTAAGTTTAAAAATATCTTCTCTTCTTCACGTAATGAACATGTTAGATTGCTTCTATGTGCATGTGTTATGTCTATTGACTTCATCGTTAAGAAAAACTCTCCCATAAACTGCATCTTGACTACTAAGCACTGGGTTCAGATTCTGTCGAATAGGAACCTCTGAAAATATCACATCTATATTTGAATAATAATACTGAAGCTTCCCTGTTCTATAAAATAAACTAGTTAGTACACTACATGATATACCATAAGTTAAAGGTAAATGATCAGTTACCTTCTGCTACTGATTCAGGTAACTTCATACAGACCTAACAATCACTAACATCCATTGTATCTACGTACTGAAATAATAATTTAGTAAAGACATTTAAGCTAGTATCTGTTACCACGTGATGAAAATCTGGTTCATCTTCTGCTTCTATTTCTACTCTATCACTTTTCAGGTTATCTATCCTCCCCTTGGTATCGTTGTTATTCTTTTTGTCCATTATCATAAGGTAAGGAATTGCTACAATCACAACTAAGCACACTATAAGCACCACTACCAGACTACATATGCATATAGCACAGCATCTCTTACAACATTTCCATTTCGGTCTCCCAGAAACTCTGTCCTCAGCCATCTTGACTAAGAAGATTTCTCTTTCTTTTTTTCTCATTTTTTTTTTTTTTTAACGTTATCAAGGTGGTTTCACTTCTTTTTCATAAGTCAGTTCTGCACTTGTTCCTTCGTCACCACTTTCACTTGTTTCTGAACTTTCGCAGTCTTCGAGAATTATATAAGTCCAATCAGGACCTTTAAACTTATTGTTCACGACTTTCAATCTTTTGCTTTTTTGTTTTTCAGTCCCACTTGTTTGTCCAGATAAGCTCGTTACTTCATTTACTTGTTCTGGGTCTTCACTTCGTGTTACTATATGGTATTTCACTCTTTTAATGACACTAGGCCAATGATCACCTTTTCTGATTTTCTTGGTTTGCACTGTATCTTCACCTTCCGAGTCTTTTCCAAAAACTCCTTTATTATCAACGTGTGACACAAATTGTTTGTCCTCGATTTCAGTTTCCCACTCTATCTGCTCTTGTTCAGGTCTTATTGATGTTTCTTCAGTTGCCTGAATGTGAGCCTCTCCTAACTGGCCCTGTTCAGGATTGACGTCTTCTTGCTTGATATTTTCATGTTCAATGTTTTCTTGATTTTCTTCTCCCTGAACGTGATTTTCTTGTCCTAACTGGTAACGATCAGGGCTTATTGCACTCTGTACTTCTGCAGCCTGACCGTGTTCTTCTGAACCTGTCTGTCCCTGCTCAAATTTTGTTGTGTCGTTGTCAATTTGAGCCCAATTTCCTTTCCCTATCTGGGCCTGCTCAGGTTCTCTTATAGTTTCAACCTCCCTATCCTGAGCTTGTTCTTCTTCACCTATCTGGTCCTCACTAATTTCTTATCTAGCTCTGCTCCTTGTTTTGATAAAGACTTCAGGTATATCAACCACTGGTATCCAGTCCTGACTTGTGCTCGGTTGTTCTTCTTCAGCTACTCCTGAATCTATCACTTGAGATTCTTCAGCTGTACAACCTTCTGCTTCCTCACCTATTGATGCTGACTGAGGATCTCTTTCTTCAGGAGCTGGCACTTTTTTGGTATGGCTTACATGAATCCAATTAGGTAAACCTGCACATTTCACTGCTGTGTTTGTAACCAATATAACCTGACAAGGTTCGCCCCACCTGGGTGATAAACACGTTTCTCTGGTGTGATGCTTCACTACCACCCAGTCTCTGGGGTTCAGATCATGCTCTTGTTGAGGCTGCCTGGAAACTGCGTCTTCTCCAACCTGGTGAGAGACAGAACGCACTAGGTCAGCCAATGCTTTGCAATAATCTAGAACCATATCATCAGTTATGTTCAGCAGTTTATTTCCAGGTACATGGGCTTGTCTCATTGCTCTTCCCATGATGATTTCATGTGGACTCAATCCTGTATTTCTATCAGGAATGCTTCTGAGTCCCATTAAGACAAGAGGCAATGCATCTGGCCAATGTAATGATGTGGATGCACACATTTTTGACAATCTTGATTTTATTGTGCCATTCATTTGTTCAACCACTCCAGAAGCCTCTGGGCGGTACGCACAGTGCAATTTTTGTTCAATTTTAAATGCTTCACAGATTATTCGAATTACATCATTATTGAAGTGACTCCCTCTATCTGATTCCAAAGTTACTGGGAAACCGAACCGTGGAATGAGTTCTCGTAATAATAGTTTTGCAACTGTTATGCTGTCATTCCTCCTGGTAGGGTAAGCCTCCACCCACCTTGAAAACAGACACACTATGACAAGTACATATTTCAGTCCTTTACATGGTGGTAACTGAATGAAATCCAACTGCAATCTCACAAATGGGCCTTCTGCCTTTCCAATTTTACCTAAACCAATTACTGTTTTCCTTCCTGGATTATACATTTGACAAGTTAAACACCTCTGGCAAAGACTCTCTGCTGCAGCCCTAAACTTTGGATTGTACCAATTTTGTCTGAAAAGTCTAATCATGGCATCTCTCCCTACATGTGTGTCTCCGTGATACATTCTGGCCATTTGTGAAATCAAGCAATCAGGCATGACTGGTCTGCCATCTGAATAAACCCACATGTCATCATCGGTTCTTCGTGTACACCCTATTTTTATCCAAACATCCTTTTCACTCTCCTCAGCATCATCCTGCAATTGTCTCACATCATTCCATGTTTCAGGTGCTGAACATAGCATAAGTTGGCAGCTGATTCCCATTTTTTCGATTTTTCTGTTTACTGCCATTCTATTTCTGGCACAGTGTTGAGCGATTAGGTTTTGTATCTGTTACCGGCTACCACCCAGTCATCTCCTGACTGATGTGCGGCACATTTCACCACTGCCAATTCTTTTGGTGATTGTATTGCCTCCAATAATTCTTTTACAAACTGCCCATTTTTGATTGGGGATCCTGAAGAAGTCATAAAATCCCTTTGCATCCACAGTTGGCCAAAATCATGCACAACCCCGTACCCATATTGACTGTCCGTAAATATGGTTACTTTTAGATTTTTCCCAATTTTGGAGGCTTTGATCAAAGCAATTAATTCAGCTACTTGTGCAGATTTGACTCCTGGTAAATAGGATGCTTCGACTATTCCAGAAAGTTCACATACAGCATAAGTTGCACTCAATTTGCCATCCTCATGCCTTAGGCATGAGCCGTCCACAAACAGCTCCCTGTCTGGGTTCTTAAGAGGCATTTCCTGTATGTCAGGGCGCGGTTTGGTACACAACTCTGTGACTTGCAAACAGTCATGTTCTGGGTCGTCCCTAACTTATTCGCAATATGGATCTGGTAACAGTGTAGCAGGATTTACAACTGTGCACCTAGCTATGGTCACATTTTCAGCTCCTAGAATTATTCGCTCATATCTTGTCATCCGACTAGGTGTGAGATGCTGAGTTCTAGTTCTTGTCAACAGGATTACAACTGCATGTGGGACAAACACCTTGACAGGATGTCCCATTACTATTGACTCACTTTGTTCAATTCTCATACACGTAGCAGCTACTGCTTTTAAACAGCCTGGCAATGCTGCGGCCACTGGGTCTAATGTAGCAGAAAAATATGCTATAGGACGTCTGTCCAGTCCATGTCTTTGTGTTAAGACTGAAAGTGCACAACTTTCTCTTTCATAGCAAAATAATGTGAATTCTTTTGTATAGTCAGGCATGCCCAGGGCAGGTGCCTCTCACAAAGCATTTCTTAATTTTACAAATGCACTGGCACTTTCATCATCCCATTCAACTGGATCTTTTGCTTTCTTTTTGGTTAACTGAATTAAAGGCTTTGCTAGTAGTGAAAACCCTACGATCCATTGTCGACAGTATCCCACTATTCCAAGAAACATTCTCACCTCTCTTTGTGTTACTGGCATTTTCATTTGCTTAATTATTTTTATTCTCTCAGAGGTTATTCTTCTCTTTCCTCTTTCAATTTGGTGTCCCAAGTACTTAACTGCTGTTGTACAAAATTGTAACTTTTCAGGTGACACTTTGTGACCTTCCTCAGCCAACTGATTGAGAAGTACAATCGAGTCGGTGACACAATCGTCATAAGTTCTAGATGCGATTAACAAATCGTCTATGTATTGTACCAAGACTGAGTTCCTAGTCATTACTACTTTTTCTAGGCACTTTTTCAGTATCTGATTAAAAATGGAGGGACTTTCTGTGTACCCCTGAGGAACACGATTCCACACATAAACGTGATTTTCAAATTTGAACGAAAACAAATACTGACTATCTGGGTGCAATGGAATTGAGAAAAATGCTTGGCACAAATCAATTACTGTAAACCATTCTGCATTCCATGGTATTTGGTATAGGATCACTGCAGGATTTGGTACTATAGGACAACAAGGTACCACAATTTTATTAATTTTCCGCAAATCCTGACCGATCCTATATTTTCCACTAGGCTTTTTCAACCCCATGATTGGCGAATTACAAGGGCTACTCATAACTTCTTTTAATATACCTTGTTTCACCATTCTGCCAATTTCTTCAGTAACTCCTGCTTTCACTTCAGCACTCATTTTATACTGTCTGGTATTTGGGAAAATTGCGCCTTCCTTTACAGTTATCTTCACTGGGTCCATATTTGCCATCAGACCTACTTCCTTTCCAGTAAAATCCCATACCTTTGAGCTCACTGTAGTTTTTAACTCTTCTGGTAATTCATCTTTGGTTATCAAGGAAAACATTTCATCTACCTCCGTACCTTGCTTGGCTATCATGAATTTGTAAACCTGATCTTCATCCGGGGTCTGTATTGCAACTCCATCCGGTGTGCAGAAAATAGTGCAATTCATTTTGCACAGTAAGTCTCTGCCCAGTAAATTTACTGGACTGGAATCACACACCACAAATTGGTGCATTTCTCTGAAGTTTCCAATTCTTACTTCCGTGGGTTCTGTAAGGGGTGTTCTAATCTTCCGATTGGCTACACCTACCACTTGGATAGCTTCTCCAGAGAGAGGGAGGTCTGGGATGTCTGCTGTTCTTACAGTAGAACGGGTAGCACCAGTGTCCAAAAGAAAGGTGATATCATGACCTTTTACTTTCCCTTCAACATATGGACCTGACTGATCTACCGGCAAGGATACGCCAAGTACGCACTCCTTCTCCCCCTCTCTTAGGCACCGTCATTGATAATCATATGGATTAAAATCATCCTGTAAAAGAAACTGTGAAGTTACATATTCATTCTTACCACTTCCTCCTTGATATCCGACGTCTGTACCGTGCTTTGCTCTGCTTACATTACCCTGTATAGGGGCAGGTGGCAACTGACTCTGAGGATTTACACCCTGCTGTGAGTCGTTCTGCATCTGTGGATTTAAATTATGATTTGGGCCATTATTATTTTGAATCCTTTTACATTCATTCTTCCAATGTCCCAACTTTCCGCATCCATGACAAGGAAATTTCTTTTTAGCCTCTTCTCTACTCATTCGTCCTCTTACCTTTCCACCATTTCCTGTGTCTCCATTCGATCCAGATTCTTTTCCCTGACTTTCAGATGGATTATCTAAATTAATTCCCTGTCGCTCAGCCATTTTCACTTGAGCCCACATCACTTTTTCTTGTAGTTTCTTGTGCCTATCCTCAATGTCATCCCCACAATATTTAGCATATTTCAAAATCTCATCAATAGGCTTTCCTTGCCAACATAACATATGTTGCTTAATCATCTGACATCTCTGGTTTTAGACCATAAACAAATCGATAGACAAACTGACTCATATTTTTGTCTCCAATATCTTCAAAACCACTATACTGTTTGAACACCTGTAATAGACGTTCATAGTAGGCATGTACCGATTCATTTGCTTCTTGGGTTGTTCTGTCTATTTTCACCCAATCTGTTTCTTATGGTGGTATTTTCCCTTTCAAATAAGTTATTACCTGGTGATACTTCTTCATCACATCATTTAATGGAGCACCTGTCTTTGGATCCCTAGGATATTCTTCACTAGGCCAGTCGATTGTAATTTTACAGTCTGTCCATAAATCAGCAGGTACCACTATGTCAAATAAACCATCTAGATCCTTTAATAAAACTTTTGAAACCTTCACAAACCTCTCAACCTGCTTGTATCATTCAATTGGTTTTTCTCTCAACTTTGGAAAATCATTTGTAAATGACAAAATGTCTTGCCTACTCCATGGGACATGGACATAGCCTCCTCCTGGAACCTCTCGCATTGGATACATCTGTTCTACCTTTCCTGTTTCCTTCAATAAATACTCAGATGTCATTCTATTTGAACGTGCTTCTTCCTTTTTCTTTGACCATCTAGTTTTCCATCTATCCAATTCTCCCCATTTCTGTAAGACTGTCATTAATTCTTTAATTTGTGTAATTTTCTACCAGATGTATTCATATTTTCTAAGTCTTTGTCAGTAAATTCTGCTCTATATGGTCTCTGCAACACTTTTGACTTCCTTATTTCAATTCCCATCTCTGAGGCCAAATCCGTTAACTTTTCATGGAATATTTTTGCATTTCTGGTTATGCTCCTACATACGAACAATAGTTCTTCTTCACTGTAGGTATTTAAACGATCTACTCCTACGTTGCCTGCTATCATTTCTTCTAACTCGACTTTTAATTTATAAATGTCCAAAATATTTGGGGGTGAACTTTGTCTGTCTATTCCTTGTGCCCATCTTTCTAAGTCTTCTGGAGTTACTACGGTTGCACTTTTAGTTCCTGAAGATGTTATTATATTTACATCCTTTGAGCAACCAGGTGTGGTTCTTCTGGGGGTGCTATTTGCGGATTCTTGAATAGGCAAATCCATTAGTGAAATCATAGATTCACAGTCACTGATATGATCATCAATTATTACAGCTTCATGTTTTGGAATATCCATAGATGTAGTCATATCTA
The DNA here is from genome assembly GCA_963921515.1 of Calotriton arnoldi. Lineage (NCBI taxonomy): Eukaryota > Metazoa > Chordata > Amphibia > Caudata > Salamandridae > Calotriton > Calotriton arnoldi. The sequence goes on from CAWUFW010005403.1 coordinate 1,024,527, forward strand.
GAGGTTTCGGGCAATTTACTTTGTCGCCATATAAAGGAACCACGGGACCAATGGTTACAGGTATAGTCCGGGAATCAGGATGTACATTCAACTGTTATTTTCTGTATTAACTCTGCTCTATTTCTGTCTAAAGCCTCTTTTCCCTTATTCTGAAGTACTCTATTAACTGGTGGATTATGCAGTACTCGAGGTACTAACGGTGTTCTCAAAACAGGTGCGCTTGGGGAACATCCACCCAACTCTTCCTGGTATGGTGAAGGGTTCTTCAATATTTCTTCCATGAATTCATCTTCGGATTCTCCAAACCCTGTCATATGTCTAGTCTTTTCTTTGCATTTGCTCCCTAGCTGCTCATCAGCCATGAATACTGGGTACAAACCTTCACTAATCATCGCTCGTCTCCACTGTTTCATCTGACTTTCTCTTGTCCCATTCTGGTATCTAGGGAAAAATCCCCTATAGCTCCTGGGTCTATCACGTTCAAATGCTTCTGTCTCCCATTCTTCTAGGGCTTTGTACTGCGTTAATCTTGGTCTGGGCTCTAATTCATTCATTCTCATTCTTAAATTTTGAAGAATTCTCCCATTGAAAGTACCATTCTCTGGGAAAGCTAATACTCCGTCATCTTTTGTATATTCTATCCAATTTTCTAACCATACGCAAGTATGATAACCCCTCTCCAACATCATGAATGAGGCGGGCGATTTTGCTGGTGGGATGAGAATTCTTTCCCTAGTTTTGATTGGCTTATCCTTCTTAAAATAATTCTTAATCTTTTGTAAGAATGACAATTTTCTCTTTTCTCCGTACATTTTGGGTAAATATCTATGTATTGAATTATATTCTGCAAAACCTAAAAATCTCCTGTCTGGACGTGTTCCTATCAAAGTCGGATCGTGTTTCCACATACAATTTCCACTGTCCACTAATATTTCGACTTTTATTCTGACAACCAATCAAATTCCAGCTAACAATTGTCTCGGGAACCAATCCTAGCGCGGTTTTTTCTGTGACGTCTATTCACTCTATCTGACAACCCCTCCTTTACAATCTGCGCTTCTCTGGCCCTCGCTGTGTCGACCAATCCCAGCGCGGCACCTGTGACGTCAGTATTACTCCTGACTACTCCTTTACAAGACTCGTTCCACGCCCGCTGTTTCAGCCAATCTCAGCGCAGCACTTGTGACGTCAGCTTCTACTCCTGGCAGCTGACCCTCCCTTTACAAAAATCGTACGCAATCTTTAATTCTTCAACACTTTTCATTAAAATTCAGTAACAACATAAAACATTCGCTATCTTGTCAGTTTCCCTAAATTGAAAAGGATAGATTTCCTCACACTTAGGGGCCGATTCCGATTCGGGTCGGACAGCTCAAAAGAGCCGTCCGGACGCTTACCTCCCGACCGACCCGTCCCGGGAGCCGGTCAGTCCTGCCGATCAAGTACGATGCGTGCATGTGCTGAAAACTCGACCGACACGAACTCGCCAAATATATACTCAATTCACCCTACGACCCGGTCCCGTAAACGCAGAATCGACTCGCACGGGGGCTAGGTCAGAGCTGTTTCCGGCCGGACAAGTACGATGCGCACTTCCTATGCGCCGAGCGAGTCGACACGTACGGCACGTCACAGCATCCGGAAAAGCTGCATGAAAGGAACGATTCGCGCCACAACGCGATCCCCGGACACGAGACGTACAAGCCTGCAACTGGGACGAAACGAACCAACGACCAGTGCAGACGAGACGGTGTCGACATGAATCCCATCGCACAGGCCATACCGATCCTCTACATCCATGGACTGATCCGGAACAGACGCCAACGACGGAGACGGTAAGAGACACCCCCCAAACAAACAGCCGACACGTACCAGTAAACCTGTGACAAACACCCAGGCCCCCCTTGCCCATCACCCCCACCCATAGGGGGCCTCTTGCCTGTCACCACTACCACCCCCACCCATAGGGGGCCCCTTGGCTGGGACTACTCTCACCCCCACCCATAGGGGGCCTCCTGCCTGTCACCACTCACACCCCCACCCATAGGGGGCCTCTTGGCTGGGACTACTCACACCCCCATCCATAGGGGGCCTCTTGGCTGGGACTACTCACACCCCCACCCATAGGGGGCCTCTTGCCTGTCACCACTCACACCCCCACCCATAGGGGGCCTCTTGGCTGGGACTACTCACACCCCCTCCCATAGGGGGCCTCTTGCCTGTCACCACTTCCACCCCCACCCATAGGGGGCCTCTTGGCTGGGACTACTCACACCCCCACCCATAGGGGGCCTCTTGCCTGTCACCACTCACACCCCCACCCATAGGGGGCCTCTTGGCTGGGACTACTCACACCCCCACCTATAGGGGGCCTCTTGCCTGTCACCACTTCCACCCCCACCCATAGGGGGCCTCTTGGCTGGGACTACTCACACCCCCACCCATAGGGGGCCTCTTGCCTGTCACCACCCCCACCCATAGGGGGCCTCTTGGCTGGGACTACTCACACCCCCACCCATAGGGGGCCTCTTGCCTGTCACCACTCACACCCCCACCCATAGGGGGCCTCTTGGCTGGGACTACTCACACCCCCACCCATAGGGGGCCTCTTGCCTGTCACCACTTCCACCCCCACCCATAGGGGGCCTCTTGCCTGTCACCACTTCCACCCCCACCCATAGGGGCCTCTTGCCTGGGACTACTCACACCCCCACCCATAGGGGACCTCTTGCCTGTCACCACTCACAACCCCACCCATAGGGGGCCTCTTGGCTGGGACTACTCACACCCCCACCCATAGGGGGCCTCTTGCCTGTCACCACTTCCACCCCCACCCATAGGGGGCCTCTTGCCTGTCACCACTTCCACCCCCACCCATAGGGGGCCTCTTGCCCGGGACTACTCACACCCCCACCCATAGGGGGCCTCTTGCCTGTCACCACTCACACCCCCACCCATAGGGGGCCTCTTGGCTGGGACTACTCACACCCCCACCCATAGGGGGCCTCTTGCCTGTCACCACTTCCACCCCCACCCATAGGGGGCCTCTTGCCTGTCACCACTTCCACCCCCACCCATAGGGGGCCTCTTGCCTGGGACTACTCACACCCCCACCCATAGGGGGCCTCTTGCCTGTCACCACTCCCACCCCCACCCATAGTGGGCCTCTTGGCTGGGACTACTCACACCCCCACCCATAGGGGGCCTCTTGCCTGTCACCACCACCAATAGTGAACTGTGTGAGTACCACTACCAATGCCCACACACATAGGATGGGTGATGTGTAACACATACCCCATACCCCAACATAAGGACTACAAACCAAAGGATATCCACAACAACCTCATGACCACAACATGTAGTCTGTGTACAATACCCACCACAGTGAACATGACCATGTACACACAATGTAACTCACAACACGTGTCTGCAATACCATAGTGTGGCTAACACAAGCCAAGCCTCACATGAGCACTGCAGTAATGTCCTCAACACCCATCACTTGAGTGTACAAAAGGTAACTGTGTGGTACTAAACAGCAGCATATGTAGAGCACTGTGCTAATGGGGTCTCAACCCCCATCAGCACAGTGACATGAAGGTAAGTGTGGGGATCACACATGCAGCATATGTAGAGCACTGTGCCAATGGGGTCTCAACCCCCATCAGCACAGTGACATGAAGGTAAGTGTGGGGATCACACATGCAGCATATGTAGAGCACTGTGCCAATGGGGTCTCAACCCCCATCAGCACAGTGACATGAAGGTAAGTGTGGGGATCACACATGCAGCATATATAGAGCACTGTGCCAATGGGGTCTCAACCCCCATCAGCACAGTGACATGAAGGTAAGTGTGGGGATCACACATGCAGCATATGTAGAGCACTGTGCCAATGGGGTCTCAACCCCCATCAGCACAGTGACATGAAGGTGAGTGTGGGGATCACACATGCAGCATATGTAGAGCACTGTGCCAATGGGGTCTCAACCCCCATCAGCACAGTGACATGAGGGGACTCCACTCCTGTGGAAGGAAAGCTGTGCCATATGTTGTCCATGCAGGCCACCAGCATGTCAGCAGTATAATTTGTCACACAGCTAACATATACCACACATTGGTGGCCCTGGTAACAGCAGCCTGGGCACGGGAGGGTCCCCTGAGTCAACTGCACAGAGTCAACACACATGTAGATGAAGTAGCACTGAGGACACAGATGAGTCCATCCACATAGATGCATACACTTGCATGTCCATTGGAGATGGCCACACAGTCAGTGAAATGGGCCAATTGAACCATGCTAAGGCCAACAGGTGTGCATGTGTGTAAGACACTGATGAGACATTGCTAACAAAAGATAGATAACACATTTCCAAAGACCATAATCATGACCCCGTCGGATTGCTGCAAAGGATGACATGGATACACACCCCAACAGGACATACCCCCCATGGGCCACATGGTCTCCAGCACAGTGACACTACATTTCCCAGCCATGGAATACACCATCACTGGAGCAAGGGCATGTCAAGTATCAACAACATCATGTACATCTGAAGCAAAACCACTAGTGAACAAAAAGGAGCTTTTATTCAGCCGAGTTATTTGTGAAATGGAAAATCAAGAAGAAAAACATGAAGGCCTATGGCCAGTCCATAAACAGACCCAACAGGGTCAAGTGTCCAAATGCCACATTTGGCATGCCTGCACTGCCAACGGAAGGGGACATACCCCTGGGAGGGGCAAACATAGAGGCCAGCCAGGCACCGCAGGTACAGGATCATGGGTCTACAGAAACAGGCAGGGAAGGGCTGGTGGGTGCAGGAGCGGCAGCTGCAGCGGAGGAGTCTGACAGGGTGGGTGCCGGCACGACTGGGGGGCACAAGTCAGGATCAGTGGGTGCCGGCACAACTGGGGGCACAAGTCAGGATCAGTGGGTGCCGGCACAACTGGGGGCACAAGTCAGGAGCAGTGGGTGCCGGCACAACTGCAGTGGGCAGGTCAGAGGGAGTGGACACTGGAACCCACTGCAGTGCCCAAGTCAGACCGGGAGGGCAGAGACTCCACTGCAGTGCCCATCCCCAGGGGAGCAGGAAGTGGATCCGGTCAGGACGGAGGGGGAGGGCACGCCCTCCACAGCAGTGCCACACACAGGCTGAGTGGGGTGTGGGGTGCTGGAAGAGCAAGAGGCAGGTGGGGAAGGCCTGAGCATCTTGGGGATGCGGTAGCGGTGGGTGGGTGAACCTGGGGCAGGGTGTGGTGGTGGGACCTGTGGAGTGGGAGCCTGGGGGATGGCGGGTGGAGACTGTCTGGTGGAGTGTTGGGCCGGTGGTGGGGTCTTGCTCTTCCGTGTGCGGGGGGACCTGCGGCGTGGTGTCTCAGCCTGCCTGCGCCTGGGGGAGGGTGTCTGGGGGCGAGGGACACCCCCTCTGTGTGGCCGGACCCCCTCTTCCCCTTGTGTGCTGGTGTGGATGGATCAGTGGGGAAGAGTCCGAGGTCGACCAGGAAGAGCCTCTTTGCAGCTGGGGATGCAGTTGAGGCAGTGGAAGGGGCCGTGGAGGCTGTGGAGGGTGAGGCATCGGAGGACTGCGGAGTGCCTGTGGATGCATGTGTGTGTGTGTGTCTGACCCATCCCCGGTGAGTGTATTTTCAGTCCCCTGAGTATGCGTGCGTGCATGTTTAGACTTTGGCTTGGGGGTGTGTGTAGTGCCTGGGTCTGTTGTGTGCAATGATGGTGCAGGTGTGTGTGTGAGTTGGACAGGTAGGGTGCTGGGAGTAGGGGATGGGGCAGGGGCAGGAGGGGGAGGGACTGCTGGAGGAGGGACACTGCTGCCGTCAGTGAGGAGGCCATGCCCTGACTGGTCCTCTGTAGGGCAGACATGGATGATGACATGCCCTCCATGTACGACACCAGCTGGTTCAACAGACCCGTGTGCACATGGAAGACACGCAGCATGGATGACTGCCCCACATGGATCTGCCGCAGCAGGTCGACAGACTCCTCACTCAGGGCTGCAGGGGACACAGGGGTAGGGGGTGCGGTGCCTGACTGGAAGGAGACATGCCCATGAACACGGGCGCCTCCACGGACCTTAGATGTGGGAGCCATGGGGAGGGCAGTGATGGTGGGGGCGGGGACAACCTCAACAGGTGTTGGATGGTGGCTGCTGCCACCCGCCTCCACAAGGAAGTCCCCGTCACTGCTGCTGTGGTCCTCAGCTGCGGTGGTGTTTGCCGAGGAGCCCACAGACTCACTCCCCTCGCCCTCCGTGCCACTGGGTCCCTCCGACTCCTCAAATTCCGACCCAGTCTGGCTCTCTGGCTCCCCCTGGTCCGTGGAGCGGTCTCCCTCTGTGTCCGTGTCTGTATCTGCACAGGGAAAATAGAATGAAAACACATTAGTCATCTGCACTGACCACACACACCACAGAAAGTACAGCACATCAGTGGCCAAGTGCGGGCATCAATCAGTTGAACTTTGCTAGGAGTGCTCACACAGATTTGCATAGGCCAATGGTTAGTCTGAGAGTCGAGCATGGCATTCACATCCCTCCTGGCCTTGCACCCATCTGTCTTGCGCATGTAGGATCCCTACACCCCACTGCAGACACATGCACCACCTACCCATCACTTGACAAGACCTGAAAATACGTAGTGGTCTGTCAACATGCACACATCACATCTGCTGACAATGGACCTGTACATTTGCCTGGACGTAGGGATGGCCAGTGTTGCATCTGAGAGGCTGGGGCTGAGTACATGCACCAGACATCCTGATCCCCGCAAGTCCTGCATACCTTGGCACAATGGAGTGCATGTTGCACATGACACACTCCTGCTGGATCACCCCTAGGTAGTGTAGTCCCATGGCTCAGCCATGCCTGTGAGATCATACATCACAGTCTCCAGTCACAGGGGGCAGGGCAGCCCTACAACAACTGTCACCACTGTGTCACATTCCCAAGACATGGGGCCTGCAAACTCTGCAGCTGACAACTACACATTACCATCCACAGTAACAACAGCGTCTGGATTCTGATGTGCCCACCCCAGATCCATTGGACGCATGAGAGACATGGGACAGGGCACTCTGAAGCTGAGCAACTCGCACTCTGCTGTGAATGACACCCAGCTGCTGGAACTACCCGGTTGCAGGCACCATTGTGCACGGTCAAGTCATCACATCCATACATGTCACAGAGGTATTGTCTCACATGGGCACATCTCAGATTGCATGCTGACCCCAAACCCATGTACACACCAGTGGGCCTGACAACGGTGCCACAGCACAATGACACAGGGGCAGACACCTGAGGGAACTGTTCACCTGGCACAAAGTGCCAACCGAGACACGGGAGTGGGAGTACAGACTGTAGCATGCCCTGGACTAGCCATGACTGTCCTGCTCCACATGGAACAGGTGATAGCCATGGACAGTAGGCAGGTGGCTGTGCATATGTGACACACTTGAGGTACATGCTCCAGAGGCCCCAACAGTTTACCCAACCAGCAGCATGGGTGTGTGCCGAATGCCCCAGGCACATGTGGTGAGCCCGAGCTGTCAATTGGCCACATGACAGGAGTACATGCAGATAAATACCAGGACCCTGGCATGTACTGTACAATGGTCCCACCCTTGAAGCACAACACTGAGTCCCCTGAAGCAATGCTGGCCCACATCCCATGCACCTTCACATGTAAGGGCACAGTTCCCACGTGACACTATGCCCAGACAGAAACAGCAACACCTGGCAAACAGATGAGAAGGGGGCAAGTCACCAGAGAGGGACATGGGTCCTGGACTAACTGAACAATGTACTGTTGAGGTGTTACCAGGCCAGAGGGGGCACATAGCATGTCAGACACAGCACACAGTGCAGTCATGTACTCACCCCCTCCTTGCTGCTGTCTGGCCTTCAGCTGCCCATCCAGGTCCGGGAAGACCACCGCCAGGATCCGGAGCATGTGGGGGGTCAGGGTCCGGTGTCCGCCCCTCCTGCGTGGAGGCGACCGCTTCAGCTGGACCTGTGCGATCCTCCGGGTCCAGCCCCGAAGGTCCTGCCACCTCTTCTGGCAGTTGCGGATCCTGCGCCTGTAGACCCCCACGGATCTCACCGCCCGGACGATGCTCCTCTAGATATCATGCTTCTTCTGGGCAGCAACCTGTGAGGATGACAAAGTGCAGAGGACATTACTACACTGGCAACATATTAGTGCAACACACAGGCAGTCACACATGTGGGCATCAGCAAGGCTAATGAGGTACACAGGTGGTGCAACTATGGTTGAGGGACCGGTGTCCAGCACTCACAGCTTTGAGACATGGCCTGGGAAGGGGACCTAGTGACAATACACCTTGCACTGCACTGCAACTGTGCAGTACATGTGGGTCCCCCATTTGTGGCAAGGGCAGTAGTCCGTGGGCAACCAAGCCACTGGTGTACACACTAATGCTGCTGCTGGTCAGACCAGTAGCACAATTAGCAAAGCAGTGGACAGCACACTCACCTGCTCCCCTGGTTTCCCATAGAGCTTGGTGTACTGCGGCAGGAGCCCGTCCAGCAGGGCCTGGTTCTCCTCCTCACTGAAGGTTGGGGCCCTCTCCACAGTACGTGCCATCATTGAAGCCAGAGGAAGCAGAGACAGCAGCAGTGATGATCTTGATGTGCTCCAGTAGCATGTGGTGCAGGCAAGTGGGTTCTCTGGGGGCCAGGCAGCCTTATATCTGTGCTGTGGAGGCATGTCTGCCCTGGGGTACAAAGGGATAGGTCCAAAAAGCTTGCATCCTATGAATTTGGCCAATCCATGGGATAGCACGACTCGTACACGCCTTCAGCATCATTTAAAACATCACCTCCATGACACACTGGCAATTGCAACAATGTTGTACGACTCCAACTGAATTTCCTGCACACGCCTCGTTCAAATTTCAGATCCGCGTCCATCACCATGACAGCTCATGGCCAATGAGGGTGCAGGGCCCGGCAAATGACTGTACTACGCGGATTTTGAATGGCAACACACACCCGTCTCCATCAGATTCAATGGGCAAGACGTGCGCGCGGCTCGGCCATACACGACGGACGCGTCACACGCGTCCGTCGCCATTGCAATGTGTGACCCTGACATGCGCGAAGCTCGGTCATACACGACCGACGCGTCACACGCGTCCGTCGCCATTACAATGTGTGTCCCTGACATGCGCGCGGCTCGGTCATACACGACCGACGCGTCACACGCGTCCGTCGCCATTGCAATGTGTGTCCCTGACATGCGCGCGGCTCGGTCATACACGACCGACGCGTCACACGCGTCCATCGCCATTGCAATGTGTGTCCCTGACATGCGCGCGGCTCGGTCATACACGACCGACGCGTCACACGCGTCCGTCGCCATTGCAATGTGTGTCCCTGACATGCGCGCGGCTCGGTCATACACGACCGACGCGTCACACGCGTCCGTCGCCATTGCAATGTGTGTCCCTGACATGCGCGCGGCTCGGTCATACACGACCGACGCGTCACACGTGTCCGTCGCCATTGCAATGTATGTCCCTGACATGCGCACGGCTCGGTCCGAACAAGTTATTTGGGTTTTGGGGACATTGAACGTGTCGGTCAGCCTTGCTGTCAATTCCTGACAGATGACATCCTCTGTCACTAGCTAGGGACTATGGGGCACACCAATGGCACCACTGCCTGTGCCACAGTGTGTCCCCAGTCATGTATGGCTGCCTCTTATGTGTGTGTCTGGGGGCACAGGATGTGTTTGGTCGTGTGCCACTTGTTGACAAGCACTCCCAGGCTGGACCCGGATGTGGGTGGACACATACATGTGTGGTGTGCCCATTGCCACAGGGGGTGCAGCAATGCAGTAGACATTGGCAATGGACACAGTCCCAGCCAGGATGTGCGTGTGTGTCGTGTCACATGTACCCTGTCTCATCAGTGTTAGTAGCTTCAACGCAGGGTGAACCAGTGTCGACATTGTGATGTCCATACACTATCTGTGTGCATGTGGTGTGATCCAATGTGAGCTGATCCACACATCACATTGGTTTGTACATGCACAGTGTTGTTGTGTGGGGGTGGCACAGACACCTACATATGTCCACTTGTGGCGACAGGGCACATGGACTGTGGCTAACATGCTTGTTGTGTGTAATGTCAACGATACGTCACATCATGCCTGTGTAACTGTCAGTCAGGGAGCTGTGATGTGGAGAAAATATCTGTCCTCACTAGTCACTGTGGGCTTTGTGTGGTAGGTGGCAACAGGGCAGATGTACTGTGCTAGGGCCCATTGCTTTGTCATGGCACAACAGGGGCCCTGTCATGTGCACATCTTGGGTTTCAATGTGCGTTGATGCCATGTATGGGACATTAGTGTCTGTAACCTGTGGCAACCACCTCAGCTCATTGTGTTATGTGTTTGTTTATGATGGGCTGTGTTGCTGTGGCTTTGTGACATTGCTGGAGGGTGTGCCTTCATCCTTTGTTTCTGTCTGTACTGCAGGGCCCCAAATGTACCTAGGCCATTCCCGGACCTGGCAACGATGGTGGAACGGGAGTCCATCAGAAAGTACCGTTTCACCAGGGCAGTGATTGAGGAGTTGGCAGGGCAGTTGGGCCCACACCTGCAACCTGGCCGGCCATACCCGACGGCACTGACCCCCAAGGTGAAGGTGATGGCAGCCCTTCATTTCTTTGCGACGGGTACCTTCCAGTACACTGTGTCTTCTGGTGGAGGGATGTCGCAGACAATGTTCAGTCGGGTGCTTCGGGATGTGTTGGAGGCCATGTTACATTTCCTGGACCTGTACATCTATTTCCCCACACCCCAACGACTTGCAGACATAAAGGGTGACTTCTATGCCCTGGGGAGGATGCCAAATGTCATAGGCTCCATTGACGGGACACATGTGGCTTTGGTGCCACCACAGGCACATGAGCTGCCATCCAGGAACCGCAAGCATTTCCACTCCATCAATGCTCTGGTGGTTTGTTTGGCGGACATGACAATCTCCCATGTGTGTGCCCGTTTCCCTGGGTCTGCGCATGATGCCTATGTGATGAGGAGTAGTCGTGTCCCTAGACTGATGTCACGGATGCAGAATCTACGTGCCTGGCTTGTTGGTGTGTACTGACTTTTCCAAATTGTGTGTGCCTGCCAATTGTGTGCTACCTGTTTTTCTCCAACTCCTCTAATGTGCATGTGTCTGTATGTAGGTGACTCTGGATATCCCAACATGCCATGTTTGCTGACACCCCTGAGGAACCCTGTGACACCAGCCGAGATGCGCTACAACCAGGCACATGGTCGTACCAGGAGGGTGATAGAGCGGACATTTGGACTCCTGAAGAGCCGCTTCAGGTGTTTAGACAAGACAGGAGGTGCCCTCCCGTATGCCCCTGCTAAGGTGTGCCGGATCATCATCGTAGCATGCATGCTGCACAATCTGGCAGTGCGAAGGGAGTTGCCCCTCATCCAGGATGACAATAACCAACACCCGCCACCTGTGGAGGATCCTGGCCTGGGCCAGTAGCGATGATGAGGCTGCGGAGGATGTCCGCACACAGCTCATCAACAACTTCTTCTCCTGAATGTGAGTATACAGTGATGTGTTGTAAATGTGTTGTGTGTGCATATTTTGTGTGTGTGGTGCACCTTGCGTGTGGCTGTGTGCTACTTGTGTGGATGCCTGCAGTGATGTGTCCATCCAGTTTACCTGTACTCCCCACCAGTTGTGTGATGATTAGTATTTTGGGGTGGTGTAGTCTGTGATTTGTGTTTGCCATGTGTGTTGCAGTTGTATGGCGTCATGCAGTGTTAACAATTGTGTTTCTGTCTGTCCTTCACAGGGTACTGTGGCTGAGACCCCTGATGCCCATGCTCCACTGCCAGGATGGAGTCGTTAGTGTCCCGACGAGTGATGTGCCAGGCACCCCAGGACTTCCGTAGTTATCCACTTGGTGACCGTGTGCCCACTGTCAGGTGTTGCTAGCTTGCATGTGTGTAATAAGGGACATGTGGCAATTGCCTGACAATAAACTGTGCTGCACCTTCTGATGTGTGTTGCTTGTGCCTACACATCAGACTGACATTGACGTACTGCACTTGTGGGCCTGTCACCACTGACTCAGGTTGGCTGTGTAGTTTGTGCATACCACAGGCTTGCTTGTCAACATTGATGTTGGCAATGAATTGGTTGGACGTGGTGGGCATGTGTAAAGTAGACCTGGTGGTGTGTCTCCCACATATGTGGCACATTGGCCTGACTGACATGACAGTGTACTCATCACAGTACAGGTTTGCATGCACAGTGTTCTTCAGCACATCCAGATCTACATGCCACTGGCAACCTCTCAATCACCACAGAGTCACGTCTTGTGTTTAGGTGAATTTATTAGCACATAAGTGGGGATGGTGCTCAGGATTGGGAGTGTTGTCCGTTGGCTTTAGAATCCAAAGTTCACAGATAACAAGTTAGGAATGTTGGTAGATGAAATGTCTAGAGTACAGTCCACAGTCATTAAGCACATTGTTCCAACTCAGACCCTCCATGTCATGTGGGGGAGTACGATGTCGTACAACAAGGTGAACGGTTTGCACACAAAGGTCACTGTCCAGAACAGGTGTTGGTTTCCTGGGGGATGTGCATGGGCATCTTCGTCTCACTTGTTCCTCACCGGACGACCCCTCTTCTTCTTCTCAGAGGGAGCCTCACCTGCAGGCTGCTGCCGTGCACGGGGCATTCCACCAGACCCCCCCTCACTCCCTGTGGCAGTGGCAGATGTTGTTGCCCGAGATGTAGTCGTCGCACAGGGAGTTGGGCTCAAGTTGGTGCTGATCTGGCGGAGGCAGGTCAACATTTCCCGGTGCACCACTGCTATAGCTTCCATGGTATCCCACTTGGACTCCATATTTGACAGGTGTGTTTCAACACGGGACATGTGGGAGTCCAAGCGGGCATGGTGGGCAGCCTGCTGTTCTTTGATGTCCGTGAGGATCCCCACTACCTGGCTGAACCCTCCGGTGCTCTCCTGGTACGCATCCATGATGCGTTCCAGGTGGGTGTCATCCTGCAGACCCGCACCCTCAGTGGAGCCTCTGCTCGGCCTCCCACCCTCCCACCACCCTCGCCACACGGCCAGCACCTGTGGTGTTCCGCACAGGTGTCACAGGGGGACCTTGGATGTTGTTGCTGTTGTCAGGTGCCCTGGTGCCCTGTGACTCTGTACCGTCTGATGGTTCGGTGGGTCTGTCCGTGTTGGCAGGGGTGGCTTGCGGTGTATCAGCAGTTGCAGGGGTGGTTTCAAGGGGGGCAGGTGAATGTTGCCGAGGGGCTGCATGAGGGCCGAGACCGGAGGGGCCAGCTTGGGTGTCGTCCGACGAGGAGTGAGACTGTGCGCCACCGGAGCCAGGTGGGTCCACCGGAGCCTGGGACTGGGACTCTTCCTCGTCTGTGGTTAAGTCCACATCTGCCCCTGTGTTTGGAAGGAAGACACAATGTTAGTGATGTATTCATGGACATCAATGGTTCATACACATGACATTGGCCACTGTGGTTGGTGTTGCATGCCTGTCCATTGCATCATCCTACTTTGTCACTGCGGGAGATTTCCATTAGTGTGGTGCATTCACCTGACACCCTTTGGTTGTCAAGTCTAGCTGTCTGCCTGCCTGGCATCTTAATTGCACGCTGGATTGTACTGTGCCATTCCTGCACTGGTGCTGACACATGCCTGACACAGGTGTTTCATCCCTGTCAACATTTGTGCTTTGACACTGGCATCCTTGCAAAGGCACCTAGTTTGGGATCTCTGTTTGGGGCATGTGTGATGCCAGTTTGTGTCAGTCAATGTGCATCACATTAGTGTGTCTGCACAACCTGGTCACAGTCCAGCATGCCCGGGTTGTCCTGATGTTCTCTTCTGTGTTGTCTGTGTCCCCAGTCCACATCCCATTTCACACAGGTGATGGTGTCACTGTTGCTAATGGAGTTGTGTGAGTTTTGTGTTTGCACACATGCTTTGTGATGTCAATGTCCTCCATGGTGGTATGGACTGTTCGCTGCGGCTGTCTTTCTTTACTAGAGTCGTGACCAGAGGTGTGTGTTCAGTTGCTTCAGCTGTGACTTGCATGCCTGCTCCAGTGCAGCCCATGTTAGTCCTTGTGTCCCCAGTGTCCATGTCAGTGAGTGCTGTGTGGTGTGGATGATGCCTACAATACTGGACAATGTCTGCGCTTTCATGTGGCTGACAACGGGTGTTTGAGTGTATGTCAGCATGCTACAGTGTGAGGGATGTTGGTAGGTCCATTGTAGTCAGTCAGGTGTCCCCTGTCACTGCTGTGTATGTGAGTTGCTGTGTGTTTGGATCTCTGTGGTAGGTCTGCATTTCTGCACTTGTCAACTACAATCCGCGCCTACCTGTCCAGGCCAGAGGGGTCCCTGGGACACTGCATCCCCGGAAGTTGAGTGCAAAGGTACATTTGCAATAGCTGGCAGTGTGACTGTGATTGGGTTGGTCGAAGCGTGTGTGTGACTAGCAGCCTACTCATACATTGTATCCATGTGTCAGCCATCTTGCCCTGCTCTTTGGTTTGGCAGTGTGTGTTCCCAGGGCTGCTGTTAGTTTTTGCTGGATAGATGTGATTTGCAGCTGCCTCATTGGTTTTCTGTGTCATTGCAGTACCTCCTCCTCCCCAGGGGCCAGGCAATTCACACAGAGACATGCTTCAATGTCGGTGAGTGTGGGTTGATGTTGAGGTTGTGAGTCAGTGGTGTAGTGGTGGTTGTACACAAGTGGCAACAGTCCCTGTACGTCACACAGCAGTAGCCAGTATGGTGGGTCTTGGGTGTTGTTTGCATGAAGTGTGGGTAAATGCCTTCTCCCAGGTGAGTTGTGTGGAGTTTGTGTTGAGGGGTGTGTGACAGCACATGGTGGTGGGCATGGTCAGAGCTGGCAGTGCTTCTCCCTCCATGGCCAGATGGGCCACTATTGTGTATGCTTCCCTTGCAGGGAGTGGCAGTTGACTTTCAGGATGTCAGGCATCAGGGTCCTGCATTTGGTATGTGCACATAGCCCATCAGGGCCTTGTGCTCCCACAGCAGGACCCAGTGTCAGCCATCTTGAGGGTACATTTCCACTGCCTGTGAGGTGCGCATGGTTCGAAGTGGTGTTGTTGGTCCATTTGTGAGGGGGGCTATTGGCTGTGACTACAACTCCCATCATGCTTTTGGCTACACTGACTTCCCCAACATCCCCGAGCTTCCTTCCTGTGGGTCAGGTTCCCTGTGAGGTGGTGTGACAGTGGTGGCAGACTGTGTGGCAGTGTCTGTTGGGGTTTTGTGGCACTGAGTTGCTCTGATTTTTGCTAAGTTTGTACACGTGATTACTTAGTTCAATGTTGGTATGAGATAGCAGGTGTTGTGTTGCTGTGCCAGGCATATGGCTGTAGGGATGACTTTGTTTGTCTTACTGTGGCTTTGTTGACGGAAGTTGTTTTGCCTGTCCCCTTGACGGTGACATGTGTACATGGCCCCACAATCTTGAGTCTCTTATTTGTGTACTCACCAGGCTCTGGGATGTCAGTCAGACCATGTATGCTCTCCGGTGGTAAGATGGCCTGCACCTTCTCCTCCCAGGACCGGAAGTAAACGGGTTTGGCAGGGGGCCGCTGCCGGTGTGCTTGCTGAGCTTATGGTCCTTCTCCAGCAGCTTCTTGACCCTCCTGCGCACGTCCATACCACCTGTTCTGGCAGTCGTCCCTTGTGCGCAAACAAGGTGCTTGTGCGTTCACCTTGTTGACGATTCTCTCCCACATCTTGGCCTTCTGGGACATGGGGGTCTTCTGTACCAATGTGCCAAACAAATGTGGCTCTACTCTGATGATTTCATCTACCAACACTGTCAACTCACTATCTGTGAACTTTGGATTCTTCTTGGGGGGCATGGTGGTGGTGGTGGTGGTGTCGAGGGTGGTGGGTTGGTGGTGGTGGTTGTGGTGAGGGGGGGTGGATGTGGGAGTTGGGGTAGTGGTGTTGGGGTGGGGGTGGTGGGGGTGGTAGTGGTGAGGGGGTGGATGGGGGGTTGGGGTACTGGTGTTGGGGGGGGGGGGGGGGTGGTGGTGGTAGTAGTGGTGAGTGGGGTGGATGGGGGGTTGGGGTACTGGTGTTGGGGGTGGGGGTGGTAGTGGTGAGGGGGTGGATGGGGGAGTTGTGGTTGTGGTGTTGGGGGTGGGGGGTGGGTTGGTGATGGTGAGGGGTGAGTGGATGGGGGTTTGGGGTAGTGGGGGTGGTGGTGGTGAGGGTGGGGTGGATGGGGGTTTGGGGTCGTGGTGGGGTGGTGGTGGTGGTGATTGGTGTGTGTGTGTGTGAGGGTGCAAGTGAGGTTTGTGGGTGTGTGTGTGTGAATGCTGTTGGTGAGATGGCAATGGTGTGTGTCAGCAGAGTTGTGTGTGTGGAGGTTCTCAGGAAATGGCAATGGCTCATGGGAGTGATTGGTGGCCTTTAAATATGTTGAGTTGTGGGTGTGTCTCTCTTAATTGATTTTTTTTTTTATATATATATTTTCGTTGTCAGTGCTTGTTTGGTCCTTTTTTGTGTTTGGTCAGCTGTTGTTTGTGTGTGTGTGTACGAGATGTTCTTCTGACCGTGCCGGACGCTGCTGGTGAGTCGTACAGGCTTCTCCGAGCCTTTCACGCTGTTGTTATGCTGTGTTGTGTATGTCGTGTGCGACTCGGTCAATGGGCGTTCCACTCGGTCGTGGGCGTTCGTTTCGCTCGCGGGAGTTCGAGTCGGTCGCGGGCGGAGTCCGTTGGTTTGAGTGTTTGTATCGTGTGCGTGTCGGTCGTGCGGCTTGTGCTCCATGCGAGTCGTTCTTGTTTCCCACGTATGGCATCGTACTTTGCAACTCGTACGTCACGGGTACGTGTCGCTCGGCTCCGTTCCGGGTACGTGTCGGACGGTACTGCTCGAGGGCTTTTTCCGGCCGGAGGCTATTTTTCCGTACGGCTCCGTCGTCCGGTTCATATTCGGGAGAGTCGGTTGGAATTCACAGGCTTTCCATCGTACTGCGCGGGTCGTACGGCGGCGAGACGTGTCGGTCGGTTCACTTTACAAACGGAATCGACCCCTGAGTAAAACCCTTCCGTTTACTAGACATACACTACGAGCAAAACCCTTCCGTTTACTCTTCACGTAAGCTTCAGAAATACCTGCTACTCCTTCAATGTTACCCTTTCTAGGTGATATAAAATATCAATTTAATCAATATAAATTTCACCAGCGTATTCTTTAGCTGTCACTCATACATACAGAGAGTCCCTAACAAGTACTGATAGCCCTGCTTAACCTTTCAGTACTAATTCCGCTATTCAATTTCCCCGGGGATTTCTAGACAACATAAAACAAAACTTTTAAAACGGATGTTAGTTCATAAAAATAAAATTCTCATTACCCAGTTAACAAAGTATAACCATCCTCTGATAGCCAGAAAACTGATCCAGCGGGTTACTAGGAACAAGCATTCATACACTAGATACTCACCTGGGCCCATTCATTCACACTAGTAATCACCGCTGGTGGGAGTCAGTTGTACTCTTTATCAAAATCCCTGCTACCAATTACCTTTTCTGATTGAAGAGTAATAACTTACCAATGGACCTTTGATAACTGGGGTTGTAATGAGATCATACAAAACATAATTTCATCAAACACCTGAAATAACCACTGACTCAGGAAGTTTTAAAATGTTTATCTAAAATTATTTAGCAGAGTAAATACAAGCCACATGGCACTTAATCGCATAAAAAGGAGGAAGCACACTTTATAGTCACCTATTAATCAAAAATGTTGGTCCCTCAGAAAGGAGAAGATAGAGACAGCAGTACAACTAAAATTACGCATTTATAGTTACCTAAAGGTGTGAAAACCAAACCCCTTGGCCAAGGAGTTGGAAAAGGGTCCCAAGAAAGATGAAGACCAAGACCTCCGGACCAGGTTCAGGACAGGATGGGTGTCCTCTCTACCAACGACGCCTGCGTCGTTCCCCTCTCTGACACTTCGTTCCTCCTCGTGGAATCTTCCGCGTCTCCCTCTAATACGGTCCGCCGCCCCCACTTCACGACCTCTTCGGACAGCGGTCAGTCTGCTCTGTTCTGCAATAGCATCGGTTCTCTGCTACCGCATCTATGTTCATCTGTTCTCCTAATGCTACTGCCGCTCTGTGTGCTAACTAATTAGCTAATTCTATATCTATTATACCCTTCTATGCCCATGTACCTCCCATTAATGTTTCAAATTTATGGGCCCACTAATTCTGATTGGACAGGGGGTTGATCCTCACACCATGTCAATTTAGTTCAATTTTCTTAAGCCCATTGTTTTAAAAAATACCGCCCCTCTCAATTAATAAATTTGCTTTATTTCCCACCCGTTTCACAACAATTTTAATACAAAGTATATACAAAATTTATCATTTTGTAGGACATTTTGGATGATCTCTGAAGGTGATCAGCGGGTCATGTCCTTGGACATCTTCCAAGTTGACTTCATCGCTTTGCTTTGTTAGATTTCATGGCGCATGCGCAGGTCACATGATTCTTGAGCTGCCGTTTAGTCAACCCAGGCCCATTTTACGAACTATTAGAAAATCAAAGAAGAAACATATTAAAATCAAAAATAAATGTTTTCACTGTATACCTCCTACTTCTACCCTAGTCCCATTTAATTATAAATGTCTATCCCGCATTAGTAGCGTTAGAATATCACATTATTAATTGCAGCAATGCGTAAGCTTTAGCATGTGAGAACATTAAAGCGGCCATTTTAACATACACTGCGCAGAAGCAAAAGATTCCCTCCAAGCAAAGAAAGACGTCATAGCACGTGACATGGTTGACACATGCGCAGTAGGATTCCTGCGTTTTAGCGGCCATTTTGGATTCGACAAGGATTACTTATTAACGGGAAACACATAGGCAAGCATCTTCTAGATAAATATGTTTGTGTTGCACATTATTAATAAGACATTACATGGTTTTAGTACAAATTAATTAATACTGTGAGAATTGCTTCCGAGCAAGTCTCATTGTGAGTCCTTGCTCCATCAATATCAGCAACTGTCTCGATAGTGCTGGACGTAAGTAGTTAGTTGATGTCGTAGACAGTTTGGGGCAAGACTGGGCGATCTTGTGCTTGCCAATTAGTTTGTCTTCCTGAAGTAAGTCGCTTACTATAGCCGGTAGGGCAAATGATTTGTCTAACAAGATTGCGCAGACACAGTCTGGAGGACTGTGTTTGTTAGAGGAGGTTGAGGTTGGATTGTTAGTGTTTTGGGTGTTAGATATCTGCCTACTGACCGCGGCGTTCAGGCGCTCAAAACGTGAATCGATGGATGATGTGTACTGAGTTAATGACTCTAACAGGGAGATTTGAATATCGAACTTGTTTGATTGGTACTCCAGTGCTCTGACTGTAGTGCCAAGCGTGTTGATCAGTTGTTGCTAAATTCTTATGTCAAAAGGTGAGTTTAGACTATCATTTCGAGTTGATGATTCCACGCGAAATCCACTGATAAATGATGATTCATGTGAAAGAGAGGCAAAAGCGAGGTCATTCACGGGGGAGTGTGGTGACTGGGTTGCGGTCGGCTTAGAGCTTGCAAAGGGGCCCGTAATTAATTGTGAGCAGACCATTTCAGGTTGCGGGGAGGGGAGTTCGGATGGTGAAGTGACCTCGGGTGCATCAGTTTTAATGCAATTATTTTGAACCTCGGAAGTTTTGAGAATCGTCAAGTTGGTACTTGATTTCAAGGTTGCCTGAACTACAAGGGTTGATTGGAGGAAGTGTGGAGAGGGTTGCTGATCTGTTGAATTACTGTATGGGTCTGTGGTGCCAAATGGGTGTCTTTTTCTAGTGTGCCAGGTTGTGAGGTTATTGGGGGCTGTAGAGTGGGAGTACCTCTCTGACCTCCTCCGCAGATGGGTAAAGAATGGCACTTTCATCTTTCATGAAGAAGAATTTGGATAGCTTATTTTTTTTAAGTTTGGGCCATAGGGCAAACACGCTGGTTGCTTGCCCAGTGAGAGGTGATACTAATGGGTTAGCTTTCGACAATAAGGGTGAAGGGGATGATCAGGAGTTGTCCTCTGGCTTGGGTGTTTGAGGGGCGCTTTGGGCCTTCTTTTTGCGCTGTGGTGTCTGCAGCGTTCCTCTTGTTCTACCAGACCTCATTGTTGTTGGAGAGGAGTTTCCTGGGTCGCTGACTCCATAGTCTGTGTTTAAGTGCGCTTGCAGCGGACACCCCTGCTTGTTATCTTCCTTTACTTTGTGGGGGCTGTTGTGATGAGGTGGTATTCTTTGCAATTTGTTGCAAGACCAAGGCAGCGGAGTCAGTGGGAAGAAAGGGCGAATGAAACTTCAGAGGCAGTGCTCCCGTTACTCCTACAAAGGTCGCGTTTGGTAGCTGCACGTTATGGCACTACTATTGACCCTGTAGAAACTAGCATGGTGCAAGTTGAGAGACCCTTCAAATACTTCAGATTGCCCCACCATTTGTTGCTCCACCACAGACTGTTAGTCCACCTGTAATAACTACATCTGTTACGAATGGTTCAGTGCAGGTACCTCAACCTGTAACTATGCAAACAGTACCTAGACCAATTGCAAATGCCCCAATAAACATTAGCCTGACTCCAGAGGTTCAAGGAGCGGTAGGAGGTTTACCTACATCAGGATTTACTCCGACTTCTCAGAATTCATAGATTGTTGCATGGAGACCACCTCAGACTGTCCAAGCATTAAGAGATGGGAAGGATTGTTTTTACAACATTAATAGTACCGGGGAAAACAAATTTGTTTGAAGATTGAATTTTTCCACCATGGTTTGAAGAAGCTGCAGGAATTAAAAAGACAGAGAACACAGTGCAAATGGTTAACCCAGATCCCGAGAAAGAGAGGCCACTAAATATTCCCAAATTAAAAGTTGAACTAGAAGAAATTATTAAGGGATGTTGTTTAGATTTAGAACATTTGAATCTATATCAAGAAAAATAATTGATTTACATGTACATAGAAATTACAAGATGAGCAGCAATTACACATAAGTTGAGTGAGTTGGCCCGAAATTATAAGGTTGATCTTTCTAAATATTATCCTTTGCAGAAAAGTTACAGGTTTCAATTAGGTGATGAAGCAGTTGAAACAATGCGTTCTTCAGGAATGTGATTGCACATTAAAGAATTAATAAAGTACATTCATAAATGTACCGATTTTGAAAAATTAGAAAACAAATAGACAAGAAAGCATGAAAAGAAAAAGAAACCATCTGAGTTAGTAAGGGAAAATAATGAACAGGATGAGGAAGGAGCTTCAGCTTATCTACTGAGAGAAATAGCGGGAGGAGTGTATGCCCACGTGCCGTGGAGTAAAGAGGGTCTTGCAGCTTTTACAAACAATTTTCCAAAATTAAGAGACAAGCCTGTGCAGTGGTACACACAAGTTGATCGGTTAGTGAAGATTTCAAAGGTGTTGATAGATTTGAGTACGTTCTTTGATATTGTGGTGCCAAGTGATTTAAGGGCTGAGTTTAAGATTGCTGTACTATGACCACGCGAAGACCCTACCAGAGTGATACGCAGTAATGCATCGATTAATTCTAAAGCTCCCTAAGGGTCACCCTACGTCACATGGAATAAGAGCACTACATTGGCTCCCTGTGAGGCAGAGAATTGAATTTAAGGCACTCTGCCTGGTCCACAAGGCACAATACGGGGGGGGGGCTCAGATGATTGTCAGGAAATGTTCAGGCCCTATATTCCTTCTCGAAACCTACGATCGGCCAGTCTTGGCCTGATCTGTACTCCCAAGTTCCGAAGGGCCAGATGGGGTGGTCGATCCCTGTCAAGCTGTGCGGCAAAACTGTGGAATAAGCTGCCAGCGGCACTGAGACTACAACCCAACCTTTGATCTTTTAGGAAAGCCTTGAAAACCCGGCTGTTTACTCCCGAGTAGATCTAGCTCAGCCCCTGCTTCTGCCTACACTCATCAGCGCCAAGACGCCTCGGCATTCGAGCGCTTAATAAGCTCCATATCATCATCATCTCCTGTAGTTATGGAGAAATATGAAGCAGTAATTACTTTCCTGAAAGGCAAAGTGCCTCAGAAAGATCTTGAAAATTAAACGAACCACATAAGTCAAAGGAATCTGTACATGAGTACTATGAGCGGTTGTTGCAGGTGTTTCAGCAGCAACATGGAAGAGAATATCCTGATGAAAGTGACATGGGGATTTTAGTTTCTCAGTTTGTTATTGGGTTGAGACCAGAGATTAGTGCGCATATACAACAAAGTGTAATCTGCTGGCAGAATAAATCACTTGCGATCTTGAGGTATGCGAAATATTCCAGTGATGCACAAGAGATGAAGCAGAAAAAGCTTAAATAGGAATTCATGTTGACTCGGACAAAGTTTGTTCAGAAAGGTTTTCAGAGTTCTTTTTTGCAGGTAATCAAGGAGGTATGCAAGGTGTTGTTGTTCCCCAAGCAGGATTTGAGGGTAATTCAGGAGGTTTTGGTGTTTCACAAGGTAGTGGCTGAGGTTTTCCAATTGATCAAAGTTCAGGTATGGATGTTGCAACGCTGAAGAAGATGAACCCTTGTCATATTTGTAACAGGATTGGGCATTGGAAGAGGGAGTGTAGGCTTAATCCTGCTGCCGTAAATGAAAATGTACAAATTCAGAGAGTAGTGCAGATACGAACATGCCAGTACAGCAGATGCAGACGCCAATGCAAAAACAAGTTCAGATGATGCAAATCCCTCAAGCCCAAATGATCCCACAAAATATGGGAAACCCATGATTTAATTTAAACCAGATGCCAAAAGCAAACTTAAACTCTTTCCAGAACCAAAATCAAAATACATTCCAGCAATTTCCTATTCTCGATAATGACAGTTCAGGCTCCACATTTATCAATGGCGGTGCCTGAGGGGGAGGAAGATAGCGTGCTTGCCACAGTCTTAGAGGTAATCAGAGTGGTTCATTTGGAGAAGGTGAGGTGAATGGCCACCTCGTATCATTTCCTATTGATACAGGTGCTACCAGATTCACTGTTAGAATTGTGGAAGTCCCAGACCTACCCCTCTCGGGAAAGAAGATCCAAGTTGTAGGAGTTTCAAATAAACAAATCACCAATCCAGTTTCACAAAAAGTTCCTGTAAAAATAGGTTCCATTGAGGAAATTCACCAGTTTGTTGTGTGTGTTATGAGCCCTGTAAACTTGTTAGGGAGAGATTTATTGTGCAAGTTAAATTGCACAATTTTATTGTACACTGGATGGTGGTGAGTTTCAGACTCATGATGAAATGTAGAGTTTGAAATGGCCCAACAAAAGAGAGCTGTAGGATTGTTTCCATTAATGACAATTGAAGAATTACCCTCTGATGTGAGAGAAACTGTGAACCCAGGAGTGTGGGATCTCTCAGAGAAAAATATTTGACTCATTACAGGTGTAGAACTAGTCCAAGTTACCTTAAAGGCAAATGCGGTATATCTGAGAACACCACCGTACCATCTGACACCAGAGACAATTGCAGGAGTAACACCTGTAATAGAAGACATGATGGCGTTACCAAAACCCGGAGGGAAATTTTAGGATAGTGCAAGACCTTAAGAAAATCAATTAAATTGTTGTTCTATTTTGTACCATGGTACCGAATCCAACCACTATTCGTTTTCAATTTCAGTGTACTGCAGAATGGTTTACTGTTATTGATCTTTGCCAGGTTTTCTTCTCAGTGCCATTGCACGAGCATAGCCAGTACCTTTTTTCCTTCGTGTTTCAGCAGAGAGTTTTGGCATGGTGCCGAGTTCCCCAAGGGTATTCAGAGACTCTGTCCATTTTCAACCATATCTTGAAAAATAATCTGAAGTCATTTGAGATGCCCTACAGATCAATACTCATGCAATATATTGATGACCTACTTGTGGTGTCTGAGACACAAGAAGCCTGTAAACAAGATACCATTCTACTATTGAATCACCTGGCTGAGAACGGACATAAAGTACTATCAAAGGAAAGTTCAATATCTGGGACACATAATTGAGAATGGTGCTAGAAAAGTGTCACCAGAGAGAGTAGGGGTGATTCTTCCAATGAATCCATCTCAAACTCAGAAGGAAGTCCAAATGTTTTTTGGAATGGTTGGCTACTGTAGACAGTGATTACCAAACTTTTCCCTAGTAGAAAGCCTTTACTGAGGATGACGCACAAGGATGTGTCTGATCCACTTCCTTGGAACAATGATGTTTGAAAGCCTTCCCAGAGCTGAAAGAAGATCTTTGTTGTGCCTCAGCACTAGGAATGCGAGATTACATTGTTTTGCATTGAGAGGGGGGGGGGGCTGCACCCTCTCAGTGCTTACTCAGATGCACGGTGATGCTCGGAAACCCATGGTATACTACTCGACCACCCTTGACCCTGTTGCCGCAGGACTGCCCTGATGCCTTAAAGCAGTTGCCACAGTGAGCACAAGTCTGGAAAAGAGTGAGAGCATAGTAATGGGATATCCTTTAACTGTAATGGTCACTCACTCTGTTGAACTACTATTGGCACAAACCAAAACCCAATACATGACCCATAACTTGTTAGAAATTTGCTTCCCTCGCCATACAGCTCCGCCTGGTAGCTGTTGCCCCCTGACCTTTTCAGGTCCTTAGTTCTAGGCCCTCATCCTAAGTGGTCCAGTGGGGAGCATATCTGCTCTGCTCTGCTGCTGCTCTCTGCTCTGTTTCTCTGCTTTCTGCCTTTTTGCTCCTCTACTCGTTTTTCACTTTCCTTTTATCTATTATTGCTTATTCTTCACTTTCTCTAATTTCTCCTTTTTCTTGCGCCTTTTTTCCCTTTCCGTGCCCTTGCCGCTACTCGTCCCCTGCGGCCCCGCCCCCCTCCAGTGCCGTTTTCCCACTTCCCGCCTCCCAGCTCTCCAGCCCTCCCCAAACACTACTTAATGGCGGCCGCTGCACGGTGAAAGAGCGATCTTACTGACCTTGCCTGTAAATTGCTTCCCTCCCCACCCAGCTCCGCCTGGTAGCTATTGCCCCCTGACCCTTTCAGGTCCTTAGTTCGAGGCCCTCGTCCATGGTTGTACAGTGGCGAGCCTCTCTGCTCTGCTGCTGCTCTATGCCCTCTTTTTTTCTGCTTTCTGGCCTTTTGCTCCTCTGCTCTTTTTTCACTTTCCTTATATCATTTATTGCTTTTTCTCTAATTTCTCCTCTTTCTTGTGCCTTTTTTCTCTTTCCGTGCCCTTGCCACTGCTCGTCCCCCGTGGCCCTCCCCTCTCCAGTGCCGTTTTCCCGCTTTCCACCTCCCAGCTGTCCAGCCCTCCCCAAACACTGCTTGATGGCGGCCGATGCGCGTTGAAGGAGCGATCTCACTGACCTTGTGAGTAAATTGCTTCTCTCGCCGCAAAGCTCTGCCTGGTAGCTGTTGCCCCATGACCCTTCAGGTCCTTAGTTCGAGGCCCTCATCCCTGGTGGTCTAGTGAGGAACATCTCTGCTCTGCTGCTCCTCTCTGCCCTCTGTTTTCGTGCTTTCTGCCTTTTTGCTCCTCTGCTCTTTTTCACTTTCCTTTTATCTGTTATTGCTTTTTCTTCACTTTCTCTAATTTCTCCTCTTTCTTGCACTTTTTCCCCCTCCGTGCCCTTGCCGCTGCACGTCCCCCGTGGAACCACCCTCCTCCAGTTCCGTTTTCCCGCTTCCCACCTCCCAGCTGTCCAGTCCTCCCAAAACATTAATTAACGGCAGCCCCTGTGCGTCCACGCCACTGGTGCGCCAAAGGTGTGCCAAACGCAAGCCCGTCTGTGCCTGTCCATGCCTGCAGAAGCTGGAACAAGGTCACTGAAGACCAGCTCACCGCCTCCCTTAGCAAAACCCCCCCCCACCGAAATCTACGGATGCCAACACCTCAGCACGCAACCTCCACCGTTGGATCTCCGACTGCGCCAACACACTGGCTTCCCTCTGGAAACCCTCAGGCAAGCAGCCCTCCAAGAAAGCCAGCTGGTTCTAACCCACCCTCCAACAGTCCAGGTGCACCTGCAAATGACTCAAGAAAAGATGGAGGAGCAGCAATATCGTGGCAGACCACGCAGCCTTCAAAACCGCTGTCACTGTACACCACCACCTCAACAGGACAACAAAGAGAGCAGCCATACACGAAAGCATCAATGCCAACGCACACAACAGCAAAGAACTCTTCACCATGGTCAAAGAATTTGCCAAACCCAGCACAAAGACAGCAGACATTCCCCCCTCTCCGACAACCTTGCCACCTTCTTCCATGCAAGATCACAGAGCTCTATGACAGCTTCACAACCATCAAACAATGGCTCCAGAACCCAGCAGACCTTGCCCAACTGGACCACCCTCACCTCTGACGACACCCTCAGGTTCATGAAAAGCATCCACTGCGGAGCCCCCTCAGATCCCTGCCCTCACTGCATCTTCAACAGAGCTGGCACCTCCATCGCAACCGAACTCTGCCGCACTATCAAGTGCTCCATCAAATTTGCCACCTTCCCTGAAGACTGGAAGCACGCAGAGATCAACCCCCTGCTGAAGAAACCCTCTGCCGACCCAACGGACATCAAGAACTAAAGGCCCATCTCCCTGCTCCCCTTCCCAGCCAAAGTCATCGAGAAAGCCATCAACGCCCAACTCTCTGAGTTCATCGAAATGACCCACATCCTGGAACTCTCCCAATCGGGCTTCAGAAGCAACCACAGTACTGAGACCCCTCTCCTCACCGCTACAGACGACATCAGCACCCTCCTCGACCTAGACAAAACTGCTGCGCTCATCCTCCTGGACCTCTCAGGTGCCTTCGACCCGGTCTCCCACCACACCCTCTGTGCGAAACTCCACAACTCTGGCATCCGTGACAAAGTCCTAGAATGCATCTGCTCCTTCCTCACCGGCCGAACACAGAAAGTCAGATTCCACCATCTAACTCGGAACCCACAAAGATCAGCTGCGGAGTGCTTCAGGGATCCTCCCTGAGCCCCAGCCTCTTCAACATCTACATGGCCCAGCTTGTAGCCATTGTCAGAAGCCACGGACTCAACATCGTCTGACGACACCCAGCTGATTCTCTGCCTCACAGATAAACCCACAGCCACCAAGAGCTATTTCCACAACGCGATGAAGGCAGTCGCCACCTGGATGAAGGACAGCTGCCTCAAGCTTAACTCAGACAAGACCAAAATCCTCATCCTGGGCTCCACCCCCTCTGCCTGGGACGACTCCAGGTGGCTCGCAGCGCTAGTAACCCCCCACACCCACAGACCACACAACTTCTGCATCACTCTCGACTCCTCGCTCGCTATGAACCACCAAATCAATGCCTTTTTGTACTGCTGCTTCTACACGCTCCGCTTGCTTCGTAAGATTTGCAAGCGAATCCCCACTGAGTCCAGATAAACAAGCAGCAGACTTGACTATGGCAATGCACTCTACTCTGGCACCACCCAGAACCTCCTAAAGAAACTGCAGAACGCCTCTGCCAGACACATCCTGAACATCCCACGCCACAGCCACATCATCGGTCGGATTTTCACTGGCTACCTATCAACAAAAGAATTACCTTCAAGCTCCTCACGCACGCCTCCAAAGCCCTCCACAACGCCGGATCTACATACCTCAACCACCCCCTCTCCTTCTACACTCCTACCAGACATCCCCGCTCTGCTCAACTGGCCCTGGCCACCATCCCATAGATCCAGAAGACCACGGCTGGAAGAAGATTCTTCTCCTACCTTGCGGCAAAGGCCTGTAACTCCTTGCCTCTGCACCTCAGGCAATCACCATCGCTGCCTCAATTCAGGAAGGACCTCAAGACCTAGTTCGACTGAACTGCAGATCCCCCCCCCCCCACCCTCAGCGCTTTGAGATGCTTACGGGTGAGCTGTCACGCTTTATAAGAAACCTGATTGATTGATAATATACTTACAAAGTACGAGCAGAAAATGTTATCCACAGAAAATATGGTATTAAAAAGATTTCAAGTTTTAAATCTGTCAGTGCTGTTACCTGTGAATGACACTGTGATGAACATGATTGCTTAGATTTCACGGATTTATACACAAAGCCTAGACTGATATTAAAGATGTACCCCTGAATGAGCCTGATTATGTAATTTCTGTGGATGGCTCATGTCTGAGAAACAATGAGGGTACCCTGAGAGAAACTTACGCTGTGTGTACAATAAATAATGTCATCGAAGCTTCATGGCTTCAAGGGGTTACCTCAGCACAAGTTGCAGAATTGATTGCCATTACCAGTTTAACTGCTCAAATGAAAGTGACTATATTTACATATAGTCGACACAGCTTTGGCATTGTCCATGATTTGGGGAAATTATGGTCACAAAGAAGTTTCATGACCTCTTAAGTAACCCCCATTAGAAAAGGGGTACAAGTAAGAAATTTGTAGGAAGCTC
This sequence comes from Calotriton arnoldi, assembly GCA_963921515.1. NCBI lineage: Eukaryota > Metazoa > Chordata > Amphibia > Caudata > Salamandridae > Calotriton > Calotriton arnoldi. Next base: position 1,053,030 of record CAWUFW010005403.1, read on the forward strand.
TACAGTTGCCTGCAGAAATTGCGGTTGTTAAATGTGTCGCCCATCAAAATGGTAATGGCTACATTACCATGTGAAACAGGTATGTATGCTGATTCAGTTACACAGCATTGTGCTCTGCTGGCCTGCACATTTAATGGAACTTTCGGGTGTGAGTCTAAGGAAGACACTTCATTTTCTATGTTGATGACAGTAACAGATACTTGGGATGAATTGAAGAGAATACACGAAAATGCTTCAGAAGCAGAATCAATCAATCAATCAGGGGTTTGTTAAAGCGCGATTACTCACCCGTAAGGGTCTCAAGGCGCTAGGGGTGGGGGGTGCAGGTTCCATTCCATCAAGGAGGGGGTCTGTCCAAGAGCCAGGTTTTGAGGTTTCTTGCGAAGATGGGGAGCGATGTTGTCTGTCTGAGGTAGAGCGGAAGGGCGTTCCATGCTTTGGCCGCGAGGAAGGAGAAGGAGCGGCCTCCCGATCTGGTCTTTCTGGTGCGGGGGACCACGGCGTAGGAGAGCTGGGCTGATCGTAGGGTCCTTTGGGGTGCGTGGAATTTGAGTCGGCTGTTCAGGTATGCTGGTCCGGTGCCGTGGAGGGCCTTGTGTGCGTGTGTGAGCATCTTAAAGGTGATTCTCGCCTCGACGGGGAGCCAGTGGAGTGTGCGCAGGTGCTGGGAGATGTGGCAGTGTTTTGGCAGGTTGAGGACCAGTCTTGCGGCGGCGTTCTGGATGTTCTGTAGCTTGCGGGTGAGGTTTTTGTTTATTCCGGCATAGAGTGCGTTGCCGTAGTCGAGTCTGTTGGTGACCAGGGCGTGAGTGACGGTCTTTCGGTGTTCGAGGGGGATTTATTTGAAGGTCTTACGAAGGAGGCGGAGGGTGTGGAAGCAGGAAGACGAGACCGAGTTGATCTGGCGGTCCATTTTGAGCTCGGAGTCCAGGATGATTCCCAGGTTGCGTGCGTGGTCTGTGGGGGTTGGCGGGTTTCCGAGGGCGGGGGGCCACCAGGTGTCGCTCCAGGCATCTGGGTTTGGGTCCATGATGAGTACTTCTGTTTTGTTGGTGTTTAGTTGTAGGCAGCTGTTTTTCCTCCATTTGGCGACGGCTTCCATGCCTTCTCGAAAGTTGCGTCTGGCGGTGTTGGGCTCGTTGGATAGGGAGAGGATGAGCTGGGTGTCGTCTGCGTATGACACGATGTTGAGTCCGTAGGTTCTGACGATGGGGGCAAGTGGAGCCATGTAGACGTTGAAGAGCGTCGGGCTGAGGGAGGAGCCCTGGGGGACTCCGCAGGTGGTAGGTGTGGGGTCCGAGAGGAAATGGGGAGTCTGACCCGCTGCGTCCTGCCGGAGAGGAAGGAGCGGATCCAGTCGAGGGCCTTGTCCTGGATTCCTGCGTCGTAGAGTCTGCGTATTAGGCTGCGGTGGGAGACTGTGTCGAACGCCGCTGATAGGTCGAGGAGGATGAGGGCTACTGTTTCTCCTTTGTCCAGTAGGGTGCGGATGTCGTCTGTTGCGGCGAGGAGGGCGGTTTCCGTACTGTGGTTTTTTCTGAAGCCGGATTGGGAGGAGTCGAGGATGTTGTGTTCTTCAATGAATGTGGCGAGTTGGCTGTTGAAGGCTTTCTCGATGACTTTCGCTGGGAACGGGAGCAGGGAGATGGGTCTGTAGTTTTTGAGGTCGGTGGGGTCCGCTGAGGGTTTCTTTAGGAGGGGTTGACCTCGGCGTGTTTCCAGTCGGGAACGAGGCGGTCGCCAGGGAGCGGTTGATGGTGTGGCGGAGCATGGGTGCGATGGTGTCGGCGGCTCTGTTGAAGATGTGGTGGGGGCAGGGGTCCGTGGGGGCCCCTGAGTGGATTGACTTCATTGTCTTCAGTGTGTCTTCGGTGGTGAGGGGCTGTCCAGTCGTCAATCGCTGGTTTCCGGGTGTCGGGGGTGGTTGGTGAGGGTTCAGTGTGTTGGTTGTCTTCGTCGAAGTTGTCGTAGATGCTCTTGATTTTGTGGTGGAAAAAGGTGCTGAGTTTGTCGCAGAGGTCTTGTGAGGGAGGGATGTCGGTAGACTCGCTGGTGGGTTGGGCGAACTCCTTGATGATGCTGAAGAGTTCCTTGCTGTTGTGCGCGTGGGTGGAGATTCTGTCTTCAATCGCTTTTTTCCTCGAACAACAAGGTTGGATCAGAGCAGGTTGTGAGAAAAACGCAAATGGCATATGGATGTCAACTGACGGGATACCAGTGTTATCTGATAGTTTGCTGTTTTTAATTACACAATACACACATTTAAGGAGGGATGCCATGACACGTCTCTTTAGACAGAATTGGTTTTAATCCTAGGTTCAGGATGCTCACAGAAGAAGTTTGTCATTGTTGTGTGACATGTCAACAAATGAATGCAGGGAAAAGGACACATGTTACACTATGTCACATAGGGAGATCAGGTAGTCTTTTCAACAGAATGCAGATGGAGTTCATTGAGATGCCTGTCTGCAATGGGCTGAGATATGGCCTGGTCATAGTATGCGTTTTCTCGAAATGGGTGTAAACCTACCCAACCAGAAGAGATGACAGTCTCACTTAAGCAAAACTGTTATTGCCAGAATTAATACCCAGGTAAGGAATGCTGGTTTCTCTAGAATCAGATAGAGGGACCCACTTTAACAATGAGGTCCTGAAGATGATTTGCACAACATTACAGATTGAGCGAAGGCTGAACTGCAGCTATCGACCTGAGGCTTCGGGTATAGTTGAGCAACTCAATGGGACTATCAAGTCTTGACTAGCTAAAGTTTGTGCTTTAATATCACTGAAATGGACTTTACCTTTGGTGCTGGTGAGTATTCGAAGTAGTTTTTCTATCACCTCATGAAATTCTCATGGGATGTGCCATGAGATAGCCTGCTGTACCTGCAAATGCACTTGTGAAAATCAAAGATGATATGATACTTGGTTAGTACAAAGGATTGGCTGATGTGGTACATTCTGTTTCTTACCAGGTTGCAGCTGCCACTAAAGATCCACATCAAGAACAGTGCCACAACCTCAAGTCTTGAGATTGGGTTGTGATCAAAAAAGCACGTTTGGAAGACTTGTTTGGAACCTAGATGGAGAGGCCCCTCCCAGGTCATATTTGTGTCCATCACAGCTGTTAAATATGCTGAAGTTCCAAATTGGGTTCATGCATCACACAACAAGAAAGTGAGAAATCCGAAAGAAGAAATTGTGCTCTTTGAGTCTGAACGAAGAGCACTGGTGACTGCACCACCACCATGGAGTTATTCAATTACCTAGACACTACACATGTACTCTTGCAATCAGGCAGGCAGAAATTATATAGTCATTCAACTATGGAGGCACTACTTATACATTCATCTAATCACCCAGACAGTAACCATTTACTTATGCAATTAACAAGGCTGTAACTACGCAAGCATTGTAACACTTGCGCTGAAGCTATGCAGTCATCTAAGCATACACTTACAACCCATGTAGCCATTGAAATACTGAGGCACACACATGAACTCATGCAAACACTCAGGAACTACTCATGCAGTCATCTAATTATGTAGAGAGTACTATTGTAGTAAACCTGTTATTCATCCAGTAGCTATGTACTCATTTAATTGCTGAGGGAATACTCTTGCACTAATACAATCACCCTAGCAGTACACTTACTTTCATCCAATCTCTCAAGGATTAACAATGGAGTCATGCAATCACTCAGACACTAGTCATGCACCCATGTAATCAGCCAGACATTACTTATCAACTCATTGAATTATCCAGGCACTACCCATGTAGTTATCTAAACACCCAGGCACTACCTGTTTACTGAACCAAAAACACATGGGCAGCAGCCAAGTAGTTATGCAATCACTGAAACACTACTTATGCACTCATCCAATCTGCTAGGTGCTATGCATGTACTTAAACAATCATGTATGCACTATCCATACACTCTATAAATAATCTATATACTATCTATGCACTCCTGCAATCATTCAGACACTAAAGTTGCACTCATTTAATCATCCTACCAGTATCTATGAATTTATTGAATTATTGAGCCATTAGTCTTGCTCTTACCTAATCATTCAGGCACTACTCATTCACTCATCCTAACACCCAGATAGTAGTGATATACTCATCTAAACATGCAGGCAGTAACTATGCATATATGGAACGACCCATGGAGTTCTGATATACTCAGGGAATCATCTAGGCAGTACCTGTTTCCTCAAAGAAGAATCTGTAGTCTTTTTGAACCATCTGGTGAATTATATATAGGGCTCCCTGTTCCGTTTTTATTGATTTTTACAGATAAATACAGACCGAAAACATTTATTTTTGTGTCTGTATTTATTTTTAAATGTGGATAAAAATGGAAATGGGGTTGTTTTTTGAGTAATTCTAAATTCTGTCTGCCATGACTGCCCAGCCAATAGCTGTGTGGGTTGATAGGAAAGGGGGTTAAAAATGAAAGGCATTTTAGTAAAAGTTTTAACAGCGGTAGATATACACAAGGCTGATAATGAAATGTGCATGTTATTTGCATGTTTTGATATAAGTGCATTGATTTAGCTTCAGCAGGTGTTGACAGCACTGAGACCTGGCAGGCATTCAAGCATGAGTGCATATTTATTGTTAAATAAATGTAGAAATATACTAATTTGAGCTTCGTTTTTTCGCAAAGACCAAAATAAATATGGATAAATACAGATAAAATTAGCAAAAAATAAATATGAATAAATACAGACAGAAATGCCCCAAAAATAAATACAATTAAACCCAGAGCCCTAATTATATATGCAAGCTGTGACATACTCTTTGGATGTAGTTGGAAGAATTAGTGCGTTATATGCTTTGATAGACATTAACGTTCAGGTTGTTATATGGACCATTTCCCAAAATTTAAATCTGATACATTTAAGTAAATAGACCACTAACACAGTCATAGAGAGGCATCCAATAGCTCTTACGTTGCGTTTTTGTATTTATAGTGTTGAGACACTATATGTACTTGGACACTTGGGGCTAAATTTAGAAGAAAGTAATGCAGTGCGGAGCTGCAAGCCATTTGGCTGCGCCATGCTGCATTACTTTCAAAGCACAGGGAAGCGTCACATTTACAACAATATGATGGATCCCTATGCTCTCCCCTGTGCTGGTGCAGAACTGGCTGCCATGCACCAACCAAGGCACCCTTCCAACATGGTGCAAGGGTGCCTGTGTAGTGGGGATGATTGTTTTTGTGCAGGAAGCAACACTTTCCTGTACAAAAACAATCATGAGGTATTTTCCTCTTTGTATGTGTGCTGTAGAATGCAACACGCATAGAAACAGGAAAAAATGAGGAAAAAGAAAATTATTTCTCCTCGTTGCATCTCCCTGTACCTCCCCTGGGGAGGTGTAGGATTCTGACGCATTGACAGGTTTACAAATTGTTGTAAATGTGAGTATGTGGCAGAATCCATGGGTGTTGCATGGGAACACCCACAGCAACACCAATGGCATGTTTCTTTCACACAAAGTGCTGCCTGAAAAGCGCCTGTATTTATAAGGCCATGAAAAGCTACGCAGAGTGGCTTTACATGGCTTTTTAAATATGGAGCACCAAATTACGGCGCCAGTGTGTCAAAAAAAGTGACGCTCCGGAAAGTGCATGGGGTTTGTAAATATGCCTCCTGGCCTTGATGTTCATTTTAAAATTTACTACAGAAGGGATAAACTGTTATTTCACTGTGTATAAGTGAGAAGCGAGATATGCTGTAGCTGTGTTGTACAAGAGGGTGCAAAAATGTTAAAAGGTAACTAATAAATACATGTTTGTGTTTTGCTCTGGGTTTGTTATATTGAAGTAAGTGTATGTAGTAATATTTCTAGGTTCATCTGTAGATTTAAAACAACAACATAACATAAACTGTTTTTGTGTTATGTGTAAGTAGTTGGTAGATGGGGAAGGGTAAAAATTAAAATATACTTGTTTTTTTTTACAGAACAATATCTTCATAAGTATACACAGTTACAATGCTTACAAAAGCTTGGATGAAAAAGCAACAGAAGCAACAACAGTATGTTCGCAGAAATGAGTTACAAAAGAGGCAAAATGCAGAAAAAGTGGTGGAAGAAAAAGAGATACTGGTAAGAGGACAAAGTCATTTCTTAAAAGTATATGCACATATTTGCAAAGATTACAAAATGAAGAAAATTAAATTATAACTATAAGAAAGAATAAGAGTGGACAAACCGTACATTGCAAGAACAGAAAAGATTGTAAAAGACATGGATACACCTTAACCAGGAGACAGAAGCAGTTTAAGGAAATCAGAGCCAGAATGATTCGTAGTAGAGTGGTTATAAATCTACAGAGAACTATGAAGAAGTATAGAAGAAGGAGAGAGGCACTGAAACAGAAAGAACGAATTGAGAGAGTAGTTGATAAGGCCTTTACTTTGAAGAGGAAGCTTTTCAGCAGGCGCCACCGGGAACTTGGGCACGCCGCGAATATGGCGGTTCTGCCGGTCCCCGGGACGCTTCTCCTGTGGGGGGCGGAGTCAGCAAGGACAATGACGCGGCCGGCGCCCGCCCCCCACGGGCAGTGATTGGTTGAGTCTGGCAATGCCCCGGAAGCGCAACAAGCACTTCCAGGGCAAAGTAGGAAGAACAGGTCCCGGATCCTGCCGGTACCTGTTCGAACCAGTATTTTCGGCTGGAAGCTCCTTTAAAAGGAGCGCGGAGCGGCAGCACAGTCTTTTCCTCGCTGCTCCACCTTGGGAAGATCTGCACGGCTCCGTCCACCCAGCGGAGGTCACCTTAACCACCATTTCTTTTGTTCCCCACCCACCATCCCTTGAGACAGCAGTTTTAGCAAATGTTCATGTGGAGGCTTTGTGTAACGGTTTCTCTTGCAGATTTGAATTTTGTTGGTTTTCTTTTCAGGTATTGCAATGTCATATCGATATGTTTTGTATTACAGGGCGACGTCATTTTGCTTGTCGTATTTTATGTTTGAGTATCCTTGGTCTGCGGTAAGGTCACGATTGGTCGGTCAATTTTTCCATCTCTTAGTAGGCATCCCATTATTTAATGGGGATGCCTGGGGGGGACAGTGCTCTCTGATCACACTCCAGGGGGCGTTTACGGCCGGTAGGCTGAAGGGTGCGGGGGTATGAAGTTCCGCTTCCGGCAGGCCCATGGGCCAATCCCCGCACAGGCGCATGGGCGCCAAGTTGGCATAACATCAGTCCCTGGGAGGTAGTATTGTAGGGCGTAGGGGGTGCCCGAGGGAAGGAATCTGATGGGCAACCAGGCCTCCTGTGCAAGGTCACTCCGGTAAGAAGGGGGACCTAGCAAGTAGTTGGTACCAGGCATGACCTTGCACTAAGGCTCATCCGGGATACGCAGAGAACAAATTGTACATATTTCATTTTAGGTTAGGTATGTCTATGTATTAGACATGGGTTAAGGTTAGCCATAAAGATGTGTAAATACATTGTATATGAAATGTATAAAGTTATTGAATATGTGTGGGTTTTCTGCGTATTGAAAATGTGTTTAAAAGTTTGAATTATGATTTTTTAATTTTAATAAAATACGGCCGGGGTTCTCCGACCCCTAATCCAAGATCTGTGTTGGATGATGATTTATTATCTGTGCCTCGAGGGAAAGGGGGGGATGGGAAGTACCCCGGGGTCTCTGGAGGGAAGGTTGGGGTCAACCTGATGGTAGGGGACTCGGCAATACCTGGCCATATCCTTTTGATTCTAAATAGAATGAAGATTCTTGACAAAATAGTGTTGTGCATGAAGAGACAAAACCAGAAGAAAAGATTAGTGAATTGAAGTAACTTTTGTACAGTTTTTAGTGGAGAATGGATGCATACTTCTAGTACAGAGCCTTTCTTTAATGAAGAACGCTATCTCCAGGATAACAGATTAGTTCATGCTATTGATGAAAGCGGACGATGTTATGAAATGAAGAGTGGCAGTCCTATAGCAAAAGAGGTGATGGTACCTAGAAATGTAGAAGAAGTTATTGCAGAAGTGGTACAAGGGAGGCATAGTCAGGCCCCTCTATACAAATGGAATCATAGTAGTGTTTGTAGTATTAGACAGCAATCCATAGATATATTAAGGAAATTCCTACATATATATCCAAGGCGAAATTTAAAACACAAAATAAGTACTTTACAAGGTTTGGATCCTTGCAGGCTGAGAAAGCATACAAATTTGCAGGGACCGTCACTAGCTTGTTTATCAAAGAAAGTGTGTCAAAGCACCTTTCATCATTTTAGGAGGTTAGCTGTACACCATTTAACAATGTGAACTTTAGTTAGGAGGCTGTATTATGTGAAAACTCCTGCATTATGTTACAAGAAATTAATAGGGCACTTTTGCATGGTTTTGTCGCATAGGTAGAAAAGGTTTGTGATGATGTGCAGTTTTGTTTCTTTGGTCCAGAACAGGACTGTAGGGAAATTGAAGAGATGATAACAGGAGGAGTTGTAGAACAGGACACAAGTACAACAGTTGATACTTTTAAAGAAGAAATTACAAAATTTAAGACAGTATGTGCTGAAAAACCAGTGTATGTTTGTATATGCTATCGACTCACTCACTACAAGAATCAAATGCGGACTGTTGACTTATATGTAAAAAGTGAAATAGAGGATAATGATAACTGGCAAAAGTTTGCACTGTACTTATTTGTAGAAGAAAGATTTGACTTGTCCACACGACAAGTTATATTTATGTACTGCTGCAATAAATTAGAGGATAATAAAATGCCTACTTGAGCTGTGCATAACCAGCTAGAACTGGTTCCCATTCCAGAAGCACTTCAAGGTTTAAATATTTATGAGTCCATTTTTATTCAAACTATACATCAATTTCAGGCTATAGTACATATGGAGCCAAAGACAGGCAACCCCCAACAGAGCTGCAAAAAGGTCTAAAAGGTAGAGTAGTGTATTTGCCATTAGAGGTCAAGAAAAACATTGAAATGGTAGGGATAGATAGAGATTTAGAGGAAGGACTAGTAATTCTTGTAAATGGTGTGCCTGCCAAAAACAAGAAGAAATGGTAGGAGTTAGTAGATGGTACCAAAGTTAGAAAAGCAACTTTATATCTGGTACAAAACAATGTTTACTATAGAAATGTGGAAAGCCTGCAAGATATCACACATATGGAGAATCAGACATTTCCATCAACAGGTTAGATTGAGAAGGTGGATCAGTCCAGGACAGAAGAAATTCATGAACATTATAGCATCCACTCTTTGCATTCTAAAGAGGTTTTTGGTGATGCCATTGAGCTGTTTTAAATGAAGCAAGCAAAAGGAGCTACATTAAATGTGTGGGAAAAACGTTTAGAAGCTCGGTGTTTCCCACAACTTTTTCCTACTGGAGTAGGTGGCAGGTATGATGAGCAGGCCTGTGCAAATACCTGCAGCTGAGAATAGATGTAGTAGACTTCATTCAGAAGATCCTAGATTTCGTCAGTGTGTTCCATATATATTTCACCTATTATTTGAGAGTGACTTGTCTGGCCTCTCATATGCAGTAAATCATATTCTAAAAACAGGAGTTAATTTGCATAATATATCAGCAAAACGTTCAAGGAAAAGATGAGCACTTGGAATACAATTTAATAAACCTAATGGCATGTCAGAGTGGGACTAATGAATATTGGTATCGACGTCATAGTGAACTCAAGTGCAGTGGAGGAACCTTGGAGCACCTACTTGGTTCCTGATGCTGAGTTGTGCTGAATACGCATGGGATGACCTGCTAGAATTCTTGCAGGAGGCAAATTCAAATATAAAAGACATTCATTTGAAGACGCCAGGAGAACTGTGCTCACTAGACCCTGAAATGTTTGAAGATATTTTAATCACAGATTTCAAGCAATGATGGCTTTCATCTTGAACAAAACAAAACCTCCTCTTGGTGAAGTGAATAATTTCTTTAGGCGTAAAGAGTACCAAGCCAGAGGTGCTCCCTGTATTCACATGCTGTTGTGGGTAAATGATGCCCCAAAGTTTGGAACAGACAGTGATGAGTCTGTGTTGTCTTTTATTGAGCAGTATGTAACTTGCTCCATCCCAAGGGAGAGTTGTGACAACATATTAAGAGAACAAGTTTTACGATTCAAAAATCATAGATGCAGAAAGTATTGTCACGAAAATACAGAGCAAAAGGGAAATTTATGCAAGATGTCGTTTCGGATTCCCATGACCTGTCATCTCAGAAGGAAGAGTCAACAGCTTTTGGTCTGCAGTCAGGTTCTATATATTTTTCAGGTAATTCCTTGTAAGTGTATGTCCTAAGAGGAACAGAGGCCTCCAAGTACATTAATGACTACAACCCTATGATTCTGAAGATGTGGAATGCAAACATGGATGTGCAGTTTGTTGCAGACAGCTCAATTGCTGTTGCCTGGTACATTACATCTTATATAACAAAGTCAGAGAAAACTGAGATGAAAGAGATGTGGGAGGAGATTTCAGCAGAAAAGTGTCTTTCGAAGAAAGTGTACAGTTTTAGTTTGAAAATGTCTTCTCACAGAGAGATAGGCTCCTATGAATGTGTAGACCGGTTAAGCTCAGCTAGGTTGTTTTCTAAATCTAGAGGAGTTCTCTGGGTGAGTTCAGGGCTTGCTAATACTCATAGCAGAGTACTGAAGTCTTTTCCTGAAATTCAATATCTTACAGAATTTGAGCCACACAGTACAGATATTCTGAAGAGTAACAAGCTGGAAACGTACTATCCAAGAAGAAGTCATCATTTGGAAAGGATGTGTCTTTATGAAATACTTCAACATTATACTTTCAGAAGTGATGTCAGTGAAAACATAGATGAAGGTAAATTTGCTGTGGCTGGATATGAAGGATGTTTGGTGAGGCATAACAAAGGAAATGTAATCAACCATCGAAAGCTAAGTTGCCAAACTCCAGACAAAAGAGTGTTTTTCTATTTAGCCTTGTTACAGTTGTTTAAGCCATGGTGAACTGAAAGTAAGCTACTTGTAGAATTTGACTGTTATGAAGACTCTTTAAACGCTGTGAAACACAGCATTGAGTGCTCTGTGTTTCCAGTGTATCTTCAAATGTTGAGAGATGAGATTGAACAAGAAGAACCAATTGCTGCTGAGATAGCAAGAGAGAGTTCTCAGAGCAGTCCAAGTTCAGCACCTGGAAGTCAAGATCCTCTTGGACAGCCAATCATTGAAAATGAAGCTGCAATAGATATGAATGAGGTGGAGAATGCAATGCTGCAAGTAAGACAATAAACTGTGGATCTAGAACTTCTAATACAGCAATTAAATGTAGTTCAGAAAGAAATGTTTGAAAAGGTAAAAGGTAAAGTAGAACATGGAATTCATCATGAGAAAAAAAAGTGTGCATGTTCTACATATAAACCAGTTCTATTGTACATAAGTGGTCAAGCTGGAACTGGAAAAAGCTTCTTGATTAAAGTACTAACAAGTTACCTACAGAAGACAACAGATTCCAATTTGTTGTGTAGTCACTGCACCAACAGGCTTAGCTGCTCATAATGTTTAAGGAGTTACCCTTCATCGATTATTAATGCTGCCTGTTGAACATCACAACAAATTACAATACAACAAATTATCTGGTGATGCTTGTCATGAAGTGGCAAGAGTATTAAATAAATTAAAGCTACTAATTATTGATGAAGTCAGTATGGTGTCTAACCTAATGCTAGCTTTTATACATTTAAGAATGCAGCAAATATTAAAAACTGACTACGATGTACTTTTTGGAGGAAAACACTTAATAGTCTTTGGAGACCTGCTACAACTAACACCCATAAAAGGACAACCTGTATTCAAGAAACTACTACATAATGAAACAAGTAATTCACTAGGAAGTATTGGAAATGTAAACATTTGGGAAAACTTTCAATACAAAGAGTAAATCCAAAATATGTGCCAAGCATCAGATATGCATTATGCAGATATACTAAAGATATGTGGGAGTCCTCACAAAAGAGGGAAAGACAGTATTACAAACCTGTCTCATCAAAAAAAAATTTCCAAGTAATGTTTCAGCTGCTGAAGTAATGTACAATTTTGATAAGGAAGAGAAGTCTATTATTTGTTTGATGCGAATTCTTGAGGAGTGTAGTAAATTCAATGAACAATTATTGCAACTGGAAAAAGAATAGATTGTCGAACTTCGAGAAAATCATAAAATGGAACATCAAGGAGTTACAGTGCTACTAACAGAAAAAATGCAGTTGAAAATGTATAGTTTAGAAAAGTCTGTGTCGGAAACTGCAGGATTTGAAAAGCAGTTATATATCTGTAAAAATTGTTGTGTAATCTTACGTAGTAATTTAAATGTTGAAGAAGGGCTAGTGAATGGTGCAATGGGTAACTTATGAAATTCGTTAATTATCTAAACAGAAATGATGTGGAATATTTAGCCATTAAATTTGATGATATTGCTGAAGTTAGGTAGATTGGTAGATGCATTGTACATTTCCTACTTTTGAAAGACTTGTATGTCCAGCGAAAGCAGTTCCCAGTGTCTTTAGCGTATGCAGTAACTATTCATAAATAGCAAGGTTTAAGTGTAGATACATGTCTTGTTAATATTTGTAGTAGTGTATTCAAAGAAAGATTGTCATTTGTTGCTTTGTCGTGAATTAGAAAATTGTCTGGTTTATTTCTGATGATTTTGGTGAGAAGAAAGTAAGTGCTGATGTGCGGTGTGTAACGGAGTATAATCGGTTAAGAGCTCAATATGCCCCTCATTTAGACCAGTATTCTGTGGTTCAATAAGCAATACTGTGTCCAAATCAGAAAATATCTAAACAGTCTATCAGAGTTGAACAGAAAGATGAACAAAAAGAAAATCAACAAGGAGGAAAGAAAAGAAAACTAGAGCACCATGAGGAAATACAAGGCTATCACTTTGATAATAAATCTGGACTGAGCTGTTATGCAAATGTAGTGTTAAATGGACCATATCATTTGCCTCATTGTACAAATTCTATTAAAGAAAAGGTAGATAAAAGATTGTCTTCACAACTGTGTAGTGTACTTGAAGAATTAAGAAGTGATCGAAGTATACATTCCGCTACTGGAATAAGAAAACTCACCGATGACTGTACTGGATCAGTAGTGTTCTCTCAAAATCTTCAGCAGGATGCTCAATAATTTCTAATGGTAATGCTAGGGCTATTAGATGAAGAAGATGTGAATATCAATGAATTATTTGGTTTAACTTATAAATGGACCCATAACTGTGAAGATTGTGAATTTACGTCTAGCACTGAAATCAATTCAGAACGATTCCTTTACTTGACATTACCAGATTGTGAAGCTGTGCCGTTTGAAGATTTAACTAAAAATGCCCATCAAGATATGACCTGTCCAAACTGCAGATCAGAACTTAGGTCAACGTTGTTTCTACAGAGGTATGGAAAATATATCATAGTCATGCTACAACGATGCAGAGTGGATGGTACTAATTTAGGAACTGAAATTACAAACTTTAAAGCTGCACAAATTTCCATCTCAAAAAGAACTTTCACAACTATAGAAATCATATTTCATGAGGGAGTTAATATAACCTCTGGACACTACACAATATATTTAAGATGTCAAATAGGATGGACAGAGTGCAATGACAAACAAGTGACATTGAAATCAAGACTACCCAAAAAGTTACCAAACAAACTCATATCTGCTATTTCTAGAACCGAACTTCTAAGGAGAATCTAGGATAAGAAAATGTGGTATTGTGTTGACAAATATATGGATTATGTGTTTCTGAGACATTATTCAGCCTATTGGGGATATTGTCTACAGCAAGCTGTTAGAAATGAAGGACTCTTTTTAACTACGGGAAAGGAATTTATAAATAGTTGAGGACTACATTGTGTTACTACAGATAAAAAGTAAATGGAGGTACTATAATACCAGAAGCCTTAAGGTGCATGTGAAAAGTCTCTTCGCCACAAAAAAAAGTCCCCTTTTGTTTCTACTACAGCAACTTCTACGTAGTACTATGAGTTATGTTTTTCATATATGGACTAAGAGCATTTTAGACATCATTTGGTCTAAGAGGGATAATGTTTTCAAAACAATATGCAAAATTGAAGACAGCTTCATAATTGTTGGACATTTTGTACCAGATATAATGATATCAGAAACACTTTTACCTTATAGTTGCTTTCATTAAGGTAGTAACCTATCAGCAAGCCAGTATTAAAAAACTTGTAGTGAGTGCAATGAACAGTCTGACATAGTTGTAATAATCTACTGTGCACATTTGTTTTTTTTACAATCCATTGATTGTTTTTTCCCACTGTTTCATGATGAGTCTTCATACAAAGCACTGTTGAAAGTGAACAAGTATGAAAGCTGAAAATAGGAAAAAACAGTAAAACATTTGTCTATGTTGAATTAAAGTTTTGCTTAAAACATATTGTATGTTGTTTGGTTGCGTAATGTTCGAGATGAAATTCTAACAAACTTTTGTCTGTTTCTATTTTTTCACAGTGGTTGGAAGTTGAGATATATTACGTGTGCCAAATCACTAGTGATGGATTCATTGAGTTACTACTCATATACTCATCCCATCTCCCAGGCACAACAGTTGCACTTGTCCAATCATCCAGCCGCTACCTAAGAAGTCATCCAATCACTCAGGTACTGCACTTGAATTCATCTAATCTCCCAGCCACTACTCAGGCACTGATCCAATCACCCAGGTGCTACCCACGCACTATGCAAACACCGAGACACTATGGGGCCGATTCTGATGCGGGTTGGAAAAGCTTCCCGACCAAATCGGTTGGGAAATGGTGTCCGACCCACTCGGATCGGGAAAGTCCGACCGGCGGAGTAGGATGCATCCGGATGCTTCCAGATACGATTTGGTTGAACTCCCATTGACTTCAATGGGAACATTTGTTCCTAACCGCATCAGAATTGGGCCCTCGGTCGGGAAGACACGTTCCCGATCCGATTTGGAAGGAGCAAATGCCGTTAGGCGGCCTTCCTAACCGCATCAGAATCAGGCCCTCGGTCGGGAAGCTTTTCCAACCCGCATCAGAATCGGGCCCCGAGTATGCACTCATCCATCCATTCACTGAGGCACTATCCATACACTCATCCACTCACCCAGGCACTACTCATGGACTCATCCAATCACCCAGGCAGTACCCATGCACTCATCCAATGACCCAGGCACTATCCTTGCACTAACCAAACATGCAGGCAGTATCCATGCATTCACCCAATCACCCGGACCCTTTATGTGCACTCACCCAATCAACAAGCCACTACTCTTGCACTCATCCAATGACCCAGGCTCTACCCTTGCACTCATCCAATCACCCAGGCACTACTCTTGCACTCATCCAGTCACCAATGTGCTACTCACACACTCATACAATCAACTAGGCACTACCCATGCACTAATCCAGTGACCCAAGCAGTACCCATGCACTCATCCAGTCACTCAGGCACTATCTATGCACTCTCACAATCACCT
Source organism: Calotriton arnoldi (assembly GCA_963921515.1). Taxonomy (NCBI): domain Eukaryota; kingdom Metazoa; phylum Chordata; class Amphibia; order Caudata; family Salamandridae; genus Calotriton; species Calotriton arnoldi. The sequence goes on from CAWUFW010005403.1 coordinate 1,068,537, forward strand.
AGGCACTATTCATGCACCCATCTAATCACCCAGACACTACCCTTGCAATTATCCATTCACTAAGGGAACTACCCATGCACTCATCCACTCACCCACGCACTACTCATGCACTCATCCAATCACCCAGGCACTACCCATGCACTCATCCAATCACCCAGGCACTACCCTTGCACTCGTCCATTCACTCAGGCACTACCCATGCACTCATCCAATCATTCAGACACTAACCATGCACATATCAAATCACTCAGGCACTCCCTGTGAACTCTTACAGTCACCCAGGCACTACTCTTGCACTCATCCATTCACTCAGCCACTACCCATGCACTATGCAATGACCCAGACACTAACCATGTACTATGCAATGACCCAGACACTAACCATGTACTATGCAATGACCCAGACACTAACCATGTACTATGCAATGACCCAGACACTAACCATGCACATATCCAATCACTCAGGCACTACCCATGCACTCTTCCATTCCCTCTGGCACTACCCATGCACTCATTCATTTACCCAGGCATTAGCCATGCACTCGTCCAATCACCCAGGCACTACCCTTGCACTCATCCAATCACCCAGGCACTACCCTTGCACTCATCCATCCATTCACTCACACACTACCTGTGCATTCATCCATTTACCCAGACACTACCCATGCACTCATCCATTAACCCAGTCCCAACAGTTGCACTAATGCATTCACTCAGGCACTACACTTCTACTCATCCATTCACCTAGGTACCACCCTTTCACTCATCCATTCACTCAGGCACTGCCCATGCAATCATCCAATCATTCAGGCACTAACCATGCACATATCAAATCACTCAGGCACCACCTATGAACTCTTACAATCACCCAGGCACTACTCTTGCACTCATCCATTCACTCAGCCACTACCCATGCACTATTCAATGACCCAGACACTAACCATGCACATATCCAATCACTCAGGCACTACCCATGCACTCTTCCATTCACTCTGGCACTACCCATGCACTCATTCATTCACCCAGGCACTACCCATGCACTCATTCATTCACCCAGGCACTACCCATGCACTCATCCAATCACCCAGGCATCACCCTTGCACTCATCCATTTACTCAGGCACTACCCGTACACAGTTGCACTAATGCATTCACTCAGGCACTACACTTCTACTCATCCATTCACCTAGGTACCACCCATTCACTCATCTATTCACCCAGACACAACCCATGCACTCACACAATCACCCAGGCACTACCCTTGCACTCATCCATTCACTCAGGCACTGCCCATGCAATCATCCAGGCACTGCCCATGCAATCATCCAGGCACTGCCCATGCAATCATCCAATCATTCAGGCACTAACCATGCACATATCAAATCACTCAGGCACCACCTATGAACTCTTACAATCACCCAGGCACTACTCTTGCACTCATCCATTCACTCAGCCACTACCCATGCACTATTCAATGACCCAGACACTAACCATGCACATATCCAATCACTCTGGCACTACCCATGCACTCATTCATTCACCCAGGCACTACCCATGCACTCATCCAATCACCCAGGCATCACCCTTGCACTCATCCATTTACTCAGGCACTACCCATACACAGTTGCACTAATGCATTCACTCAGGCACTACACTTCTACTCATCCATTCACCCAGGTACCACCCATGCACTCATCCATTCACCCACATACTACCCAGGCACACATCCAATCACCCAGGTACTACCCTTGCACGCATTCATTCGACTCAGTCAGTATGCATGCACTCACACATTCACCCAGGCACTACCCTTGTACTCATCAATTCACCCAGGCCCCACCCTTGCACTCATCCATTCACTGAGGCACTATGTTTGCACTCAGCCACTTCCCATGCACTCATCCATTCACTGAGGCACCACCCTTGCACTCATCCATTTACTCAGGCACTACGCATGTGCTCATCCATTCACTCAGGCACTACCCATGCACAGTTGCACTAATGCATTCACTCAGGCACTACACTTCTACTCATCCATTCACCCAGGTACCACCCATGCACTCATCCATTCACCCAGACACTACCCATGCACTCATCCAATCACTCAGGCGCTACCCATGCACTGATTCATTCACCCAGCCATTATCCATGCACTCATCCATTCATTCAGGCACTACCCTTGCACTCATCCATTCACTGAGGCACTACCCATGCACTCCTTCATTCACTCAGGCACTACCCATTTAGTCATCCATTCACCCAGGCCCTACCCTTGCACTCAAACATTCACTGAGGCACTAAGCTTGCGTTCATCCATTCACTCAGCCACTTCCCATGCACTCATCCATTCACTTAAGCACTACCCATGCACTCATCCAATCATCCAGGCTCTATTCATGTACTCACCCAATCATGCAGGCACTATGCATTCATTAACCCAATCACTCAAGCACTATCTATGCACCCACCCAATCACCCAGGCACTACCTTGCGCTCATCCAAACACTCAGGTGTTACCCTTCCACTCATTTATTTACTCAGGTACTACCCTTGCACTGATCCATTCACTCGTGCACTACCCATGCACTCATCTATTCACCCAGGTACTAACCATGCACATATCGAATCACCCAGGCACTACCCTTCTAGTCATCCATTCACCCAGGCACTACCCGTGCACTCATCTATTCACCCAGCCACTATCCATGCACTCTTCCAATTACCCAGGCACTACCCATACACTAATTCATTCACCCAGACATTATCCATGCACTCATCCATTCACTCAGGCACTACCCATGCACTCCTCAATTTACTCAGCCACTACCCATGCACTCTTCCATTCACCCTGGCACTACCCATACACTCATTCACTCACTCAGCCATTGTCCATGCACTCTTCCATGCATCCGCGCACTACCCTTGTTCTTGTCTGTTCACTCAGGCAGTACCCATGCACTCCTCAATTTACTCAGCCACTACCCATGCACTCATCCATTCACTGAGGTACTACCCATGCAGTCATCCAATCACCCTGGCACTATCCATGCACTCACCCAGTCACGCAGACACTATGCATTCATTCACCCAATCACCATCCATGCACTCACCCAATCACTCAGGCACTACCCTTGCACTCATGAAATACTCAGGCACTGCATTGCACTCATCCAATCACTCAAGTGCTACCCTTCCACTCATTTGTTTACTCAGGCACCACCCTTGCACTGATCCATTCACTCACGCACTACCCATGCACTCATCTGTTAACACATGTACCAACCATACACATATCCAGTCACCCAGGCGCTTCCTATGCACATATCCAAATATCCAGGCACTACGCATACGCTCATCTATTCACTGAGGCAGTACCTATGCACTCATCCAATCACCAAAGCAGTACCCATGCACTCATCCATTCACTCAGGCACTATCTATGCACTCATACAATCACCCAGGCACTACCCTTGCACTCACTCATTCATTCACTGAGGCATTACCCATGCACTCATCCACTTACCCAGTCATTACTCATGCACTCACCCAATCACCCAGGCAGTACTGATGCACTCATCCAATCAACCAGGCACTACTCATACATTCTTCCAATCACCCAGGCAACATCCATGCACTCACACATTCACCCAGGCACTACCCTTGAACTCATCAATTCACCCAGGCCCTACCCTTGTACTCATCCATTTACTCAGGCACTACGCATGTGCTCATCCATTCACTCAGGCACTAACCATACACAGTTGCACTAATGCATTCACTCAGGCACTACACTTCTACTCATCCATTCACCCAGGTACCACCCAGGAACTCATCCATTCACCCAGATACTCCCCATGCACTCATCCAATCACTCAGGCACTACCCATGCACTCATCCATTCACCCAGGCGCTACCCATGCACTGATTCATTCACCCAGCCATTATCCATGCACTCATCCATTCATTCAGGCACTACCCTTGCACTCATCCATGCACTCCTTCATTCACTCAGGCACTACCCATTTAGTCATCCATTCACCCAGGCCCTACCCTTGCACTCATCCATTCACTGAAGCACTACCCATGTACTCACCCAATCATGCAGGCACTATGCATTCATCAACCCAATCACTCAGGCACTATCTATGCACCCACCCAATCACCCAGGCACTACCTTACACTCATCCAATCACTCAGGTGTTACCCTTCCACTCATTTATTTACTCAGGTACTACCCTTGCACTGATCCATTCACTCGCGCACTACCCATGCACTCATCTATTCACCCAGGTACTAACCATGCACATATCGAATCAACCAGGCACTACCCTTCTAGTCATCCATTTACCCAGGCACTACCCGTGCACTCATCTATTCACCCAGCCACTATCCATGCACTCATCCAATTACCCAGGCACTACCCATACGCTAATTCATTCATCCAGTCATTATCCATGCACTCATCCATTCACTCAGGCACTACCCATGCACTCCTCAATTCACTCAGCCACTACCAATGCACTCTTCCATTCACCCTGGCACTACCCATACACTCATTCACTCACTCAGCCATTGTCCATGCACTCTTCCATGCATCCGCGCACTACCCTTGTTCTGGTCTGTTCACTCAGGCAGTACCCATGCACTCATCCATTCACTGAGGTATTACCCATGCAGTCATCCAATCACCCTGGCACTATCCATGCACTCACCCAGTCACGCAGACACTATGCATTCATTCACCCAATCACCATCCATGCACTCACCCAATCACCCAGGCACTACCCTTGCACTCATGAAATACTCAGGTACTTCATTGCACTCATCCAATCACTCAAGTGCTACCCTTCCACTCATTCGTTTACTCAGGCACTACCCTTGCACTGATCCATTCACTCACGCACTACCCATGCACTCATCTGTTAACCCATGTACTAACCATACACATATCCAGTCACCCAGGCGCTTCCTATGCACATATCCAAATACACAGTCACTATGCATGCGCTGATCCATTCACTGAGGCAGTACCTATGTGTAGGAAGGTGGAATCTGACTATATGGTTGCCCCCACTTTTTTTTATGGTGTTTTGCTGGTTTATGACTTAGTTGGACTGGGATCCTGCTATTCAGGGCCCCAGTCTATCTGCTTTCTCTGTAAAATGGTTTCCATGTGCCTTAGGCACATCTCTGATTGGAATCTGGAGTGCCCTTATAAGTCCCTAGTATATGGTATACTATGTACCAAGGGCATAGGTACCTCAGAGGCCTACCAGGGGCTGCAGCACGTATTGTGCCACCCCTGGAAGGCCATCCAAACTGACACCACAGGTCTGCTACTGCAGCCTGGGTAAGGTGGTGCATGCACTCCTTACTGTGATATAGGTTACCTATATCACTAAATACATACACACATATAAACCTATAAGTCACTCCTAAGGCAGGCCTTATCAATCCTAAAGGCAGAGTGCATGGTTCCTATGTGAGAGGGTGCCCCTGCATGAGCAGGGCCCCTCTGCAGCGTTCGGAGACCATCTCTGATGCTGTTTGTAGTGCAGCCTGACCATATACTCTTAAGCGCATTATATCCTCGCGGTAAAATGCTAACTTTGGAATGGCTGCACCTAAACATGTCGTGTTTGGTGTCAAACATCTTGGAATACTACCCCCCGCCAATCCTGGCGGCGGGGGTAGCATTCCACCCTTCTAGAGGGAAAGACATGTTAACTCTGACTAACCCGGTAACTTCCTTCTGAAGCCCTGGCATCACAAAATGGATGCTGCTGCCACAGACACAAGTCTGGCCTCCTGCTGCTGGACGAAACTCCGGCAGGGGAGGCCTGGACAATAGGTTTCCTGTTGCAGGGAGGTGTGACCACCTCCCCAGACAGGATAATGTGTATTGGGGCTGGGTGGGTGCACTCTTAGAGTGCTTTGAAGTCCTGCACTGGGGGAGCAAAAGGCTCCTCTGTGCATATGCCAGTTCAAACCAGCTCAGGGGCTACCTGCCCCTGCTCTGGCGCGAAACTGGACAAAGGGAAGTGGGTGTAGCCACCCCCTCCCTTGACCCTCCCATAGGTGGGGTCATAGAGTTAGTCCCTCCCTGTTTTACTAGTTAAAATGGGGAACCCTTGCCACAGCAAGATTAGATATCCCTGGACTAAACTTTGAAACTGAATCCTGGACCTTCGACGCTCTACATCACGATTAGAGGACTGAAGAATCTCCCTTGGGGTCAAGGAGTGACTCCCCTGCTTGGCAGGCACCAAAAACGATAACGACGGTCGCAAACTACGCCGCTCCCGCCGGAGTCCGAAGTCCCTGCAGCCCAAGAAGTGGATTTCCTGACTTCTCCAAGGCCATCGTGAGTCCCCAGCGAAGCTGAGGCAAGTGGACCCCACGAGTGACGAGGAACCGCGACCCCTGGGTACCGTGCACTATTGTCGAGTGCAACCCCTTCACAACGTTCTACGAACCTGTGCTTTGGACCACGTGTGGTCCCAACCTCCAGCAGGAATCCCTCCGAAGATCAGAGGCCTACACCGTCCCGAGTGACCGTGGGCCCCTGTTGAGTGATTCCGCCCGAGGTGTCTTCGCGATCCCTTGCCAGCCGGCTCGTGGGTCCCCAGAAGACTTTCTAAAGAAACCAAAGGGCTCCCCTGGTTGCTCCAGGCCTGCCCTGACTTACCCTCGCTGGGTGAGTTCCCCAGACCTTGCTGGTCTGCACCATCGACGATCTTCAGCTACATCGAGACTTGCCGTTGCCAAGGCTTGTTGGGTCCAATCCGGTCGCCGACACCGCAGCACTCGACAGACATCGTGTACCAGCCCGAATCCTGCTCCTGGTCACCAACAACGCCTCCTGGACCTCGTGGCTGCAGAAACGAGACGACCGTCAATGCACCTGAAGCACTCGACATCGGTGGGCATCTGTCCATCGCCTTCCTGGTCACTGGCTAGTGACCCAGACTCTGTCCCCTCTGCTTTCAGGTTCTTCAGAACTCCGATCCACTCTTGGATCCACCCGGACACTTTTCTCCTGGTCGCCAGCAGCACTTTGCAGCAGATCGCCATAAGAACCGACGACGAAACCCGACCCCGAAAGGCACCTATGCACCCGGCTTCCCTGGGTGAGGTAACACGAGTACTCCGGTGCTCCCGTGGGTAGAGACTCTTCAAAGTCCTAGATCTCAAAGGGTTTTGTCCTAGTCCTCTTTTAAGTGTCCCTTTCCTCTATTTTCCCGATCCCGACTTTCTCCATAGAAGTTAACGGCGTATCGCGGTTGTGTATTTACACTGCACGCGTCTCCCGTGGGTCCCCTGTGTCACTACCTTGGGTGGTTCCTTGTGGTCCAAGCACTTCTAGAGGCTCTAGGCCTAGTGTCTAGTTCAGTCGTGGTTCGCATACCACTTTATTGGTATATGGTTTGGTACGCCCCTAGGGCCCAAACGTGTATTTGTGCTATTACTGTGATTTAAGATCTTATAACCTATGTACTTCGAACTCTAGCCTCATAAAGAGACTAGAGGGGTGTGTTTAGTAATAAATACATATATTTTGAATATATACCTGGTGTGGTGCTCTTTCATTTGGTCACTCAAGAGATTATAGACTGGTAAAACAAGCTGCTTTACATTCCTTCAAGACTTAGCCTGAAGGCTGCTCTCCACAGCTACCACTAGGATAGCTTTCAATAAGGTTGTCTTTAACCTACCTACCATAAGAGTCGATTTGGACTGGTGCAAGGTGCCCACTATAATTAGTGGACAGCATATGCCAGGCCAACTTCTCACATTGGTGTGCAGCGTGTGGGATTCCAGCTTGCTATTGTTTTACCAGATAATCTCAATTGAATTGATCAACTGAAAACCACTAAAGGTACCTAAGGTACATATAATTTAAGCTTAGAATATCAGTAAGTTCTACTGAACTTAGAGTTGTGTGTTAAGGGATAGCACAACCCTTTCTACAACTCAAGAGAGTTTAGTAGGCCACACTAGAGTAGGTAGTGCATACACCACACCACACTAGTAATGTCTTTAAAAGCAGGATCTAGAGATGCCCTGCAGGAAGCCATTGAGCTTCCCCCTCCAAGTATGACACACTCCCATTCTTGGAACTGAGAGCTTTGTGTAACGTGAGGAAATTAAGGACAGGCCAAAGTCCCACCACCCAACACCTCCAGGAGTTGTTGGTGGCTTATGATCTTAGTAAGTCCTCAGAGACTGAAGGGGTAGGAGCAGAGGGTGGGCCAGCAGATGAGGAAGGGGCCAGGGGTACTACTACCCCCAGCCCCCTCTGAAACTGACCAGGAGGGTGACAATGACCCTGACCTGGAAAACCCAATCCCTTCTGGGGAAGATGAAGATGAGGATCTAGAGAACCACACCTTTGTCCCCCCAGGAAGGATTATGAGTGTGCTCAGAAAGTCTAGGTCTCCTTCTCAGGAGTCTAACCACTCTGGCACCTCAATAGGGAGCTCTGTTTCTTCTCACAGGAGGGAATCCTCTCATGAGAGAAGAAAGAGACTGGTCCAGTATGAGGAAACTCAGCTGGAAATCAGAAAAAGCAATTGGCTTTAGATAGGGAATCCCTAGATCTCCTTAGAGAGAGAAGAAAGTTGGGACTAGAGTCCCATGGTGGCAGCAATATCCCTAGAGATAGGGAAAGGTCTTATGACCATAGAAACCTAAACAAGATTGTCCCTCCCTACCAGAGTGGGGATGACATCCACAAATGGATAACTGCTTTAGAGAGGGCCTGTAAAGTACAGAGGGTCCCTCAAGAGCAGTGGGCAGCAATCTTGTGGCTCTCCTTTGCTGACAAAGGTAGAGATAAGCTCCTCACTGTTAGAGAGGAGGATGCTGACAATTACAAGGTCATGAAGAGTGCTCTTATTGATGGGTTTGGCCTAACCACTGAACAGTACAGGTTGAAGTTCAGAGATACCCAAAAAGCACAGACTCAAGACTAGGTTGATTTTGTAGATTGTGCTACAAAGGCTCTGGAAGGTTGGATACATGGCAACAAAGTGCATGACTTTTTAGGATTGTACAATTTGATTATGAGGGAGCAGATCCTTAATAATTGTCAAAACCAGCTTTTGCACCAGTATCTGGTGGACTCTGATCTGACCTCTCCCCAAGAATTGGGAAAGAAGGCAGACAAATGGGTCAGAACCAGAGTAAAAACTAGAAATCAGGGTGGTGACCAGAAGAAAGATTCTACTAAGTCCCAAGAGAAAGGTGGGGATAAATCTAAGGATAAGTCCCCTACAGGGCCCCAAAATTCCTCTTCTGGGGGTGGGTCCCAAACTCCTTCCTCTCCTGAAAAGAAACCATATTGCCATGTCTGTAAAAAGCCTGGGCACTGGAAAACTGATCCCAGTTGCCCCAGGATTGGCAATAAAGAAAATGTTCCTCCCACAACTACTACCACCCCTCCTGGTACTACCAGTAGTAATCCTCCAGTTGGGAGTAGTGCACCCAAAAAGTTGGGTGCTTTTGCAAGAGGAACAGAGGTGGGCCCTAGTTTAGACAGGGACCCCTCAACAGACTCCTCTGACTCTGATGGTGGTATAGGATTTGCCACCTTTACCATGGGTCCCATAGCATTGGGCAGGTACAGATTGGAGCCAATAATTAATGGTCAGAAAGCTGTGGCATTTAGGGACACAGGGGCTAGTGTCACCATGGTGGCAGGGAAACTAGTCCCCCCTCACCAGCTTTTACCTGAGTTTAAATACCAGGTGACCAACATTGATGGTGTCAGAACAGATCACCCCATGGCCATAGTCAATCTCAGCTGGGAGGGGGTCACAGGCCCAAAGAGAGTGGCAGTGTCCCCCACCTTACCTGTAGATTGCCTGATGGGCAATGATTTGGAAATTTCAGCCTGGGCTGAAGTTGAACACCAAACCCATCTTAGGATGTTGGGCGTCCCTGTAAAGGTTAGTGGGGCTGTGATGGCCACAGCCCCAGCCCAAGAATTTGGAGAGATGGAGCCTGAAAGAATGGCCCACTCTCCCCCAAAAGAGAGCACAAGGGTTGAAGAAAAGTCTTCTTCCCTCCAGACAGTAGGTAAGGGTCAGCCTCCTCAGGGAACTGACCCTACCCCTAGTGAAGGAACTGCCCCAGAGGTAGTCAGGCCTGGCCTGGCCACACCCCTGATGGCAGAGGACCCTTCCAAGGCGGTACCCAGTCTGGAGCAGGTAACCTGCCCCTCTCTACCCTGCCTCAGCCAGCCCAGGGCGGCAGAGGTCAGGGAGGTCAGTGGACCCCCAGGGCCCCCTGTCCAGAGGAACCCCCCATCAGCAGATTAGGGGCACCCAGTCTAGTAGCCCTAGCCAGGTGAAAATTCCTCTACACACTGAGGGATCCCCCATACCTTTATGTAGGGACCTCCCCAGAAGGACTCTGGTAGGCAAGGGCAAACCTGGGACCAGAAGGTTCCAAACCTGCCATGTCCCTCCAGTGTTCCATCCAAAGGGACCCAACCCCCAGCTGTAGGCAGCCAAAGGTTGACCCTTAGAGCAAAGTGCAACTCAGTCATGGAAAGACAGGCATACATGGTGACCAGTGATCTGAGGAAGCTGAGGCCAACATTCCTAGGGCCTCACTTCCCTACTCAGACACCTCACCAGCCTTGTACTTTACCTAAGCACACCAGAGGTAGTGATTCCCCATGGTGGAGACCCTCTCATACCCTTAGGGTGAGGGATTGCTTAGTGGACCATAACATAGGGGGCAACCATGCTAGTGCAGGTGCTTCCTTATATGGCCACTTAGTCAATATAGGCTCAACTGGCCAAGGTTAGCCTTATCTCCTTTCGTTTGGGGGGGTTATGTAGGAAGGTGGAATCTGACTATATGGTTGCCCCCACTTTTTTTTATGGTGTTTTGCTGGTTTATGACTTAGTTGGACTGGGATCCTGCTATTCAGGGCCCCAGTCTATCTGCTTTCTCTGTAAAATGGTTTCCATGTGCCTTAGGCACATCTCTGATTGGAATCTGGAGTGCCCTTATAAGTCCCTAGTATATGGTATACTATGTACCAAGGGCATAGGTACCTCAGAGGCCTACCAGGGGCTGCAGCACGTATTGTGCCACCCCTGGAAGGCCATCCAAACTGACACCACAGGTCTGCTACTGCAGCCTGGGTAAGGTGGTGCATGCACCCCTTACTGTGATATAGGTTACCTATATCACTAAATACATACACACATATAAACCTATAAGTCACTCCTAAGGCAGGCCTTATCAATCCTAAAGGCAGAGTGCATGGTTCCTATGTGAGAGGGTGCCCCTGCATGAGCAGGGCCCCTCTGCAGCGTTCGGAGACCATCTCTGATGCTGTTTGTAGTGCAGCCTGACCATATACTCTTAAGCGCATTATATCCTCGCGGTAAAATGCTAACTTTGGAATGGCTGCACCTAAACATGTCGTGTTTGGTGTCAAACATCTTGGAATACTACCCCCCGCCAATCCTGGCGGCGGGGGTAGCATTCCACCCTTCTAGAGGGAAAGACATGTTAACTCTGACTAACCCGGTAACTTCCTTCTGAAGCCCTGGCATCACAAAATGGATGCTGCTGCCACAGACACAAGTCTGGCCTCCTGCTGCTGGACGAAACTCCGGCAGGGGAGGCCTGGACAATAGGTTTCCTGTTGCAGGGAGGTGTGACCACCTCCCCAGACAGGATAATGTGTATTGGGGCTGGGTGGGTGCACTCTTAGAGTGCTTTGAAGTCCTGCACTGGGGGAGCAAAAGGCTCCTCTGTGCATATGCCAGTTCAAACCAGCTCAGGGGCTACCTGCCCCTGCTCTGGCGCGAAACTGGACAAAGGGAAGTGGGTGTAGCCACCCCTCCCTCGACCCTCCCATAGGTGGGGTCATAGAGTTAGTCCCTCCCTGTTTTACTAGTTAAAATGGGGAACCCTTGCCACAGCAAGATTAGATATCCCTGGACTAAACTTTGAAACTGAATCCTGGACCTTCGACGCTCTACATCACGATTAGAGGACTGAAGAATCTCCTTGGGGTCAAGGAGTGACTCCCCTGCTTGGCAGGCACCAAAAACGATAACGACGGTCGCAAACTACGCCGCTCCCGCCGGAGTCCGAAGTCCCTGCAGCCCAAGAAGTGGATTTCCTGACTTCTCCAAGGCCATCGTGAGTCCCCAGCGAAGCTGAGGCAAGTGGACCCCACGAGTGACGAGGAACCGCGACCCCTGGGTACCGTGCACTATTGTCGAGTGCAACCCCTTCACAACGTTCTACGAACCTGTGCTTTGGACCACGTGTGGTCCCAACCTCCAGCAGGAATCCCTCCGAAGATCAGAGGCCTACACCGTCCCTGAGTGACCGTGGGCCCCTGTTGAGTGATTCCGCCCGAGGTGTCTTCGCGATCCCTTGCCAGCCGGCTCGTGGGTCCCCAGAAGACTTTCTAAAGAAACCAAAGGGCTCCCCTGGTTGCTCCAGGCCTGCCCTGACTTACCCTCGCTGGGTGAGTTCCCCAGACCTTGCTGGTCTGCACCATCGACGATCTTCAGCTACATCGAGACTTGCCGTTGCCAAGGCTTGTTGGGTCCAATCCGGTCGCCGACACCGCAGCACTCGACAGACATCGTGTACCAGCCCGAATCCTGCTCCTGGTCGCCAACAACGCCTCCTGGACCTCGTGGCTGCAGAAACGAGACGACCGTCAACGCACCTGAAGCACTCGACATCGGTGGGCATCTGTCCATCGCCTTCCTGGTCACTGGCTAGTGACCCAGACTCTGTCCCCTCTGCTTTCAGGTTCTTCAGAACTCCGATCCACTCTTGGATCCACCCGGACACTTTTCTCCTGGTCGCCAGCAGCACTTTGCAGCAGATCGCCATAAGAACCGACGACGAAACCCGACCCCGAAAGGCACCTATGCACCCGGCTTCCCTGGGTGAGGTAACACGAGTACTCCGGTGCTCCCGTGGGTAGAGACTCTTCAAAGTCCTAGATCTCAAAGGGTTTTGTCCTAGTCCTCTTTTAAGTGTCCCTTTCCTCTATTTTCCCGATCCCGACTTTCTCCATAGAAGTTAACGGCGTATCGCGGTTGTGTATTTACACTGCACGCGTCTCCCGTGGGTCCCCTGTGTCACTACCTTGGGTGGTTCCTTGTGGTCCAAGCACTTCTAGAGGCTCTAGGCCTAGTGTCTAGTTCAGTCGTGGTTCGCATACCACTTTATTGGTATATGGTTTGGTACGCCCCTAGGGCCCAAACGTGTATTTGTGCTATTACTGTGATTTAAGATCTTATAACCTATGTACTTCGAACTCTAGCCTCATAAAGAGACTAGAGGGGTGTGTTTAGTAATAAATACATATATTTTGAATATATACCTGGTGTGGTGCTCTTTCATTTGGTCACTCAAGAGATTATAGACTGGTAAAACAAGCTGCTTTACATTCCTTCAAGACTTAGCCTGAAGGCTGCTCTCCACAGCTACCACTAGGATAGCTTTCAATAAGGTTGTCTTTAACCTACCTACCATAAGAGTCGATTTGGACTGGTGCAAGGTGCCCACTATAATTAGTGGACAGCATATGCCAGGCCAACTTCTCACACTATGCACTCATCCAATCACCCAAGCAGTACCCATGCACTCATCCATTCACTCAGGCACTATCTATGCACTCTCCCAATCACCTAGGCACTATCCATGCACCCATACAATCACCCAGGCACTATCCATGCACCCATACAATCACCCAGGCACTACCCTTGCACTCATTCATTCACTGAGGCATTACCCATGCACTCATCAACTCACCCAGGCAGTACTGATGCACTCATCCAATTAACCAGGCACTACTCGTACATTCTTCCAATCACCCAGGCAACATCCATGCACTCACACATTCACCCAGGCACTACCCTTGTACTCATCCATTCACCCAGGCACTACCCTTGTACTCATCCATTCACCCAGGTCCTACCCTTGCACTCATCCATTCACCCAGGTCCTACCCTTGCACTCATCCATTCACCCAGGTCCTACCCTTGCACTCATCCATTCACTGAGGCACTACGCTTGCACTCATCCATTCACTCAGCCACTTCCCATGCACTCATCCATTCACTGAGGTACTACTCATGCACTCATCCATTTACTCATGCACTACGCATGCGTTAATCCATTCACTCAAGCACTACCCATGCACTCATCCATTCACTCATGCAGTACCTATGCAGTCATCCATTCACCCAGGCACTACCCATACACACATCCAATCACCCAGGTACTACCTTTCTACTCATCCATTCACCTAGGCACAACCCATGCACTCATCTATTCACCCAGACAGTACCCATGCAGCCATCCATTAACTGAGGCTCTACCCATGCACTCATCCACTCATGCAGGCACTATCCTTGCACTCATCCATTCTCCCAGGCACTATTCATACATTCTTGCTATCACCCAGGCACTATGCTGGCACTCATCCATTCACTGAGGCACCACCCTTGCACTCATCCATTTACTCAGGCACTATGCATGTGCTCATCCATTCACTCAGGCACTGCCCATACACAGTTGCACTAATGCATTCACTCAGGCACTACACTTCTACTCATCCATTCACCCAGGTCCCACCCATGCACTCATCCATTCACCCAGGTCCCACCCATGCACTCATCCATTTACCCAGACACTACCCATGCACTCCTTCATTCACCCAGCCATTATCCATGCACTCATCCATTCACTCAGGCACTACCCTTGCACTCCTTCATTCACTGAGGCACTACCCATGCACTCCTTCATTCACTCAGGCACTACTCATTTAGTCATCCATTCACCCAGGCCCTACCCTTGCACTCAAACATTCACTGAGGCACTAAGCTTGCACTCATATATATTCACTCAGCCACTTCCCATGCACTCATCCAATCATCCAGGCTCTATTTATGTACTCACCCAATCATGCAGGCACTCTGCATTCATTAACTCAATCACTCAAGCACTATCTATGCACTCACCCAATCACCCAGCCACTACCTTGCACTCATCCAATCCCTCAGGTGTTACCCTTCCACTCATTCATTTACTGAGGTACTACCCTTGCACTGATCCATTCACTCGCACACTACCCATGCACTCATCTATTCACCCAGGTACTAACCATGCACATATCGAATCACCCAGGCACTAACCTTCTAGTCATCCATTCACCCAGACACTACCCGTGCACTCATCTATTCACCCAGCCACTATCCATGCTCTCATCCAATTACCCAGGTACTACCCCTATACTAATTCATTCACCCAGACATTATCCATGTACTCATCCATTCACTGAGGCACTACCCATGCACTCCTCAATTCACTCAGCCACTACCCATGCACTCATCCATTCACTGAGGTACTACCCATGCAGTCATCCAATCACCCAGGCACTATCCATGCACTCACCCAATCACGCAGACACTATGCATTCATTCACACAATCACCATCCATGCACTCACCCAATCACACAGGCACTACCCTTGTACTCATGAAATACTCGGGCACTGCATTGCACTCATCCAATCACTCAAGTGCTACCCTTCCACTCATTCGTCTACTCAGGCACTACCCTTGCACTGATCCATTCACTCACGCACTACCCATGCATTCATCTGTTAACCCATGTACTAACCATATGCATATCCAGTCACCCAGGCACTTCCTATGCACATATCCAAATACCCAGGCACTATGCATGCACTCATCCATTCACTGAGGCAGTACCTATGCACTCATCCAATCACCCAAGCAGTACCCATGCACTCATCCATTCACTCAGGCGGTATCTAAGCACTCTCCCAATCACCTAGGCACTATCCATGCACTCATACAATCACCCATGTACCACCCTTGCACTAACTCATTCATTCACTGAGGCATTACCCATGCACTCATCCACTTACCCAGTCATTACTCATGCACTCACCCAATCACCACTGATGCACTCATCCAATCAACCAGGCACTACTCATACATTCTTCCAATCACCCAGGCAACATCCATGCACTCACACATTCACCCAGGCACTACCCTTGTACTCATCAATTCACCCAGGCCCTACCCTTGCACTCATCCATTCACTGAGGCACTATGCTTGCACTCATCCATTCCCTCAGCCACTTCCCATGCACTCATCCATTCACTGAGGCACTACTCATGCACTCATCCATTTACTCAAGCACTATGCATGCGTTAATCCATTCACTCAGGCACTACCCATGCACTCATCCATTCACTCATGCAGTACCTAAGCACTCATCCATTTTCTCAGACACTACCCATGCACTCATCCATTCACCGAGGCACTACCCATACACACATCCAATCACCCAGGCACTACCTTTCTACTCATCCATTCACCTAGGCACAACCCATGCACTCATCTATTCACCCAGACAGTACCCATGCACCCATCCATTCACTGAGGCACTACCCATGCATTCATCCACTTATGCAGGCACTATCCTTGTACTCATCCATTCTCCCAGGCACTATTCATACATTCTTGCTATCACCCAGGCACTATGCTTGCACTCATCCATTCACCCAGGCACTACCCATGCACACATCCAATCACCCAGGTACTACCCTTGCACGCATTCATTCGACTCAGTCAGTATGCATGCGCTCATCCATTCACTCAGCCACTACCCATGCACTATGCAATGACCCAGACACTAACCATGTACTATGCAATGACCCAGACACTAACCATGTACATATCCATTCCCTCAGGCACTACCCATGCACGCTTCCATTCCCTCAGGCACTACCCATGCACGCTTCCATTCCCTCAGGCACTACCCATGCACGCTTCCATTCCCTCAGGCACTACCCATGCACGCTTCCATTCCCTCAGGCACTACCCATGCACTCATCCAATCACCCAGGCACTACCCTTGCACTCATCCATTTACTTAGGCACTACCCATGCACTCATTCATTCACCCAGGCACTACCCATGCACTCATCCAATCACCCAGGCACTACCGTTGCACTCATCCATTCACTCACACACTACCCGTGCATTCATCCATTTACCCAGACACTACCCATGCACTCATCCATTAACCCAGGCACAACAGTTGCACTAATGCATTCACTCAGGCACTACACTTCTACTCACCCATTCACCCAGGTACCACCCATTCACTCATCTAGTCACCCAGACACTACCCATGCACTCACACAATCACCCAGGCACTACCCTTGCACTCATCCATTCCTCAGGCACTGCCCATGCAATCATCCAGGCACTAACCATGCACATATCAAATCACTCAGGCACCACCTATGAACTCTTACAATCACCCAGGCACTACTCTTGCACTCATCCATTCACTCAGCCACTACCCATGCACTCATCCAATCATTCAGACACTAACCATGTACTATGCAATGACCCAGACACTAACCATGCACATATCCAATCATGCAGGCACTACCCATGCACTCTTCCATTCACTCTGGCACTACCCATGCACTCATCCATTTACTCAGGCACTACGCATGTGCTCATCCATTCTCTGTACTGGGGTGAATGTATGACATTGTTCTGCATTCTGTCCATCTACTGTTGTTTTTGCATTTGTCACCCCGAGTGGGACGGGTATGCCCAGACGTGGGTCCCGTGCTCTCCATGCCACTGGAATCAAGCTATCCTGGCTGAAGAGGGTGAAACCCGAAACCGGTCCTAGGATGCTTGTTTCCAGTCCAGGGAGGACCTGGCTTGGCAGTTCGGGCTGGACTGTTCCCATGAGGCACAGGGTCAAGACTGATTTGCATATGGCTGGGTTCAAACTGGAATGGCATGGTGAGCAAAAAAACGATGGATTTAGGCCCAGATCTCTGTACTGGGGTGAATGTATGACATTGTTCTGCATTCTGTCCATCTACTGTTGTTTTTGCATCCATTCACTCAGGCACTACCCATACACAGTTGCACTAATGCATTCACTCAGGCACTACACTTCTACTCATCCATTCACCCAGGTACCACCCATGCACTCATCCATTCACCCAGACACTACCCATGCACTCATCCATTCACTGAGGCACTAACCATGCACTCATCCACTCATGCAGGCACTATCCTTGCACTCATCCATTCTCCCAGGCACTATTCATACATTCTTGCTATCACCCAGGCACTATGCTTGCACTCATCCATTCACTCAGGCACTACCCACGCACACATCCAATCACCCAGGTACTACCCTTGCACGCATTCATTCGACTCAGTCAGTATGCATGCACTCACACATTCACCCAGGCACTACCCTTGAACTCATCAATTCACCCAGGCCCTACCCTTGTACTCATCCATTTACTCAGGCACTACGCATGTGCTCATCCATTCACTCAGGCACTAACCATACACAGTTGCACTAATGCATTCACTCAGGCACTACACTTCTACTCATCCATTCACCCAGGTACCACCCATGCACTCATCCATTCACCCAGACACTACCCATGCACTCATCCAATCACTCAGGCACTACCCATGCACTCATCCATTCACCCAGGCGCTACCCATGCACTGATTCATTCACCCAGCCATTATCCATGCACTCATCCATTCATTCAGGCACTACCCTTGCACTCATCCATGCACTCCTTCATTCACTCAGGCACTACCCATTTAGTCATCCATTCACCCAGGCCCTACCCTTGCACTCAAACATTCACTGAGGCACTAAGCTTGTGCTCATCCATTCACTCAGCCACTTCCCATGCACTCATCCATTCACTGAAGCACTACCCATGTACTCACCCAATCATGCAGGCACTATGCATTCATCAACCCAATCACTCAGGCACTATCTATGCACCCACCCAATCACCCAGGCACTACCTTGCACTCATCCAATCACTCAGGTGTTACCCTTCCACTCATTTATTTACTCAGGTACTACCCTTGCACTGATCCATTCACTCGCGCACTACCCATGCACTCATCTATTCAACAAGGTACTAACCATGCACATATCGAATCACCCAGGCACTACCCTTCTAGTCATCCATTCACCCAGGCACTACCCGTGCACTCATCTATTCACCCAGCCACTATCCATGCACTCATCCAATTACCCAGGCACTACCCATGCACTCCTCAATTCACTCAGCCACTACCAATGCACTCTTCCATTCACCCTGGCACTACCCATACACTCATTCACTCACTCAGCCATTGTCCATGCACTCTTCCATGCATCCGCGCACTACCCTTGTTCTTGTCTGTTCACTCAGGCAGTACCCATGCACTCATCCATTCACTGAGGTACTACCCATGCAGTCATCCAATCACCCTGGCACTATCCATGCACTCACCCAGTCACGCAGACACTATGCATTCATTTACCCAATCACCATCCATGCACTCACCCAATCACCCAGGCACTACCCTTGCACTCATGAAATACTCAGGCACTGCATTGCACTCATCCAATCACTCAAGTGCTACCCTTCCACTCATTCGTTTACTCAGGCACTACCCTTGCACTGATCCATTCACTCACGCACTACCCATGCACTCATCTGTTAACCCATGTACTAACCATACACATATCCAGTCACCCAGGCGCTTCCTATGCACATATCCAAATACCCAGTCACTACGCATGCGCTGATCCATTCACTGAGGCAGTACCTATGCACTCATCCAATCACCCAAGCAGTACCCATGCACTCATCCATTCACTCAGGCACTATCTATGCACTCTCCCAATCACCTAGGCACTATCCATGCACCCATACAATCACCCAGGCACTATCCATGCACCCATACAATCACACAGGCACTACCCTTGCACTCATTCATTCACTGAGGCATTACCCATGCACTCATCAACTCACCCAGGCAGTACTGATGCACTCATCCAATTAACCAGGCACTACTCGTACATTCTTCCAATCACCCAGGCAACATCCATGCACTCACACATTCACCCAGGCACTACCCTTGCACTCATCCATTCACCCAGGTCCTACCCTTGCACTCATCCATTCACCCAGGTCCTACCCTTGCACTCATCCATTCACTGAGGCACTACGCTTGCACTCATCCATTCACTCAGCCACTTCCCATGCACTCATCCATTCACTGAGGTACTACTCATGCACTCATCCATTTACTCACGCACTACGCATGCGTTAATCCATTCACTCAGGCACTACCCAAGCACTCATCCATTCACTCATGCAGTACCTATGCAGTCATCCATTTTCTCAGACACTACCCATGCACTCATCCATTCACCCAGGCACTACCCATACACACATCCAATCACCCAGGTACTACCTTTCTACTCATCCATTCACCTAGGCACAACCCATGCACTCATCTTTTCACCCAGACAGTACCCATGCACCCATCCATTAACTGAGGCTCTACCCATGCACTCATCCATTCACCCAGGCACTACCCATACACACATCCAATCACTCAGGTACTACCTTTCTACTCACCCATTCACCCAGGTACCACCCATTCACTCATCTAGTCACCCAGACACTACCCATGCACTCACACAATCACCCAGGCACTACCCTTGCACTCATCCATTCCTCAGGCACTGCCCATGCAATCATCCAGGCACTAACCATGCACATATCAAATCACTCAGGCACCACCTATGAACTCTTACAATCACCCAGGCACTACTCTTGCACTCATCCATTCACTCAGCCACTACCCATGCACTCATCCAATCATTCAGACACTAACCATGTACTATGCAATGACCCAGACACTAACCATGCACATATCCAATCATGCAGGCACTACCCATGCACTCTTCCATTCACTCTGGCACTACCCATGCACTCATCCATTTACTCAGGCACTACGCATGTGCTCATCCATTCTCTGTACTGGGGTGGATGTATGACATTGTTCTGCATTCTGTCCATCTACTGTTTTTGCATTTGTCACCCCGAGTGGGACGGGTATGCCCAGACGTGGGTCCCGTGCTCTCCATGCCACTGGAATCAAGCTATCCTGGCTGAAGAGGGGTGAAACCCCGAAACCGGTCCTAGGATGCTTGTTTCCAGTCCAGGGAGGACCTGGCTTGGCAGTTCGGGCTGGACTGTTCCCATGAGGCACAGGGTCAAGACTGATTTGCATATGGCTGGGTTCAAACTGGAATGGCATGGTGAGCAAAAAAACGATGGATTTAGGCCCAGATCTCTGTACTGGGGTGAATGTATGACATTGTTCTGCATTCTGTCCATCTACTGTTGTTTTTGCATCCATTCACTCAGGCACTACCCATACACAGTTGCACTAATGCATTCACTCAGGCACTACACTTCTACTCATCCATTCACCCAGGTACCACCCATGCACTCATCCATTCACCCAGACACTACCCATGCACTCATCCATTCACTGAGGCACTAACCATGCACTCATCCACTCATGCAGGCACTATCCTTGCACTCATCCATTCTCCCAGGCACTATTCATACATTCTTGCTATCACCCAGGCACTATGCTTGCACTCATCCATTCACTCAGGCACTACCCACGCACACATCCAATCACCCAGGTACTACCCTTGCACGCATTCATTCGACTCAGTCAGTATGCATGCACTCACACATTCACCCAGGCACTACCCTTGAACTCATCAATTCACCCAGGCCCTACCCTTGTACTCATCCATTTACTCAGGCACTACGCATGTGCTCATCCATTCACTCAGGCACTAACCATACACAGTTGCACTAATGCATTCACTCAGGCACTACACTTCTACTCATCCATTCACCCAGGTACCACCCATGCACTCATCCATTCACCCAGACACTACCCATGCACTCATCCAATCACTCAGGCACTACCCATGCACTCATCCATTCACCCAGGCGCTACCCATGCACTGATTCATTCACCCAGCCATTATCCATGCACTCATCCATTCATTCAGGCACTACCCTTGCACTCATCCATGCACTCCTTCATTCACTCAGGCACTACCCATTTAGTCATCCATTCACCCAGGCCCTACCCTTGCACCCAAACATTCACTGAGGCACTAAGCTTGTGCTCATCCATTCACTCAGCCACTTCCCATGCACTCATCCATTCACTGAAGCACTACCCATGTACTCACCCAATCATGCAGGCACTATGCATTCATCAACCCAATCACTCAGGCACTATCTATGCACCCACCCAATCACCCAGGCACTACCTTGCACTCATCCAATCACTCAGGTGTTACCCTTCCACTCATTTATTTACTCAGGTACTACCCTTGCACTGATCCATTCACTCACGCACTACCCATGCACTCATCTATTCACCCAGGTACTAACCATGCACATATCGAATCACCCAGGCACTACCCTTCTAGTCATCCATTCACCCAGGCACTACCCGTGCACTCATCTATTCACCCAGCCACTAGCCATGCACTCTTCCAATTACCCAGGCACTACCCATGCACTCCTCAATTCACTCAGCCACTACCAATGCACTCTTCCATTCACCCTGGCACTACCCATACACTCATTCACTCACTCAGCCATTGTCCATGCACTCTTCCATGCATCCGCGCACTACCCTTGTTCTTGTCTGTTCACTCAGGCAGTACCCATGCACTCATCCATTCACTGAGGTACTACCCATGCAGTCATCCAATCACCCTGGCACTATCCATGCACTCACCCAGTCACGCAGACACTATGCATTCATTTACCCAATCACCATCCATGCACTCACCCAATCAACCAGGCACTACCCTTGCACTCATGAAATACTCAGGCACTGCATTGCACTCATCCAATCACTCAAGTGCTACCCTTCCACTCATTCGTTTACTCAGGCACTACCCTTGCACTGATCCATTCACTCACGCACTACCCATGCTCTCATCTGTTAACCCATGTACTAACCATACACATATCCAGTCACCCAGGCGCTTCCTATGCACATATCCAAATACCCAGTCACTACGCATGCGCTGATCCATTCACTGAGGCAGTACCTATGCACTCATCCAATCACCCAAGCAGTACCCATGCACTCATCCATTCACTCAGGCACTATCTATGCACTCTCCCAATCACCTAGGCACTATCCATGCACCCATACAATCACCCAGGCACTATCCATGCACCCATACAATCACACAGGCACTACCCTTGCACTCATTCATTCACTGAGGCATTACCCATGCACTCATCAACTCACCCAGGCAGTACTGATGCACTCATCCAATTAACCAGGCACTACTCGTACATTCTTCCAATCACCCAGGCAACATCCATGCACTCACACATTCACCCAGGCACTACCCTTGCACTCATCCATTCACCCAGGTCCTACCCTTGCACTCATCCATTCACCCAGGTCCTACCCTTGCACTCATCCATTCACTGAGGCACTACGCTTGCACTCATCCATTCACTCAGCCACTTCCCATGCACTCATCCATTCACTGAGGTACTACTCATGCACTCATCCATTTACTCACGCACTACGCATGCGTTAATCCATTCACTCAGGCACTACCCAAGCACTCATCCATTCACTCATGCAGTACCTATGCAGTCATCCATTTTCTCAGACACTACCCATGCACTCATCCATTCACCCAGGCACTACCCATACACACATCCAATCACCCAGGTACTACCTTTCTACTCATCCATTCACCTAGGCACAACCCATGCACTCATATTTTCACCCAGACAGTACCCATGCACCCATCCATTAACTGAGGCTCTACCCATGCACTCATCCACTCATGCAGGCACTATTCATACATTCTTGCTATCACCCAGGCACTATGCTGGCACTCATAATTCACTGAGGCACCACCCTTGCACTCATCCATTTACTCAGGCACTATGCATGTGCTCATCCATTCACTCAGGCACTGCCCATACACAGTTGCACTAATGCATTCACTCAGGCACTACACTTCTACTCATCCATTCACCCAGGTCCCACCCATGCACTCATCCATTCACCCAGGTCCCACCCATGCACTCATCCATTTACCCAGACACTACCCATGCACTCCTTCATTCACCCAGCCATTATCCATGCACTCATCCATTCACTCAGGCACTACCCTTGCACTCCTTCATTCACTGAGGCACTACCCATGCACTCCTTCATTCACTCAGGCACTACCCATGCACTCCTTCATTCACTCAGGCACTACTCATTTAGTCATCCATTCGCCCAGGCCCTACCCTTGCACTCAAACATTCACTGAGGCACTAAGCTTGCACTCATATATATTCACTCAGCCACTTCCCATGCACTCATCCAGGCTCTATTCATGTACTCACCCAATCATGCAGGCACTCTGCATTCATTAACTCAATCACTCAAGCACTATCTATGCACTCACCCAATCACCCAGCCACTACCTTGCACTCATCCAATCCCTCAGGTGTTACCCTTCCACTCATTCATTTACTGAGGTACTACCCTTGCACTGATCCATTCACTCGCACACTACCCATGCACTCATCTATTCACCCAGGTACTAACCATGCACATATCGAATCACCCAGGCACTACCCATGCACATATCGAATCACCCAGGCACTACCCTTCTAGTCATCCATTCACCCAGACACTACCCGTGCACTCATCTATTCACCCAGCCACTATCCATGCTCTCATCCAATTACCCAGGTACTACCCCTATACTAATTCATTCACCCAGACATTATCCATGTACTCATCCATTCACTGAGGCACTACCCATGCACTCCTCAATTCACTGAGGTACTACCCATGCAGTCATCCAATCACCCAGGCACTATCCATGCACTCACCCAATCACACAGGCACTACCCTTGTACTCATGAAATACTCGGGCACTGCATTGCACTCATCCAATCACTCAAGTGCTACCCTTCCACTCATTCGTCTACTCAGGCACTACCCTTGCACTGATCCATTCACTCACGCACTACCCATGCATTCATCTGTTAACCCATGTACTAACCATATGCATATCCAGTCACCCAGGCACTTCCTATGCACATATCCAAATACCCAGGCACTATGCATGCACTCATCCATTCACTGAGGCAGTACCTATGCACTCATCCAATCACCCAAGCAGTACCCATGCACTCATCCATTCACTCAGGCGGTATCTAAGCACTCTCCCAATCACCTAGGCACTATCCATGCACTCATACAATCATCCATGCACCACCCTTGCACTCATTCATTCACTGAGGCATTACCCATGCACTCATCCACTTACCCAGTCATTACTCATGCACTCACCCAATCACCACTGATGCACTCATCCAATCAACCAGGCACTACTCATACATTCTTCCAATCACCCAGGCAACATCCATGCACTCACACATTCACCCAGGCACTACCCTTGTACTCATCAATTCACCCAGGCCCTACCCTTGCACTCATCCATTCACTGAGGCACTATGCTTGCACTCATCCATTCCCTCAGCCACTTCCCATGCACTCATCCATTCACTGAGGCACTACTCATGCACTCATCCATTTACTCAAGCACTATGCATGCGTTAATCCATTCACTCAGGCACTACCCATGCACTCATCCATTCACTCATGCAGTACCTAAGCACTCATCCATTTTCTCAGACACTACCCATGCACTCATCCATTCACCGAGGCACTACCCATACACACATCCAATCACCCAGGCACTACCTTTCTACTCATCCATTCACCTAGGCACAACCCATGCACTCATCTATTCACCCAGACAGTACCCATGCACCCATCCATTCACTGAGGCACTACCCATGCATTCATCCACTCATGCAGGCACTATCCTTGTACTCATCCATTCTCCCAGGCACTATTCATACATTCTTGCTATCACCCAGGCACTATGCTTGCACTCATCCATTCACCCAGGCACTACCCAGGCACTAATCCGTTCACTCAGGTATTATCCATGCACTCATCCATTCACCCAGGCTCTACCCATGCACACATCCAATCACCCAGGTACTACCCTTGCACGGATTCATTCGACTCAGTCAGTATGCATGCGCTCATCCATTCACTCAGATACTACCCATACACTCATCGAATGATCCAGGCACTACACTTGCACTCATCCCTTTACTCATGCACTACCTTGCACTCATGCATTCACCCAGGCACTAACCATGCACATATCGAATCACTCAGCCAGTACCCATGCAGTCATCTATTCACGCAGGCACTACCCACACACTCCTCCATTCACCCAGGCACTACCCATGAACACATCCAATAACCCAGGCACTACCCTTGCACTCATCCATTCACTCAGGTACTACGCTTGCTCTCATCCATTTACTCAGGCACTACCCATGCACTCATCCAATCACCCAGGCACTACCCTTGCACTCATCCATTCACTCAGGTACTACGCTTGCTCTCATCCATTCACTCAGGTACTACCCATGCACTCATCTATTCACCCAGACAATACCCATGCACTCATCCAATCACTCAGGCACTACCCATGCACTCATCCATTCACTCATGCAGTACCTATGCACTAATCCATTTTCTCAGACACTACCCATACACTCATCTAGTCACCGAGGCACTGCCCATGCTCTATGAGTGACTGACGGTGTGTGAGTGGCTATATGGTTGTATAAGTGGATATATCAATGGCTGTATTAGTGAGTGAGTTGGTGTACGAGTGGCTGTATGGGTGACTGAGTGGATGACCTATGAATCAGTGGGTGGGTATGCAAGTACTGGTATGGATGTGCCAATGGTTTTGAGAATGGTAGTGTGGAAGTTGCAATGTGTGTATGAAAAGTTACATGGGGTGTGAGTGGCTGCGTGAGATTCTGTGGATGATGTCATCAGTGATGTCATTTGAGATGTCATTAGTGATGTCACTGACCATGTCATGAGTGATGTAATATGTGAGGTCATAAGCAGTACATTGCGGGGGCGCGAGTTATAGTTAGCTCAGCTAACTATAACTTCTCAATTTCTCTGGCTTTGTACCAGTGAAATGTCAGCCTAACTATAAGGTCCCTGTAACCTTTGTTTTTTTCAGTGAATTTCTAAGATTTTTTTAAAATTCTATTTCCTAACTATAACGTCCCTGTAACCTTTGGTTTTTTTCAGTGAATATATATATATATATATATATATATATATATATATCACTTAATACATGCAAAATACTTACATTTACATTTAATTTTTTTACTACGAGCATGCCCTTACTACAAAATTTGTAGTTAAGACATCCATGGTAAAGGCCTACTCATGGTAAAAAATGTCATTGTAGAAACAGTTGTGGTAAAGACTGTTTCGTTGTAAAGCCTTCATTGTAAAGGCATTCATGGCTTGGACATCGTTGTAAGCGATGTTTCCCCTTGATAGATGACCCTATATTCGACCTGTGTTTAGAAGAGAGAAGGGAAGTTTCTTTATTGATCACCTGTTGGCTTTAATTTGTTTCTATACTATTGTGGCTATCACAGTTCGGTGTCTTATTATCTTGCCCCTCAACCTACTGAGATATTTCAGCTTACCTATACTGTTGCTGTACTTATTGAACTGACTTTTGGTTTGCATATATGCTGGATTGATTGATAATCCAAAATAAAACCCTTTAACTATATTTGGCGACTCCTTATCCTTATTGTGGAGTTACATTGGCTTCACAAGTTAGAAATGTAATATTGATGTCATCCCCCTTTCAATGTTTCATGTCAACCAGCAAAGGCCCATATGACCAATAGGGAATTTTTTTAACGACCTAACGAAGAGATTATGATGTAAGGCACAGCGCTCTTTTAAAACTAATGCTTTGTCCTAGCTAAAAATGGCATGTTGTGGGGTTTAATGGGGTTCAATAGGGCCTGAGCACAAATCACCATTTTACTTACACGTTTAAAATTGACATTTTTTTACACTGTGAACTTTAACATTCTTTGCACGTACATGATAGCATATTTAGAAATGGTTCTGCATGCCGCACATTTCTTCGTAGGTTCATTATCAAGTTGCCTTGTGCACTCTGTCCGAGGCTAGGAACATTGAGCACAATACCCTTGTATTTAGTTGTCTGGCTGGAGACAGCTCTGAATAGAAAAGACAAACAAACACATCAGCACTGTACCTCTTGCACAGTGTGATTGCAACAATGGTTTTATTATATAAATCTCCTCTGAGCTTTATGCGCCAGAGGAACACTTCTCTGTATTATCCTGGACGCTGTAACGGAATTGCAGCCCTGCTGATTCCAATATTTATTCCTGCAGAGAACGGTAGCCTGTTTTACATCAACCTGGCTTCCCAATACATCATACAGAGGTATGGGGAGTTTCCCAAGAGTTCTGGCAGAGGGTACTCTATGTTCTGGATAGTGTAGGTAGGATTAGGGTAGGAGTATATGTATTATCTAATAATCACACAATATTGTCATGATTGAATTATTCATCTTTTTCATCACTCTTGTAATGCTGGTAACAATGCATTGTTTCCTTCTGCTAATAATTGCAGCTCATGTTTTTACACAAGAATACAATTGCTTCAATAAATGTTTGAAAAGCCAATTTGTCCATTTCTTGTGTCTCCTTCTGGGCATGCCTGAGTAATAATGAAAGGGTAAAATCTGTTTCCACGATTTCTTTGGGATAATTAGAGTGGTTATGTTCTGAGGTTGCAGGCACCATCCAGTACTATGTAAGGTTAGAGGTCCACATGGCACACTGTGAGCTATGCTAGGAATTGGGGCAACATACAATGATGGTATGGATCAACTCAGTCCCTATATTCTGACATTTATGTTGTCCAGATGCACAGTCCCATTTAATTCGTAGGAACCGTACAACTGGCAGACATGAATATATGAATCTGCCTAATTGCTGATGATGGTTTTCGTAATGCCCTGAAGACAGAGAGGCAAACTCCTCGAAGTGATTAGGTTTATACGCAGGCTCCTTTCTCACGCTGGCCAAAGGGTTAAGTCTCATTTTCATACCTTTACACTTCAACAATCGAAAGCAGGGGTGTTACCTACTCAAAGTGTGAAGCGAAAGCAGTCAGTGGAAGGAGAACAAAATGGCTCGATTATGTACCTGTAATTTTAATTACTCCTAATCTAATTCGTTCTTATCTCAGTCATAACATGTGAGGTAAATCCCACCTCAGAGACAGGAAAAAAACAGGAATGCTGAAGGAACCCACCCTCAGCTTGGTGCTTTTTAATAATAGGATTCCTCCAGCACTTCCTCAATTATTACCACTACGTCCGTTGTCATTATTACAGTCATTATAATTTGAGGTGGTCCCACCTTCCAGACAAAAAACGCAGTAGAATTCTAAGTCAGCCCTACCCACCCTCCTTGGTGGGTAGGGAATCAGGATGCAGAGGGAAGGTTTGCTTCCCCTGCTAGGCTTGCAACGGTTTCCTCCCCTGAAATGAGGTTCTGTCTCTCAACCAGATTCATTAAGCAGGACTTACCGCAGAAGGCTGTGTTAGTACTGAATTCCTGCTCCTCTCTCCGGTCTTGATGTGCGCTGGTGGAGAATCGGGCAGATGTTCTGTACATTTGCTCTCCTCTGTTCGGACACGCCAACATGGGAGGACAATGTCGAGCATTCTCGATAGAGCTGTTGGCTCTGCGCATGAGCACGCTTTTATTTTTGGCCAGATCCAGGAAGCACACCCTTGAGGGGTATACTATGGTCCCTTCTCATACTTTGGCAGTGTTCTGTTGTTTGTGGAGGGGTTGTGTTGGGGACATCTATTCCCACTGGTGAATCTCTTCAACTCTGCTTCAGTATGGGTAGGCATTCATCCAAAAGGAGACATCTGTCCCCTTCTAAGTTCCCATCTTCCTCTCACTCGGATGGGGACTCCTCTCCCTCCCCTAAGAGACGCAGGCGTGGGAAGGAGGGAAGCAATGAGAGAATTTGAAGTATTGTGTTGGAGACTTTGGAAGCTTTCAAAGACAGCTCCAGGAAAAAGCCTTGCAAGTCTAATCTATCCAATCTGACGTCTCAACAGGTTTCAAGGATCTTGCTCTTTCTACAGATCACAAAGGCAAAAAGAGATGTTGCAGAATGTGGAGAACATGGGTTTTGCTCCAGCTGAGAGACCTTCTTCATCACAGGATGCAGTGTTACAACAGATGCAAATACTTCTTTGTTCTGTATTACCCATACATCAGCACGTTTTGCAGGTTATTAAAAGTGAGTGAAAAGACCCGGAGAAGCTATCTCTCCCTGTGTGTATTAAATTCATAATAGAAAACAGAGAAGCAATAGTGACACAGTGATACTCCGAATGCCATACTTCAAATCACTGAACTTAATACAGCTGTACCAAACTTTTCTTCTCCACTGAGAACATTCTGCAAATGATAGGTCTAATAAATGTCCCAACTCTGCATATCTCATGCAAAGAAATACCGAAAATGTCTGCACAAAAAGAAGAAATGCCTCTGGTTGATCTTTCCTGGATGTCACCTGATACCGTCTTGTCCAGTTCTGTACACGCAGACAATATAGTCTCTTTTAAACATATGGACAAAGTCACCTTTGGCACCGTCTTACCTTTACCTAAAAGGTCATCGGTCGCAAACAAAATCCCAGGCTTCCTGTAATCTCTGGATTAGTTGAGATAAATGGACAAATAATGTAAACACTGCTCTTATTCAGATTTAAGAGATGGAAAAAGAGTAGGTAGGATCATTTCCTGAGAAACATAAAATTGAGGTTTCACTTTAGGCAGAAAAGATGAATCAGACTTCACAACTACCCCATCTTTCTTGAACCAAATAAAAGGGTAATGGTACAAAAGTGCAGAAAGCTCTCTAATTCTTCTGCCTGTATTAATGGCCACCAAAAACTCCACCTTATAGGAGAGATATTTCAAATCAGCAGAAGACACAGGTTCAAGCGGAAATTATTATACAGTCTTTAGAACCAAAGGAATGAGGTAAAGATTGAGGAAGAGCAGGTCTAGAAATAGAAACACCCTTAAATCGAGGAGAAACCAAAAAGTCTGCTTCTTTAGATAAACAAAATCATGAAAGGCTTTAATAGCGAACCAATGAGATTTTAAAGTGTAAACAGATAATCATTTATGAAACCCATCAAGTAGAAACTGAAGAATATCGGATAAAGAAGCCCAGATAGGTGGAATTGCAAGCAAAAATCTCCATATGTGAAAAATCACCCAGTGCCTAGAGTAAGATTTTAAAGTAGATGGTCTTCTAGACCTGTAGATAGCTAAGGCTAACTGAGAAGAGAGACCCTTCTTCTGGATTCTTAACCTTTCAACCTCTAAAACGAGAGAGTGCTTTTGAGCGGAACAAGGTATTTGAATGAACAAAGTGGCGAAGGGGAGTGTGGTAAAACCCAGAAACGATGAACCGCTAGTGATTTCAATATTGGAAGCCAAAAACTGTGAGATAGAATAGGACTAGTACCACAATTTCTACCCTCTCCCTCTAAATCTTGAATCACATTCTTTAAATTAGAGGAAATGAAGAAAAGGTGGACAATAACCCATTTGGCCACTTTACTAACAGGGTATCCACCACTCGGGAAGTGAAAACAGAACCTCGCAAGAAGGGCATTGCCCTTGGATGCATACAGGTCTAAAATTGGAGTTCTGACCCACTTGCACGCATCCACAAAAAAATCCTCCTGGTTAAACAGAGATCTTGGGACGGTGTGAACACCCTGCTTAGATGATCTGCTTTCACATTGTTTGATCCTTTGATTTGGGTGGCAGAAATTGACATTAGATGAGACTCCACCCATTTGCTCAGCATCACTGCAATCTTGTTCAAAACTTTGACAGTGCGCTGCTCTGGTGATTCACTGTCACACTATTGTCTGATCTTAACAATAAATTGCCCTGATAGACCTGCTGATGAAAGTGGAGAAGAGCTTGGTACTTTCATCAGTTCCCTCTAGTTTGATGAGCAGACCAATGAATGGGTGGCCACTTTGCCTGCACTATGAGAGCCCCTAAAGTTGCCCCATGTCCCACGGCACTGGCATCCATTGTCAAAGCTATGAGTAGATCCTGGTGCATGATCGTTCCTCTGCTTGAATTTTCCTGGACTAATCTCAAATTAAGCTGAGAGCTGATTTACAAAGTCACTGGAACAATTGTGTTCAGAGTTTGACATCTCGGAGACCAAAATCTTTGGTGATGCCACAGACGGCAACAATGATGTTGCCTTGCCTATTGCACTGTGAAGACTCAGTATATCATGAGTCCCTGCTCCCCCATCCATTCCGAGCTGAGGCATTCTACAGACTCAGTAATAACTTCAATAACTTCCTTAAACGCTCTGCTCTTGCATCCAGAAGAAAGACTCTGCCCAAATCATCCTGAATCTTGCCCCGATGAATACAAGATCCTTTGATAGATTAACTGACACTTTGGAAGGGTTGTATGATAGAACCACGAGTGGATAAACCATGCGTGCCTCTACCATGCAACCTAAACAACAAATGTTTCTTAAAAATGCATTCCTTTACCACGTAATTTCGTGAATGGTAAAGGGTTATGTGTGGCTAAGGTCGCAACCCCCCCGCCTTAAGCTGCAAACTACCCCCACCCCCCTCTCTGCCCTGAGATCCAAATACCCCTACCCCCTCCCACCCCACATGCTGTCACTAACCCTACCTCGGCCCCCTCCCCCCCTTGCGCTGTCCCTACAACTAACCCAACCCCTTCCACTGCCCTTAGGCAAACCCATATTTGAAAAAACTACCCGACCCCCCCTCGCAACCCTAAAAACTACCCCAACTACCTATTCCCCTCCCCCTGGCCTGAGCCTAAAACCCTGTCCCTTAACCTGACTCAGTCCTAAACACTGCCCCGCCCTACCCTAAGCCCTAAAAACTACCCCAACAACACATTCCCCGCCCCGAGGCCTAATACCCTAACCTCTAATAAAAAAAATTACCCCAACCTCCCCAGCCCTAAAAACTACCCGACCTCCCAGCCCTGAAAACTACCCCTGACCCCCAGCCCTGAAAACTACCCGCACCCCCAGCCCTGAAAACGTCCCCCAACTCCCAGCCCTTAGAACTCCCCCCAACCCCCCAGCCCTGAAAACTAGCCCCGAACCCCCAACCCTGAAAACTACCTCCAACCTCCCCAGCCCTGAAAACTCCCACCCACCCCCAGCCCTGAAAACAACCACGACCCACCACCCAGCCCAGAAAACTACCCCCAACCCACCCACAAAACTACCTCCGACCCACCCCTAGCCCACAAAACAACCTCCAACCCACCCCCAGCCCAGAAAACTACCCTGACCCCCAAACACTGAAAACTATCCCGACCCACCCCCAGCCCACAAAAGAACCCACTCCCAGCCCATAAAACTACCCCAACCCCCAGCCTACTAAACTACCACAAAACAACCCCAACGCACCTCCAGCCCAGAACTACACCCAGCCCCACTTACCTCACCGCTTCCTGTGTCCTCTTCCTGCTTCCATCCGCAGCAGCTAGACCGCGCATTGCCTTAACCCTGCATATGCGGGGTTAAGGCATATGTGTGGTTAAGGCAAGCGTGGTAGGGCTTGCAGAGTCGGAACACTCGTGGTTTAGACCTCGGTGTTCTGACTGTTTCCCCTTTGGAAGGCTTATCAGAAAGCCAAGACAGCTGAGGGTTAGCCTTGTGATTTCCAAATGATGGCCCAAGTCCTCTTATGGAAGAACATGCAGCAACCAGTCATTGAGATACAGAACACTGGTCTTTTCTGCAGATGAAGCTGAGCCACCAGAGGTGCTATCACCTTTGTAAACATCCAGGGTGTAGATTTTAGATTGAATGTCAAAATCCTGAATTGCCAATGTTGTACTTAGATACAGACGCCGACAAACATCTGATGTTCTGCAATCGGTATATGAAAGTAACCGTCCATTAAGCTCAGGGTAAAATGATGTTTTGATATCAACGGTCCGATACTCTGGAGAGCCTCCATCTTGAACGGAATCCTCTTGAGAAATCTGTTTACCTTCTTCAAATCGATCACAGTCTAGTACCCTCGATTCACCTTAGAATGGAATACAATGGAATAGATACTTTGACCCTTTTCCAACTTGGGCATTTAAAGACTCAGCTTTTTGGACAACAGTGCCTGAAACCCCATCTTCAGCACTTCTCTCTTTACTGGATTCTTCGGATACCCCATAGGTATGTTCCCCGAAGGAACAATGGTTAAGAGGAATTCAGTTGCATATGTTTAATACACATTTGTTTGAAATACATCAGGTCCATCCTGCCTGCATGTGTTAGATCATTCATCTACCTTCTAATCATGGGCCATTTTCATCCAAGCTTCGAGCATAGTTAGGAATGCTGTTTATTTTGTCTTAAATCCAGCTTCTGCTTCTTCTGGAATTTCCACAAGAAAGTCTCATTGGAATCTGGACAGATTCTCATTTGCCTGCTGCTGTCTGGAGCGTTTGCATAAAGACACTCTTTGTCTTGATATACTAGCATCTTTTTTGTGTTGTTTCCTAAATGAGGAGGAATGCTTTCTTTCCATTGAAATTCTATGTAGCTTATCTTCAAACTCTACTCCAAACAGACAAACCATGTCAAATGGTATTTTGGAAGCTGTGGACCTCTGGGCAGCATCCATGTTCCATTCTTTGAGATATAAAGCCCCGACTGAGTCAAAAGAAATGTCATTTAACATTCTGCTTGTTTCTCCATACTTTCCAGCAAATCCAAACATTCTTGACCCTCCTGAACTGTTTTGAGCAGAGATTTAAAGTCTAATATAAAAAACTGCATAAGCTCCATTAATCCCTGCAGAAAGGGATAGTTATGCCCCAGCATAAACCTTCCTAAGGGCAATGGCTACCTTTTTCTCAGCAGGGTCCTTCAGAATATTGTCTTCTTCCATCAAAGATTTTTCCACCAAGCTTGCCACCACAGAGTCCACCCCGAAAGTGTCAGGTAGCTTATTTACATTTCCTCCAGAAGATAGAGCCCAGCCATAAATTATAGAAGATTAATATATTCTGGGTCTTTTCATTAATTTAAAATCACATCCATAATGAACTGATGTATTGGTAAGCCCAAATTAAGCGCTTTTGTTGAATTGCCTCAAAACAGATTCTTGGGAAGACACAGGAGCATCTCCTACCGTAAACACCATATTTTGCCTAATATGGGTGAGTAATTACAGCAACACGTCCTTAAAAGTTTATTTCCCAATTTAGTCAATAGGGGGAGCCAAGTCATTATTATACTCTGAATCATAAACATCAGAGTATAAGTTCCCTTCCATCACACAGCCTTTGTCATCAGAATGCTGTATCTTCCTTGCAGCAAGAGTTTCCAGCACTATTCTTTGACTTTCTCCTCATCAAATCTTCTCACCCATCTCTGGATCTTTTGAGGGGAGGAGAGGGAACATGGAGACACTGGAGATATGTTTCTCCTCTTGCTGGAGTGTTTCCCGATCAGTATGGCCAAACTGCAGCTCAAAATCCTACAGAAACACTTCTTTATCCAACAATCAACACCATAATACCCCCAAAGCACTCACCTCGCTTTTATATAGCCAAAATCCAGTGCCATTTGCCTTGTGTCCTCAATAAAATGTTGTGTATGTATGGACAAAATCCATGTGCAGACTGTTTTCCTCAATTGTAGCTGGATTCCCTTCCTGGGAAGGACTGGCTTCCCTCCGCCTGAGAGGAGATTTGCTTCCTGGAGAATCCAGGAACAGGAAGGTGGGCTGAGGAGATAAGCTGGACTTCAAAGGCAGGACCCAGGCCAGCACCCACTTCCTTGATCCGCAGCCAGATGGAAGCCCCCCTAATTAGATTAGGAGAGGGGCTGGAAGGGGAATATAGTGAATTGTTAGCCACACCTGTGGGATAGGTAGCCAGACAGGCACTCCATGCGAGAATGTCTCCATTTCGATTTTTGGAGAACAGTGCATTCTGGGTCAAAAATATGCCACACTTTGCAGGAAGTAGCCATCCCAGAGGGAGGCAACTTTACCTTTATTGGTTGGGGTCCCCCCCTCTTGGAGGATAGATATGGCAGAACTGCAGGAGCTCCTCAGAGCAATGCCTAGAACAACAACAGAAGAAAGACTGCCCTGCTGGACCCTTGTACAGCACCAACAAAAGCTTGCACTCAGAAGGACTGCACCTGCTGCACACTCAAGGCTCCACAAAGAAAGGACTGTGCCTGTCTTGAAGGAAAAGGAGTAGCCTCCCTGAGAAGCAACAGGTAGCAAAGTGCCCGAAGAAGCCATCTGCAACAGCCAAAGAGAGGAATACTCCAGCTGACTAGCTAGAACTGGATTTAACTGGACTGCACAGGTGCATTATGGAAGATTGAGTTCTAGCTCCCAAGTGGCAATCCAGAGCTTCTAAACCCTTGCCAGCGCTAGAAGACACTGATCTCCCCAAAGGAAACAAGAACCAACTGGACTACAGCTCCTGGACCCATCTGCAATGAGTTCCTGATCCCCAAGAGGCACCTCTCAGGTCGTGGGCCCTTGGAGTGGTTCCCAGACTGTTGAATTCAAGCTTTTGGGTTCTTCGCGACCGCAAACAGGCCTGTATACAACGGAACCGTGCCACTACCACTGAGAATCAGCATGAGCTGCCACAAGTTTGTCTCTTCACCCAGCATGTATCGTCTGTAGGCGTGGATCAGAACCACAAGGCTCCAGCCTTAGGCCCTAGGTGAACATCTCCCCCGCGAATGGAACTCTTGACACAAAACTTGAGAAGGTAAACCTTCAGCGGGACTAACCTGGGACTGCATCCGACCCGTGCTCCATCGCCGTCAGCATAAACTTTTAAATTTGACTCGGCTCAGTGCGACCAGGTGGCCGTGGTTGGCACTTTATGCTTTTAAGCCCTATTCTGCAGTTTATTCTTTAAAAATTCATATCTCTGGTTCCCTACATTGGATGTTTGTCGTTTTGGTGTTCTTTTAAAGATAAACATAGTCTGTATTGTTATAAATTGGTATTTGATTTTTATTTTGTTGTGTCTTTTACTTTTTGACTGTTTTGGTGATATTACATGCTTTACACATACCTGTCTACTTGTCTTATAAGTTAAGCCCGACTGCTTGTTGCCAAACTACCAAGGGTTGAGCAAGGATTAATTTATTGAGACTTGACTGGACCTTATTAGTAATTGTGTTAATATTATTAGCTGAAGGTGCATACCCTCACCTACTAATAACCCACATTCCTACAACCAGGGAGTGCTTTTCAAAATCCAATGAACATCCGGTAATCCAATGCGTATAATTGAGCTGGGCTACATACGTTACCTAGTTCATGCCACTTCCATGATGCTCCCAGGTTCCCCATCAAGGCGTGCGAGGGGAGAATGTTCTGGGAGAAAACCACCGGAGGTTCAGGCCCTGCTTTCGCTTCAACATTCTTTTTCCTTATTCCTAGACAGGAAAAAAAACTGGAATTGTTGGGGAAATGCTATTTTTATATAGCACCCAGCTGAGGATGGTCAGAGAAATTTGAACTGGTTGTGTTGTGGTCAAAGAGCAAGGCAACTTTTACCCTCAATACGTTGTATTTTTAAATAACATTTTTAACTTTACCTTTTGTCCAAATGTTTTTTTTTTTTTTTCCTATACCATGGATTTTACCCGATGTATATCAAAGTCCTTCAGAGACAGAGAAGACATAGCTGTCAAACTTTCAAGATGAAAATGAAGGTGATGGGGCACAGTGCTGCAAATACAATCGGCAGGTTGCAGAGAAATGCAGGAGCAAGAACAGACAAGTGGGTCGGGTTCTCCTCAAGTGTTTTTGGAAATAGTGTATTTTAAAGGTTATTGGGGCGCAAAACTGGTGTTAAATGATATGTTTAAAAAGTAGAGTGACCAACGTTTCAGTACTGTTTAGTTGGACATGGGTGCAAAGTGTCTGCATATGCTAAGTACATGAGCGACAGTTTGCAGGCCTCGACAAATCAAAAAATGATTGTTGGGGAGCAGAGGGGATGATGAGTCATGGAGCACTTTTCAGAGGCTTAATTCCATAACTCGTTCCTCTAGATAAGGCCCTTTTAAAAGATATGACGTGGTTAGATATTGAGCTTATGGAGTGTGATTACTGTATTTGACTTCTAACCACTGTACAACCTGCTAGAGTAAGTACTTGCTGCTGGCACTGTTGGTGTGAGATGTTTACTAAATAAATTGACTGGATACTCATATTATGCTTTATTTTTGTGCTTTATTAAATAGCAACAGTCAAGAGAAAACACCAAACTACAGTTCCCATAAGGCTTAAGAATATCTAACCAATATGGAACCAAATGCAGTCTAGTAAGCAGAAAGGAGCAATCAATACAATACTTGTTTGCAAGCAACTGTTTTTCTTGCTGCTCACAGTCAATATAAGCATTGTCTCTATTTCTTGTAAAAACATTAGAGAGCTTCAGATATTGGTAGTTAATAATTCATATTTTCACTTATTTTACTTTCATATATTTTCATTCTTTACAATTTGTGCTGGGATGCAAAGGTTTTCTGTCTTTCCTTTAACGCTTTTAGCATGGTTGTGGGTACAGGAGTTAATATTTCTCTCAGCTAAAGCAGTATATACTGCAGTTTCATGCTCCTTGTTGGCACAGTAAGGACCCGACTGTAGAAGCTCTTCACTCTCATCCTTTGCCAGCTCTTTCCTCCTCTGTCAGAGTCCTTTTGTCAACGAAGTTCTTGGTTTGCAATAACTTACTCTGTTTTCAGGGTGCATGTTAAGGACAGCACATCATCTGACCGGGGGGTTACAACCTCTCAGTCCCATTTTACAATTAAGATTACCCTTCATGGGGCAGTGATTTCACTCCTGCTGACGGTGTCAACCCTTTCTTGAGAGGGTTTTTCCTACTGTGCTGAGAACTCATCGAATGTGGACTCCTTCTTCCTGGCCCCCTGCAGTGGAAAATTCCAGGTGCCGGAGGAATAAAAGGAGTTAGGATCAACTACCATTTACCAAATTACAGTGTAACCCGTTTAGTCACACAGTTAAGGGCAGAGTCAATTGATGTGATTAAGTATGGATTTATTACAAATTCAAAGCCAAGCTGATATAAATAAGTCGCAGAAACATAGTATAAAAATACAGAATCACTAGAGGATAGCCTAAATGGCAGACAAAATGTATCCTTAGTAACAAGAAGCAAATGAGGAATTCAGTAGCCGCAATGCATAGAATGAGGAAAACAGTTTGATTAGTAGATTGAAAGTTTTGATCCTCTAGCCTATATATGAGGTTATCTAAGGAAACCTTCTAATCTCTATTCTAGCTGAGAATCACGTACACCCTGTTAATCCGGGAAGCAGAGAAAGGTGTTAACATAGCAGAACTTCTGTAGATGTTCCCAAGGTAAAGTATATTGCATAGCATAAAGCCACACAACAAAGAGGTCACAAAGAGGTCTGTACCTCTTAGCGTCGAAAGGGAATCTGAACAAAGACAAAATGCAACACCCAATTATACCCACCAAAGAACCTTCGAGAATCCCAGGTAATATGTCCAATTAATTCTTATCTTCAAACAACTAACTTGGCAGCTACACTTGAGATTTATTTCCTGTGGTCCAAACATTAAATGTCCTTGAATTCCTCCTGTCAAGGTACTCCACTCGGACAGTAGACCTCCCTTTCTCTGTTAATTTTCTTATCTTTGCCAAGTGATACTCCTTCAAACCTCACTATCTCTTTCACACAATGTGCCTTTCTTTAACCATGAAATCATTCTTCTGCACCGTCAGAGGAGAGAAAAACATTGCACCCAAAGCAAGCATTCACTTTAAAATGAAACATTGTGAAATCCAAAAGCTTATGGCCTTTGGTCAACTTTAGTACAGCAGGCATTTTAATATACCTTTAAATGCATGATTACAGGTACATATTCAGTTACAAAATAAGTGTAGATCACTATTCAAATGGAAACATTTTCAGTTATAAAATAAATGGGTAGTAATGGAGAGTATTATTTAAAGAAATACGTGAACACATAAGGAATACAATGTTATTCAAAGCACACAAGTATAAATATATGTGAAAACTGCAACTCATTGCTATTGTAAAGAAAACATTAATACACACCCATATAAATGTAGAGATTCCACAGTAGATACACTTTCTGAAACTGTTCAAGTGCATTACACTACATTGTTAAGGTTACATCACACAAGTACATAAGGCCATATGTTAAAATATATGTGGCCTAGTTAAACATGAAAGGGTGGAGCCAAAATTATTCTGCTCCAGTCCCCCCTCTGATGGCAAATCAAGCCATCACAGATCACTATATGATGTTATCAGACAGACCATCTAAAAGCTTGTAGTCTTTTGCATTTTTTACTCAGAATCCTCTAGACATTTCATGTCATCATAGTATTTAGTCTGACTCTCCTCCAACTCACAACTGCTCTTTTCCTCTTCACTCCCCTTCTAATCTGTGTATACTTGTATCCCTTAAAGATCATGAATAGGAATATTACAAAAAGAGCAATTATCAAAAGGGGTTTCAAGATGGCACCCACAATTACACTTGCCAGATTTCCAAACCATCTACCTATGGCAGACAATCCATTTTCAATGGCTTCCGATGCTCCTGTTGCTTCTCTTATTATTATTTATTATTTAGCCATTTATAGAGCGCATGGTTACACCACCGGTGTGTCCCCGCGCTGAGCAAGACACTGTGGGAGGATACGACAGCGATCCGCGTTTCTCACTGCGTAGCCCGTACAAACTATCAGATCATCTTTATTGTGTTTTTGCGAACAGCCAGGTCTTAAGTTGTTTGCGAAAACTGCTTTCGCATGGTTCGTTTCTTAATGCCAGTGGTAAGGTGTTCCATGTTTTAGCTGCGATGTACCTAAAAGAACGTGCACCCATTCTCGCTCTGCGAATTCTCGGTACAGTTACCAGTGCCTTCCCCCTAGATCTTAGACACCGTCCGGGTGTGTACTGGATTAGTAATGGGTGAAGGTACCTTGGGCCTCTCTTTGATAGAATGCGGTGACAGAGGCACATCGCCTTGAACATGACTCTTTTCCACTGGCAGCCAATGTAGTGCTGTCAGGGCTTTCTTTGTATTAGCTCTTCTAGGAAGGCTAAGAACTAGGCGTGCCGCCGCATTCTGTACTGTCTGTAGTCTGGACATTCCTGCCTTAGAAGCTCCAAGATATAGTACATTCCCATAATCAATTTGGGAGGTTATCACCGCATGCACTATAGTTTTCCTGGCGTTTGGGGGCAGAAGATACAGAACTTTCCTTAGGATTTTCATGGCCCCATAACATTTGTTGGCCACCTTCCGGGTCTGCCCGTCAAATGTTAGTTCGGAGTCGAACCAGATCCCGAGGTTTTTTACCTCCGTTTTTGGGGATGGTGGTTGGCCCAGTGTTTCAGGCCACCATGCTGATGACCATATAGTCGGCGCCTTGCCTACCACCATTACTTCTGTCTTGCTTCCATTCAACTTGAGACAGTGGTCCGACATCCAGTCAGCCACCTCTCCCAGGCATTTGGAAAACCGAATAGCTGCCTGTTCCTTGTCTTGTGACAGCATCACAATTAGCTGCGTGTCGTCCGCGTAGGAAACTATAGACACCTCATGTTTTTCCACTAGCTCAGCCAGTGGCCCCACATATAAGTTAAATAGGGTGGGGCTCAGGAATCGATCCCTGTGGGACCCCTTGGGGCAAGGGGATACTCTTGGATAAATATGGCCGTTGTGTGACTTGGAAGCTCCGTGTGGAGAGGAACGAAGTCAGCCAACACAGAGCATTTTGCCTGATGCCACAGGCCTCTAATCTTTGGAGGAGTATCTTGTGTGAAACAGTGTCAAACGCCGCACTTAGGTCCAACAGGATCAAGGTGGCTGTCTGCCCTTCATCGGCGAATTTTCTCAGCGTTTCAGTGGCCATAAGGAGTGCTGTCTCAGTTGAGTGGTCCTTTCTGAAACCTGATCGCGAAGGGTGGAACAGCTCATTCCTGTTGATATGGTCTACCAATTGTTTATTGACCGTTTTCTCAGCAATTTTGGCCACGAACGGCAACAGTGAGATAGGGCGTAGGTTCTCTAATACAGTTATCTCTATTGACTGTTTCTTTTTTAGAGGGCGAACAATTGCTTGTTTCCATTTGGTAGGGACCATGCCATTCTGGAAGGAGCAAGAGATTAGCTCAGAGATATACGGCATGATCAGTTCTGCTCCCTCCATTACTCTGTCCGGACGTGCAGGGTCTAACGGGGAGCCGGATTTTATCCCTTTTGCTGTGGCTATGAGTTCTTCTAACTCCTGGATCTTAAATTCATCTAACGTTACTCCAGCGAAATTCGTCTGATTTTTATGTTTCAGGCTTGTTCCTTGTCGTGCTTCTATTGGAAAGCTCTCGTAGATTTTTGTCACTTTGTCAGCAAAAAACTCTGCCACTTTATTACAGCTCTCTACTGAGGTGGGTGCCTCATTTTTGTTTTCGTATGTTTTGAGGGATTTTAATATAGCGAACATTTCTTTGGGGGAGTTACTCGCCCTATCAATTTTGTCTGTA
Source organism: Calotriton arnoldi (assembly GCA_963921515.1). Lineage (NCBI taxonomy): Eukaryota > Metazoa > Chordata > Amphibia > Caudata > Salamandridae > Calotriton > Calotriton arnoldi. The sequence goes on from CAWUFW010005403.1 coordinate 1,111,151, forward strand.
TAGAAATTACATCTTATTTTCCTGATTAGTGCATGATATTGTTTTAGTTCTTTTTTGTAGTTATCTTTAGCCTTACTACAGTATTCTTTCCTCCATGCTCGCTCGGACTTCTTACACTTTTTTTTGGCATTCCTCAGTTCGTCGTTGAACCATGGAGCTGTGGCATTTTGTCTTTTAGGAGACCTTGTGCTCCACGGTGTTATCTCATCTAGGGCCTCCGTAATCCAAGTTTCAAGTTGCTTGTTGGCTACATTTATGTCTTTAATTAATGTGGGTTTATTTCCCATCAAAGCCTGGTTGAACGTAGTAGAGTTAAAATTATTCCACTGCCTTCTCGTGATTTTCTCAGAAATTCGCTCCACCTTCCTTCTGTGCAACGGTACAGTGAAAGGGACTAGGTAATGGTCTGACCATGGGATGGGCCATGGAATTCCCACCTCTATCTCTGAAGAGTTGGAGAAAATTGGGCCTAAAATATGGCCCCCTTGGTGAGTTTGTGTCTCAACTTTCTGCGCTAGGTTCAGCGTCAGTAGATCTTTACATAGTGTGTGGGCTTCTTTGTTCAGCTTGTTGTCAAAGTGTATGTTAAGATCGCCTAGCACAATAAAGTTATTGTACCGGAGGGCTTGGTGTACTACTTTCTCCTCCAGGCTTGTTATAAATTGCGTTGCTGGCCCCGGTGGACGGTATATTAGAAAGCCTGCTATGGTGTTGTCTTCTGCTGCTGCTATTGTGAATAAAAGTGCCTCACAGTTCTCTAGATTCGCTCGTTTAAGCTCACACTTTATTGTGGCTTTATGAATTATCGCAATTCCACCCCCTAATCTGTCTGCTCGATCCTGCCTTACTAACCTATATTCGTTTGGTATCGCGTCTAGAACATCTGGGGTGGAGCTCTCATTAAGCCATGTCTCAGTCAAAAACAGTACATCTGGTGTTCTTTCTCTTAGTAGGTCGTGGATTTCGAGTTTGTGTTTAGCCAGTGATCTACAGTTTAGTTGGGCTAAATGTAGTTTGTCCTCCTTGTTCTTGACGTGGGTTTTTGTCAACCCAGACATGTTCTGGATATTTTTCTCCAGATTTTGACTTTCATCTGAGATATAAGTACAGTATTGTTGAAGTTTGAGCCTCCTGCAGACTCGGCCCTCTTCTGAGAGTAAAAGGTCTTATGCAAGTTAGTTCTGTAAAACCATAGACCTTATCGCAACTATCTCTATATTTACAAACAATATAGAATTTGCACTACTAGTAGCCAGTTTGTCCACAATTGTAGACAGCTTTCTAATTTTCAGACATCAATCAGAATCACTCCTAGAGATGGGATTATGGCACCAAAAATATCTCCTACCACTTCCGCTGCACTAACACCTCGTCTAGTTCTAGATTTCTTTTTCCATACAGGATCTCTGAAAAGTTCCACATGGGAAATTTTTGGGGAAACAATACCAAGATAACGTGCCATGCCATCTATGGGGCAATTTAAAATATGCATACTGTACACATGTAAAATACACTCCAGGACTTGGATCAGTATGCCACGAGACAGCGGACTCATCTGAATAGTTACGGGTAAGTGTTTGTGCTGCCATTAGGGGAAACCCTTTCCCCTGAAATGTTTTATGTAACTTTAGCTCAAACAGTCCGACTTTGGGGACATTTTTGTAACTATATTCAGGTATTTCATCTTTATTTACAGGGGCATACTTCAGCCCAGAGTTGACAAACAATAGACTTATAAGTAAGTTTTATATATCTCAGACCTTTTACCTTCTTCTCTTTGACCTCTTAAATGGGTTGGCTGCCCTCTGGGACTCAGCTTAACATAGTATGATCGACCTTATCTTACTTGGCAAACTCTTCTAATATTCACTATAGATACTTGGGCACTTCATATTTTGGTACAGGCTCTCAAACTGTATTAAACATAACGATTGCACCTTATTTGGGGAATTCTCGTAAATGTCACTACAGATACTGGGGCATTTATACTTTGGTACTGGCATTTGTTATACTGCATTAAATAGATAATGAAGTAACATATCTATACAATCTAAAATTTCCGCATCTAACTTACAGAATTTCCTTTGATCTAGAAGGACGTATCACTGCCCTTCAGTTGCACATTGCGTGTACCTCTACTTTTTTAATCACGCAACTTACAGACATACATTGTATTTTGACGTAAGTGACACATTAGCACTAATGTCTTTTCGAACACCAAGCGCAAACTTCGATATATCATTTTGCACATATGTCTTATATTTTGATTACCAGGACAACCTTGCACAGATTAGGAATGGAGGACTACCTATTTGGAGAATCGACTCATGAATTGTGATGAGTTCATGCCCATATCCTACGCTCTCTCTGACTAGCACTTTAATGCGTGAGTGACTTTTCACAGTTATTTAAATCGGACCATACTAAATAGAAGAATGCCTGCAGTTTCTTTTCTTCTTCTTTTACTCACCGTTTTATATTACTTTTTTTTTTTTGTCCTCATTTGCCTTGCTTCCACCCTTTGTCTTTCTATCGATGCCAGCCTTGGGTTGTCTGACATCATTTGCTTTGACAAGGGAAAATAAGGTCTAGGCTCCCGGGATAGCAACCATGCTACCTTTTAACAAGAGCTCCTCTTTCTATCCAACATAGACCCTTCCCCATATCCTTCTGCTCGCGCAGAAAAAACTATACACAGCAGAGGCAGAGAAAGGCTTAATCATTGGACCATTTCCTCTAACATATAGTTCCCCTAGACACAAAGGGAGTCCAAAATGTATATCTTCTTTTCCCCTGATCCGAAATATCCAAATTAGCAGTATAACTCATAGATTTTAACCAATCATCCAAAGTTGGAGGTGTCGGAGATACCCACAATTTACATATCTCCCTACGCGCTAAAAGCATAGCATAGAAAACTAATTTTGCATTGTCTTTAGTAACGAAACTTTGGCATTCCAATACTCCAAAAATAACCGAAACAGCGCTTACCTTAATCTGCAGGTTTAAGGCGCTAGCCAGACATTTACTTACTGCCTCCCAGAAGAGCTGTAACTCCGGACAGTAGAGAAACATATGTAAGTCATCGGCACTCTGACTGCTGCATTTTGGACATACCACCGTTCTTCCTGACCCAAATTTAGAAAGCCTTTGTGGAGTCCAGTATGCCCTATGTACAGTAAAAAAATGATTCCTCCTGAGATATGCAGGTTTAACTGTTTTATAAAGTGTAGTCATAGATACTTGCCATTGGTCTTCCAGCTCGGTCTCTGGCAAGCATCTTCCCCACAGATCCGCCGGCAAAGTAAATACACCATCCTCCATCTCCAGGATCATCCAATACCATAGAGCGATTTCTTTTTTAACGGCTGTAGTAGAGAGAAGTTTTTCCTCTAGCTCATTTGGTTCTCCTAACTTTTCCCCCATAGTCTGAAACCAACTTTGGACCTGAAGGTATTTAAACCTTGAAAGCCTTGGACCCACCGCCTGTTCGCACCAGTTCCACGGCACCAGCTGACCCTCCAACAGCAAGTGCTTCCATCTTAGAATGCCCGCTTCTTTCAAGGGTAGAGCCAGTGAGTCTTTTGTCCATTCTGGAGAACCTGGGGCATCCCAGATTGGGGCCCAATGACTAAAGTATGGTATATTTAAAACCTTTCTGATTTTAAACCATGTTTCCGCCATCTCCCTCAGAATCTTCAACCTAATTTTCTTAAAGTATTTCGGATCTGCAAATTTAAACATAAAGCCAACTCCTGCTCCCTTCTCCTTAATAAGCATCACTCTAAACATCCTACCTATTTCTGAATCTAAGGGGATATCCAATAGCATTCTACCGTTTTTTAGAGAAAAGGTCCATGAGTAAAGTCTAAAATCTGGAAGAGCTAAACCACCCTTCAGCAACCTCCTTCTTAATTTGCGCCAGGAGATTCGCGGCCCTTTTGATGCCCAAATAAACGAACTTATATCACTCTGCAACTTAACTAACCACTCTTTTCTAAACGCTAAGGGGAAAGAGTCGAACAAAAAGTTAATTTCGGAAGCAAGATCATTTTTACTAAATTCACTCTGCCAAACAGAGTTAGCGGAAGATGCATCCAACCCTGAATATTAGCACAAATTTCTTTTCTAACCCGGTCAAAGTTAACTTTAGTAAGGTCGGCAATATTTTGAGTAATCCTTACCCCCAGATATCTCATTTCTCTTTTAACAGCAATCCCCGTCTCCCCCATGTTCCAACTCATCACTTCTGTCTTGTCCTTGTTAATATCGTAACCTGACACTTTGCCAAACTCGGTTGTTAATTTCATTACGGCCTTCATGGTATTTGCAAGGTTCGTTGTAAAAATTAAAATGTCATCAGCATACAGCCCAACCTTCTTTGTCCAGCCATTAAACTCAAAAGGCAAAATATTGTCACAACTCCTAATTTTCCTAGCCAATGGCTCAATATAAAGATCAAACAATAACGGTGAGAGAGGACACCCTTGCCTGGTACCTCTCTCGATTTTTACTGGAGGGGAAGACTGGGCACTCTAGCGGCAAATAAAAGGCAAGCTTACTATGGAAAAGTATCGGGACTAGAAGAACGGATTCAGAAGTTAGAGGGGGCTTTGAATAATCTAGGTGGACTGGAGGAAGACGAGAGGGTGCTGGCCGATATCTCGAAGCTAAAGGCAGAGCTGTCAGGAGTTATAAGTGATCGTGTCAGAAAAAGGTGGGAGGCCAGCCAGTTGGCACATTTCGAATATGGCGAAGGTTGCAGTAAATTACTAGCATGGAAGGCAAAGAGTGATCGGGTTAGAAACCTTATAAAAGAGATTACTTATGAAGATTCAGGGGAAGTGTTGAGTGATAGCCAAGGGATTAGTTCGGCTTTTTTAGTCATTTTGGGAGAGTATATAAAGAACATCTGATTATAAATGAGGAGGTTGTGTCACCTTGGCTAGAGTACTTAGAGCCTCTTTCTGATGAGGCAGTGGAAGCCCTAGATGATGAGATCACTTCGGAGGAACTTGAAGAGGTAATAAGGGGGGAAGCATGGGAAGGCTCCAGGGCCGGATGGCCTCCCTCTTGAGGTTTACAAAGTTCTGGCTGGCACTATAATTCCTATCTTTAGACAATTTTTTTAACACAATATTTCAGACAGACACTGCCTTTCCTGATTCTTGGAAGGAAGCTATTATAACCTTAATTCCAAAACCTGGGAAATCCCCCAAAAAGTGGACTCATATAGGCCCATTTCTCTGCTAAATGCAGATTATAAGGTGTTTGCAAAGGTTATGGCAGGAAGGCTGAATGGTTATATGTGTCGGATGGTGAATGAAGACCAAAAGGGGTTCATAAGAGGAAGGGCGCTGAAAGAGTTGACTCATTCATTGATTGGCTCTATAGATATGGCAACTGCCTATGGCCTCCCCCTGGCAGTGATAGCGCTTGACGCAGCTAAAGCGTTCGACCGAGTCAACTGGGCCTATTTGCAGAAGGTGGTTAAGCATTTTAATCTAGGTCCTAACTTCCGTAGAGCTTTAAATAGTATTTACGCCGCTCCGGAAGCCAGAGTGTTAGTAAATGGGATATTGACCTCTCCAGTTTTATTTTACTTATGTGTTTGCAATCTCAGTTGAGAAGTCTAGACCACATGACCTGCTGAAATAGTTTCTCCCTGTGGCTCTTCCATGACGTTTGAAAGACATTAACAGATTTCAAACAACACATATAAGGTGCTTATTTCTACCTTATCTTCTCTTAACTAGTCATTAAGGACATACCGGCTACATATAACTATTTACCTTTATGTCTTAGGACTTATTTCTTGGCTTTTTCGTTATAAAGACCACACGACATTGGTGGATTCTCTATGAAAATTTGAGGATCACCCCCCTTACGTAGCTAAGGTTAGAACCCTCCTTACCATATGATATTGGGCTTGGGTTCCAGCATGCTCTATAAAACAATTTGCGTTTTATCATGAATAGTACTCACTTTCGGGTGTTGCTTGCTCCGCATGTTACCTTCTGAGTATATCTACCTTTCCTTACCAGATTTTACTTCACTTAAGTCCTATTTTCCCACCTGTCCTACTATCCCTATTGAGAATGATATAATGGCCCATCCATTGATATGCACACGTCTCACTAATGCTACGGCTTTTTTGTACTCTCTCACATCACTCTGAGATTTTCTTCACTTGGGCCTTCGCCTTTACTTTCTTTGTATAAAGCGGTACTGGGTTGATTCATATGTATTTACTAAATGACCCTCAAATCAATTATTCATGAATGCTATTACCATTATTGCAGCCTTGAAGAAGTTACGAATGTAACGAAACACGTGTCGGCTGTCCTGTCTCTATTTCACCGTGCTATTCTGATCTTCCAGCAACAAGAACTGGACCTTGAAGAAAAAATAACTTTATAAACATGAAATGTTTTTGAAAAAATCTTTTTCTTGTATGAATATATGTACAGTATGTATTGACTAATGTCACACTGATTATTAAATTTGAGAGAAACCCAGTACAATATTGTCATATCCTGTGATTTGAGCGATCAATAGAATACATAGATTTTGTGTTTCAATTTAAAAAAATCAATGTTGTAGTAATATTGTTGAGTGCCGGGGTACATCTGTCTGTCTAAAGTTTAGCACGGCAATCTCTTTGGAGAACCTTGCATCAACACCCAAGGTAGTGGGGTGTTTCTGTTACCACGATTGGCACCTAAACATTCTTTTTCATACTTGGAATTTGCCAACACGCTGCCCACCTTTACACTTCTTTGTTCTTCTGTCTATTTTATAAAGTTCTACATGGGAAATTTTGGGGGAAACAATACCAAGATAACGTACCATGCCATCTATGGGGCAATTTAAAATATGCATACTGTACACATGTTAAATACACTCCAGGAATGACAGTATCCTGTCCCTCTAAGAAAGGTTCATTCTTCCCTCTCGCCTCAAAAACATGTTCACAATCACTCTGCCTTAAAAATAGCAGGTATATATATTTTTGAACAACATGTATACACTGCTTTCCCTTATGCTCCCAATCTAAGGTCAGGGCAGGTAAATGTCCCTTCACTTGTTCATTTTTTTCACTATTCCACCTATGGTGTTTCTTAAGATCTTTATCAGTTTCAGTTTCAGATTTAGACTCTAGCTCTCTCCTTCTGTCTTCCACCAAATTCAGGAATTTCTTTTCCACATCTGACATGGAACAGGTCAAATTATGTATATGTTTGTATGCAGTATGTATTGACTTAAGAGATGTAAAATACTTGCTGCAATCTCAGCACCTTTGAAATAAGGATTCTTATTCAAATGTTTGAACATAGGGAGTTCTGAAAGAACTAAATCATAGTTAAAAAAAAACTATTGAAGACTACCCTGTGTACAAAATAAACTCAATAGAAGACTACAGGAAATTCCAGATGCCAAAGATATATGATGATACGTAATCCCTTTGGTAACAGACATAGCAAACTGTGTGCACACATAACAATCTCTCACATTCATAGTGTCTATATATTCATACAGTAATCTAAAGAAAGCATTTGAACCATAATCTCCTCGTGAAAATCTGTGTGCAGTTTCCTAACTCCCCACAACTGTAAGCTGTTGTCAGCAGGATGTGCTGTAATCTGAGCAATGGTAGGCTTAACTTCTACTGACTTGTATGTAGCTGGATCTAACCCTATAAGCATGATGATTAATACAACAGCTACAGCTATTAGTGTGCCTGCTATAATGTATCTATGTCTATTAGTACTAGAATTGGCTTCCATTTCTTTGTTAGAATCTAAACAGTTGGGTGGAACATAGGAGCTACAGAGTCTTTTCTGTCTGTTTCCACCTGTGCAAGCAGCAAAACCAAAGTTCATATGATTTCAACGATATTATATACAAAGTCTGTGTAAATCTTTTTTCTTCCCTACAAAGTCTAGTTATTGTCTCTAATGATAAAGGATTCAAGTTCTTTATTAATCAGTTCTAGAATAAAATGTTTCAGTTCATCAACTAGCACTGGAAATTCATTCACATCCAAGAAAGAAAACCCGGCCGCATCTAGGATAAGATTTCTCAAGGCACTCAATTTCACTAACAGAGGAAGTTCAAACGTAAGATCAAACTGGAGATCAAGTTCCCGAAGTTTCAGTTGAATTTTCACAATAATTCCAGAATTTCCAGAACTCCTTCTCTCTGTCATTTGCAAGGAAGTAAGTCCATTCAGATGAAGAATACCTTTGACAAGTCACTCTTGCTCGCTTTGACATTCTGAGTATATTCCCCTCTCCTTCTGCATCACTTGGATCGGAATCCTCAGTATCCTCCAGGATGACTGGGAGATCACCTTCTCCCTGCGGGAGCAGTCACCCCCTCTCCTGTCTTCTCAGCCAATGTTCTTCAGCAGCCATTCTCAGTTCCACACCACTAGGCCCTTCATCAGGGTCCAAGTCTGGCTCAGGCACAACCACAGGACTAGCCCCTTTGTTTTCAGCTTCGACAAACAACTCTCCAGGAACCCCCACAGGCTGTACCTGACCTGCTCCCGTGGCCTCTCGACCACCACTGGTGCTTCTGGGAGAGGGGGACGAAACTCTGCAAGTGTGAGCAGCATGCACCCAGTTGGGGAAACATCTGCATTTCACAGCAGTCGTGGTAACAAGGATCACTTGAAACGGCCCATACCAACGAGGCTCCAAACAATGCTTTCGTACATGCTTTTTCACCAGGACCCAGTCACCGGGGCTGAGGTCGTGGCACTGCTCCTTGTGAGGCGGAGCTGTGGCAACTTCAACCTGATGAGAGACAGAATGGACTACATCAGCCAGTTCTTTGCAGCAATCAAGTATCAGATCATCAGTAATGTTCACAAGCACATTTGCAGGCACAGCTGGGAATCTCATTGCCCTACCCATAATGATCTGATGGGTGGATAATCCTGTCCTTTGACCAGGGATGCTGCAGAGACTCATCAACACAAGCAGCAATGCATAAGGCCATTTAAAAGACGTAGAAGCACACACTTTTGCAAGCCTTGATTTCAAAGTCACATTGATCTACTCCACCAGACCTAAAGCCTCAGGTCTGTAGCTACAATACTGTCTCTGTTCAGCTTGTAAAGCAGCGCGCATCATCCTCAGTATATCATTGCTAAAGTGCGTACCTCGGTCAGATTCCAAAGAAGTCAGGAAGCCAAACCTAGGTATTAACTCCATCAACAAAAGCTTTGCTACTATCATTCTGTCATGTGGAATATGCCTCAAACCATTGTGAAAAGATGCACACAACAACCAACATGTACCTCAAGTCATTGCACATGGGCATCTCAATGAAATCCAACTGCATCTTGTCAAAAGGACCTCCTGACCTCCCCATGTGACTCAGTGTAACTGCAGTCCTTTTTCCTACATTGTGTGTAGACACACAACTCATCTGTGGCGCAATGGTTCAGTCATCAATCTAAACCTTGGATTAAACCAAGTCTGCCTGAACAACCTGACCTTTGCGTCCCTCCCCTCATGAGTAGGACCATGATAATGTCTGGCTATTGGGGGTAAAAGGCTGTTAAGCAAAACACTGGTCTCCCATCTCCTGAAACCCAAATCTCATCCTCAACTCTCTTGACGCAACCTGCTTTGACCCATCTCTGCTGTTCTGCCTCTGACACTTCTTCTTGCAACCTCGTGACTACAAAAGGTTGTAGTTGGTCTCATCTGTTCCCTCATTTGTATACTTTCCATTAAAAGTACAAGCATTGTAAGCACAGTATCAGGCCACTTCGACAGCAATCTGTTGTCAATAGTCACAATCATCTCCCTTACAATGCGCAGCACACTTAACAATAGCAATTTGTGCAGGTATCTGCAATGCTTCAAGGAATTTTCAGACTTGCTCCCCATTCTGAATGGGCGAGCCCTAGGAGGTCATAAACCCCCTCTGGGACCATAACTGTCCGAAATCATGAACGACACCAAAGCTGTACTGACTATCAGTGAAAATGGTCACTCTTTGCTGGTCTGAGAGACAGCATGCTCTGGTATGAGCAGTCAACTTATCCACTTGTGCTGAGAACACCAGTGGCAGCTGGCTTGGATCGGGGGTGGGAAGACGGAGGGTGGAGGGGAGAGAGGGGGTAAATGCAAAAAATAAACTTACCTCCTCGCCGCGTCTCTCTTCTGTCATCTCTCTGCGCCTCGTCTCTCCCGGCCAGAATAGGAAGAACCCAGGCTCCCCAAAGCCAATCACAAAGCTGCAATGCAGTGTGGTCTGAGCGCTGTGGTTCGGCGCTCAGATGGGGACTGGGGCCTGGGCATGCAAAGTGCGCATGACTGTTTGGCCGGCCCAAGACAGCTGGCCCAACATTCATGCACACTTACAGAGTTCCCACCAGTCCTCCCCCTGCTCTGATAGCAGAGCAGCCCCGCCCGCCCGCAAAGCTGCAGCAGCAGGAAATAATAAAATGATACTAACAATGAGTGATTATCATTTTATTTTTTCATTTATTTACACTGCTGAAAAGCAGTGGGGCAATGCTCCTCTGCCTTAGCGGAAAAGCCGCCCTGGAGAACACTCCCTGGAGTCATGAAGCTTCTAATACTCCTGAAACTGAACAGACTGCATAAGCAGCTCATAAATTTCCTTCAAGGTGTCACAAACACGAGTCATCCACAAACAATGCAAAATCAGATTCTGGCAGTAGCTTATCTTGTATATCTGGTCTCGGCTTGGTGCATAGTTCAGTAACATCAAGACAGTCGTACTCAAACTTCATTTTCATCATTATCAGTCTCAGGAAGAGGCAATAGGGTGGCAGGATTCAAAACAGAAGCAACATAAGAAGATGATGGACGGAATGCTGAACATTGTCAAACACTCACCCCCAGTAGAGAGATCTGGGCTTAAATCCTTCGTTTTTTTGCTCACCATGCGTTCCAGTTTGGACCCTGCACCCCATGGAACAGTCCAGCTCGAACAGCCAGGCCAGGTCCTCCCTGGACCGGAAACAAGCATCCTGGGACCGGTTTTGGGGTATCACCCCTCACCAGCCAGGCCAGTTTGAATCTAGTGGCATAGTGAGCACGGTTCCGACATCTGGGCATACCCTTCCCACTTGGGGTGACTAAAGCAACACAAAATGATGATGGACTGAATGCTGAACAGTGTCAATAATTCCCCCCCAGAACAGAGATCTGGGTTTAAATCCATAGTATTTTTGTTCACCATGTCATTCTCGTTTGGACCATACATATGGAAATCAGTCTTGTCCCTGCACCCCATGGGTACAGTCCAGCCCGAACTGCCAGGCTAGGTCCTCCCTTGACCGGAAGTAAGAATCCTGGGACCGGTTTCGTGGTATCACTCCTCATCAGCCAGGCTAGTTGGAATCCAATGGCATAGTGAGCACGGGATACATGTCTAGGCATACACTTCCCACTGGGGTGACTAAAGCAATACAAAAAGATGGACGGAATGCTGAACATTGTAAAACGTTCAACCCCAGCACAGAGATCAGGCCTAAATCCATAGTTTTTTAAGTTCACTGTGCCATTCCAGTTTGGACCCAGCCATATGCAAATCAGTCTTGACCCTGCTCCCCATGGGAACAGTCCACTCGAACTGCCAGACCAGGTCCTCCCTCGACCGGAAACAAGCATCCTGGGACCGGTTTCGGGGTATCACCCCTCATCAGCCAGGCTAGCTTGAATACAATGGCATAGTGAGCCCTTGACCCACATCTGGGCATACTCTTCTCACTTGGGGTGACTAAAGCAACACAAAAAAATGATGAACGGAATGCTGAACAGTGTCAAACCTTCACCCCCCGCACAGAGATCTGTGCCTAAATCCATTGTTTTTTTGCTTACCAGGCCATTCCAGTTTGGACCGAGCCATATGCAAATCAGTCTTGACCCTGCTCCCCATGGGAACAGTCCACCCGAACTGCCAGACCAGGCTCTCCCTGGACCAGAAATAAGCATCATGTGACCGGTTTCAAGGTATCGCCCCTCACCAGTCAGGCTAGTTTGAATACAATGGCATAGTGAACATGGGAGCCACATCCGGGCATACTTTTCCCACTTGGGGTGACTAAAGCAACACAAAAATATGAAGGACGGAATGCAGAACATTGTCAAACATTCACCCCCAGTACAGAGATCTGGGCCTAAACCTACAGTTTCTTTTGCTCACAATGCCATTCCAGTTTGTCTGGGTCCAAACTGGAATGGCACGGTAAGCAAAAAACGATGGATGTAGGCCCAGATCTGTGTACTGGGGTGAATGTTTGACAATGTTCATCATTCCCTTTATCATCTTTTTGTATTGCTTTAGTCACCTTAAGTGGGAAGGGTATATCCAGACATGGGTCCCCCGTGCTCGCAATGCCACTGGATTCAAGCTAGCCTGGCTGCTGAGGGGTGATACCCTGAAACCGGTCCCAGGATGCCTGTCTCCAGTCCAGGGGGGACCTGGTCTGACAGTCGAAGCTGGAGTGTTCCCATTGGGAGCAGGGTCAAAACTGATTTGCATATGGCTGGGTCCAAACTGGAAAGGCATGGTGAGCAGAAAATCTATTGATTTAGGGCCAGATCTCTGTCCTGGGGGTGAATGTTTGACAATATTCAGCATTCCGTCCAACATCTTTTTGTGTTGCTTTAGTCCCCTCCAAGTGGGAAGGGTATGCCCAGACGTGGGTCCCATGCTCACTATGCCATTGGATTCAAGCTAGCTTGGCCCATGAGGGGTGATACCCTGAAACCGATCTCAGGATGCGTGTTTCCGCTCCAGGGAGGACCTGGCCTGGCAGTTTGGGCTGGACTGTTCCCATGGGGAGCAGGGTCAAGAATGATTTGCATATGGCTGGGTCCAAACTGGAATGGCATGGTGAGCATGAAAACGATGGATTTAATTTAAGCCCAGATCTCTGTACTGGGGGTGAATGTTTGACAATGTTCAGGATTCCGTACATCATCTTTTTGTGTTGCAGAGTTCAAAACAGAACAGCTCTTTAAGGTATCATTGTCAGCCGCCAGTATGATCTGTTCATACCGGGTCAGGCAGCTGTTTGTCAAATGCTGTGTGCGAGTACACGTCAACCGTATTTCCACCGAGTGAGGCACGTACACCGTTAAAGGATGACCGATAACAATGCCTTCACACCTCTCTATGCTGACACCTGTGGCCGCCAAGAATTTAAGACATCTGGGCAATGCTGCTGCTACTGGATCTAAGATGGCTGAAAAATATGCTGCAGGTCTACTTGCACTTCTGTGTGTCTGTGTAAGCACTGAGTGCAGCCCTCCCTCTCACTGCAGAAAAGTGAAAATGTTTTGTTGTAATTAGACATTCCTAGTGCCGGGGCACAGCAGAGACTCTCTCTCAACTCTAGGAAAGAAACTGAATACTCATTGTCCCAGTGCAGCGGATCCAACACATCCTTGTGTGTCAGCCCTGTAAAGGCTTGGCCACTAAGAAAAGTTGGGTATCCACTGATGACAGTAGCTCACCATTCCTAAAAATATCCTGACCTCTTTCTGGATGATTGGCGGTTTCATTTGCTAAATCGCAGAGATTCTCACATGTGACACCTTTCTGACTCCTTTCTCAGTGTGATGACCAAGATATAAGACTTCTTTCAAACAGTCCTGCAACTTGCTGGGGGACATTTTATGTCCATTCTCAGCCAGACGGTTCAGCAATGCAAGTGTCAGTTTTGTGCGCTTCTCGAGTATTTGATGCTACCAGCAGGTAGTCAATATACTGCACCAGGACAGAGTTACAGGGCATAACCAAAGACTCCAAATTCTTTTTAAGGATCTGGTTAAAGATAGAAGGACTTGCCGTATACCCTTGTGGGACTGTGCACCATGCCAAAACATGATTGCCGAGCCTAAATGCACAGAGGAACTGACTGTCCTGATGCAACGGTATGAGAAGAAAGTCTGGCACAAATCAGTAACAGAGAACCATTCGGCCTCACACGGATTTTGAAACAATATCACAGCAGGATTCGGGGCAACAGAGAATCACTATATTGTTCATCTTACGAAGGCCCTGCACTATGCGGTACTTACCGCTAGGCTTCTGCAAGCCCATAATGGGTGAGTAACATGGACTTCCCAAAATCTCTTTCAAAATGCCTTGCTGGATCACTGTCTTGATTACTGGAGTTATTCCGCCAACTGTTTCATGGGTCAGATTATAGTGTTGGCTTCTAGGATATTCTGCATTTGGCTGTATCTGTATACAGACAGCCTCAGCTTCTTTAATGAGTCCAATGTCTTTTCCTGAAAAATCCCAAACCTCAGACCTCAGAGTGTCTCTAAGATCCAGGGGTAACTCTTCACTCATCATCATAGGGTACAGTACAACAACGGGTTTTGATTAATCATTTTAAAAAGCCACATCCTCGTTGTGGGTCTGAAACTCCAGGCCTCTCAGTGTACAGTAAATGGTGCAATTCAGCTTGCACAACAAGTCTCGTCCTAGCAAATTCACAAGACTTGAGTTACGAATTGGTGATTATCTTCAAAATGTCCTATTTTTACAGGGGCAGCCTCAGTAATGGGGTTCCTCATTTGTTGATTAGCAACTCCAACAACTTGGACAGTTCTTCTAGAGAGGGGTAGGTCTGAAACTTCTACTGTTCGCACAGTAGAATGGATAGCACCAGTATCAACCAAGAATGATACAGTGTGGCTATTTACCTCACCATCTACATATGGGCCACTCTGATCTAACTCCAAGACTGCACGAAGCACGCAATCTCCCCCCCTCAGGCAGCGTCATGCGGACTAATCGTAACCAAAACTCTCAATGGTCTCAAACATGGGATATTGCTGGTAAGGAATGCCACCCTGGAAAGAATTCTGATTCACATTCAGGAACTTAATTCGAAATGAATCTGGGACCAGTGGCAGCTTGCTGTGGCATTTTAGGTGGTGAGACTTGTATCACTGGGGCTTTGGGCGCCTTCAAATTTTGAGACCTCGGTCTAGGTACATTATGCGGCTACACAGGATTATTGTTCTGCGACAGTATAAACCCTGTATTCGGACCTTGATTTGCAGGATTAAGACGACATTCCAGCTTCCAATGTCCAGACCAATTACAGTAGTGGCATGGGTTAGACTTTTTCAATGTGGCTACACCAATTCCATTACTTGGATCTATTGGAATACCCCTGCTTCAACCTTGGGGCTGAAAACCACCTCAACCTTCCATAGAAGGAGCTCCTTGGGATACACTCCCTTCATAGGGGGTGCATTCCCAACAAATAGAAAACCTTGACTTCCCCTCTGAGCAACTTTCATTTGTGCTATCATGAGCTTCTCCTTTAATTTCTTCTGCTTCATATCAATTTCGTCATTGCAATACTTAGCGTATCGCAAAATCTCATCAATTGACTTATTCTGCCAGCAAATCAAATGCTGCTGAATCATCATAATAATCTCGGGTCTCAATCCTGTCTCAAACCTAGACACAAAATATCCCACGTCCTTAGGCTCCAACGTTTCCATCCCACTATACTGTTTGAATGCCTGCAATAATCTCTCATAATATGCATGAAATCATCTCTATAGGTTTCTGAGTCGTGCGATCAATATTGACCCAGTCAACATCTTGGGGTGACACTTTAGACTTTAACCACATCATCACCTGGTCATACTTCCTCATGACTATGAGTTACAGACAATTATTCAAAGGAGGATCCCTCAGTGGTTCTCTCTCGGGCCATTCCGTAGCTATCTTACATGCTGTCCACAAATCATTTGACCCACAATGTCAAACGGAGTATTTAAATCAGTCCGCAAGACCTTCGAAATTTTTACAAACTGCTCAACCTGTTTGTACCATTCTACAGGTTTCTCACTTAACCTAGGGAAATCATTAGTGAATGACACAAGATTACTCCTACTCCAAAGTACATGAACAAACTTCCACTAGGTACTTCTCGTAAAGGCAGAATTGCAGTTCCCGCACACCTCTCTCCGTAAGGAGGCGGGTCCCCCATTGACCTTTTGGGACTTTTCCTTTTTGACCATCTAACTTCCCACTTATCCAGTGCACTCCAAATCTGGACGCTTTGAATAAATTCCTGAATTTGCATTTTTAACCCTGGTATTCTCATAATTTCTAAATCCTGATCACAAAAGGAGAGCCAGTAATATTTCTGCAAAGCTTACATCCTCTCCAAATCTTCATATTTCTGAGCTATTTCGGATAATTTATCATAAGTTTGCCTCGCTCTTCTACTAACATCCTTACTCATAAACAGAAGCTCATTGTGTTGATAAATGTCTATTTGAGCCAATTCAAGGCTTCCACTTATCATTTCATCTAATTTGAGTTTTAATTTTGCTACACTCACCAGATTCACTTTCAAGGATGACCTGATCATTCCTTGACTGATTTATGTACTTCGACTTTCATTCTGAGCGGCACTGTGATCCTTCAGCCAATCATCTAGCTCCTGAGCATCAAGAATATGTGTCCCCTCAGAAGTTTTCGGTGCTGGTCCTTCTTTGGGGGTGCTATTATGCCGGTCCAGGGGTGGCTCTCAAGTAAGCAAACCCAAGTCTGGCAACCCCCAGAATGACCTCAAAGGTCCAAATCCGGTCTCATTCACTGATGAGTCTGCACTTGCACCACAAGTGTTAACTCTAACCTGCTATTTCCGCAGGAGCAATATGCAAGCTCAGAAGAAAAGGTCCCAACTTCCCTTACCCACCAAGCATGCCCAACGGAGTCAAAGCAAAACTGATGTAATGTGGGAAGAGGGGAAATAAGGGAAAAGAATTGAAGAAATGTCCCACGGCGTACCCAGTGAAGAAGGTATGGTTCAATGCAGTCATATGTGTTCCCTGTGTGTAAAGAGGAGAAAAGGATGGTTAGTGTATGTGCTAGTTTATAATAGTAATTTACACTTCTATTTAAGTGTGTATGTTTTGTAAAGGCTGTCGCTACCTGCTCAACTACCCTCTTCCACTTAAATCAATCACAGTATATACAGGAACATTTGAGCAATCTATAAGAGAAGAGACTAGAGACCCACTTTGTAATCACAGCATGGTAGAGCAACCAGGAGTATATAAATGGATGGAACAATGAAACACCGAACTACTATTAGGATGTAGCAGTGAGATAAGTATAGCTCAAGAATCTATGTACTAATAAGAAAACTGGCAAGGAGGTATTAACTACATATATGTTCCCTTGAAAATAATAAATAGAAAAATATGCAAAAATATGCAGGCTATATGATATGCCTCCTTACTTCAGAAGACAGTAATGAGCTGTTTCTATTTTGCAGCTTAATCAGCTTGCACAAACAGAAAACGGGATCTCCAAAGCTGAGGGATAATAATTAGATAAGTAACACATATATATGTATATCTAGTCAGCGCAGAGCACTTTTACTGCATTTCTGAAGCTATTGGATACTTTAAAGGTTTTCTTCTTTCTTTCTTTGTGTTTTCAGGTGAATTCCGTGATGGTACCGAAGCACTCACAAGAAGGACTCAAGCAGGAGCCAGAGAGGGACGCCGCACCACTGCCCGACGAGGAACATTGACCACAGCGTGAACAAGATGACCCGGAAGGAACAAGATAAGTGACCTGGACGGGGAAGAGCTGCACACGATCACTAGAACGCGAAGCACTCTTCCGCGGATACAGGACCGCTTCATGCTTACACCGCTCCATCCCCACTGCAGCATGCAGAGAAGGCGGCGCACTCATGACAGTACACCCCCCAAAAACTCCCCCAACTGGTTTGGGCTTCCAAGGGTAACGTATATCAAAAAGACACAATAGATGAGGAGCATGAACAGGGCCAGCAGGTTCCCAGGTACAATCCTCAGGACCATAGCCTTTCCAATCGATCAGGTATTGCAATCTACGCCTCACCCTCCTGGAGTCCACAATGGCACCCATTACATATTCAGGCTCATCATCCACTAACACTGGGGCAGGTTGAACTGGCAACTGCATCCCGGCCACCACAGGCTTCAGTAAGGACACATGAAAAACCAGATGTACCCTCAAGGTAGAAGGGAGCTCTAATTTCATGGCCACCAGATTGACAATCTTAATTATTTTATAAGGGCCAATGAAGAAATTATCTTATAAGGGCCAATGAAGCGAGGTTTAAATTTACGAGTTCCCTTCTCAGTGATGTTATGAGTGGACAACTAAACCATGCCCCCAATCACATAATCAGAACTGGATCAATGATGGAGATCAGCATTCTTTTTGGACACTGCTTTGGCTTTCTCTAGATTCATCACAGCTGTCTTCTGAACATCATGTATGTAGGCAACAAACTCCAGAGCAGCCGGAGTAGGGGTAGAAACATTATAAGCAAGAGGGAGGATGGAATCCATATTTGCAATAGAAAGGTTTGTTGCAGGGATTCTGCACATACACAGAACTATGCGCAGGATTATGGGACCTTGGTGTATAGGGGCTGTGCCTTCCTACCGCCTTAGTACCCATGAGCCCAGGACCAACTAGCTATAGTGTCTCACTCGCTCTCCTACACAAACACGGAGAAGCAAATGATTAGACCACCCAGAACACAACACTCCCGGTTCTCTCAGGAATCGTGGTAACAAGACACACCTTTTCGCTTACACTCTTGCTCCTGTCCACAATAAGATCTGACCGAGACACGAATATAGTTTAAAATGTTTATTTTAACTAACGTGCTCTAACATGCAGTATACGAGCCACAACAAGCAGAAAAATGCATAACAGTTATACAGTTAGCATCGCAGCCAGTCCATACATTATGAAGGGAGATGTCATTGTATAAAGACAATGGAGAAAAGGACTATAGAGCCTAACCTCCCTCCCCTTGGCAGGAATGAGTATTATTATATAATAGAAGATCTCTGGGTTTTGTCAGTAGACCCCATACCTTAAAGCATAGATGGGATTTCTACATCGAAGCTGGGTGTTGCTCTTCTCCTGGAAAGGTCCCTCTCCAAGAGTGTGTTACCTAAACATGTATCCCTGTGATATCAAAGTACGAGCTACCAGCAGCAGCTGCGCTAGTGTGTTTTGTCTAGGTGCTAGGGCCTGACCAGAACAGAATAACAAGGGGCATTGTTTATCGGCCTTGCTCACAATGTTCAGACTAAACTCCAGGAACAAGCAGGGAACGAACACAGCAAACAGTTCTCATATGAAAGGCATAAACAGTCTTGCAAAAATACAGTTATGTAGTAACGTGCGCAAAAGCAGCATCATGCATGGTTGCACGAGCTATGCTAACTTAGTGATGTCGACAATGTCCCTATCCGCCACGTGACAGCTGAAAGACCAAGAGAGGAATGAATGCCATTGTTAAAAGCAAATTCAGCAGCCCATAAAAACGTGCCCAAATATAGCGAGCAATGCAGTAACTGACACCTTAAATGTTGCTCCAGGAATTGCTTAACTCTCTCAGTCTAAGCGTCAGTTTGAGGATGATGGCCAGATGCAAAACGAATGCCTATTTGTGATAGAGTGCCTAACCCTTTCCAAAATGTAGAAAGAAACTGGGGGCCCGATCTGACACTATCACCGAAGTAAGTCCATGTAACCTCACTTTATGTTGTACAAACACCGTAGCCAACTTCTTAGAGGTAGCAAGTGCTTGCATAAGGATAAAGTGGGACATCTGAGTCAGCATGTTCACCACAACTAATATGACTGTAAACCCTTGTGTGGTTTTTGGCAGTTCCACTATGAAATCCATGGAAATTGAATGGCATTAACCAGGGGGTGGGCATATGAATTAATAAGCCAGCAGGGGCCTTATGTGAACTTTTGCTTTGTGCACATACCTGACATTTTAGGATATATTGCTTTGTGTCAGTTGCCATATTGAGCCACCAGAATTGCCATCTTAGTAGCTCTAGTGTCTTTCTGTATCCTGGATGTCCTGTGAGCAGATGAGTATGACACCATGCTAAAGCTTTTTGTTGTAAAGGCAATGTGGAAATAACCAGGCCCCCTGAATGTAAAGGAGGTTTTGCACTCTAAAACCCTTGTGTTTCTGCTCCAGTTCTTCTACTTCCTTGGAGTTCTGAGCTTGCAATATCTCATTTACGTAGTTCTCTTCTGAACATACAGCCCCTAGAATACGTTCCCTAGCTATGATAGGGGGATGGCCGCATGATGTTTCCCCAATCTCATATCCTAGTCAAAGTCACTGAAGTATTGGGTCCAGCGCAATTGTCTCATGGACAAGGCTCTGGCTGATTTAAAAAATTGCAAATTCTTATGATTTGTAGGAACTGTGACAGTGTGTAATGCAATAAATACTGGTGCCACTCTTTGAAAGCTCATTTTATTGCCAGAAGTTCTTTATCACCCACAGAATTGTTTTGTTCAGTGGAATTCAGTTTATGTGAATAAAAAGCAACATGATGTAAACATCCTGAGGTTGTATCCCTTTGAGGAATTATTCCCCCAATAGCCATCTGTGATGCATCAGCTCAATAACAAAGTGTTGGGATGGGTCTGTGTGTTTCAGTATGGGGGCATGGGCGAAAAACTCTTTCAATTTTTGAAAATGCTTCCTCAGCTGCAGTGGTCCAAATGGATTCACTCCCTTTTTAAAGAGTTTAGTGATTGGCGAAGCCAGGGCTGAGAAATTATCAATGAAACACCTGCAAAAGTTGGTAAATCCTAAAAAACTTTGTACTTCCCTCACTGATCGAGGAGACTGCCAACGTGTTATGGCTGATACTTTTTGGGGGTCCATACACACCCCATCTGGAGATAATACAAACCCCAAAAAGGTGACTTGAGATGTGTTAACTTCACATTTATCTAGTTTCACATTCAGTTTGTTGACTCTTAATCTTTCAAGCACAGCCCTGACATGTTCTTTATGTTCTACCACAGAGTCGTCTCCAGCATGTCTTATTGGACAGCCAAGACCAGAGTCGGTGGTCATGCAGGTGGCTCAAAGACGTTCCAGAAACCCTTCGGCTTCGTGTTCCGCTCCTCCCAATAAGGATGGTAGAAGGATGGATGGTAGAGGAAAATGATTTGCAGTAATGGCGGCCACTTCCATCAAAGGGTCAAACGCATTAGCCATCTTCGGCCGCTATGACTGACAGATGTGGTCCGACTTGCAATCTTTTCTGGGGTGCACAGACATAATATCGAGTTTTTTTTTCCGACCTACCCAAATATCGAGTTGTAAATATCGGAGGGACAGAATATCGACATCAAGAATATCGGTGACCAGAATATCGACCTGAAGGTAAGAAATATTATTAATATCGAAGTTAGTAATATCGTTTGCAAAAATATTGTTGTTAATAATATCGATGTTTATATTAGTGTTATGTATTTTAGTATGTATTTTATATGTATGTGCTCCACATTTTTTGTTATGTTTTGTATTTTTTTAAAATATATGTATTAAATTTTTAGAAGTTAGAAATTTTTTTAAAGTAAATTTTGCGTTTTAGTACCGTAGCGGGTTGTGGGTTTATAGGGGAATAGGGCGGGAAGTAATTTAATTATAGTAAATTAAATAATAATTTTTAGAAAGTATTAATTATTTTTTATTAAATTTTGCGTTTTAGTTCCGTAGCGGGTTGTGGGTTTATAGGGGAATAGGGTGGGAAGTAATTTAATTATAATAAAGTAATTATTAATTTTTATTTTTTGGTATTGATAATTAATTTATTGTTAATGAATTGTTAATTGGTAATTAATTTTTATTAATTGATTAATTGATAATTATATTAATTGTGTTAATTTAGTTTAGGAGCGGGTTGTGGGTTTATAGGGTGGGAAGTAATTTATTATAATTAAGTAATTATTAATTTTTATTTATTGGTATTGATAATTAATTTATTGTTAATTATTAATTGGTAATTCATTTTTATTAATTGATTAATTGATAATTATATTAATTGTGTTAATTTTTTTCCGGAGTGCGTTGTGGGTTTATAGGGGAATAGGGTGGCAAGTAAATTAATTATAATAAATTAATTATTAATTTGATTTATTTATTGATAATTACTTTATTGTTAATTATTTAATAATTGCTAATGAATTTTTATTAATTGATTATTTGTTTATTATATTAATTGTGTTAATTTATTTTAGGAGCGGGTTGTGGGTTTATTGGGGAATAGGGTGGGAAGTAATTTAATGTTATTAAATTAATTATTAATTTTAATTTATTGGTATTCATAATTAATTTATTAATTATTAATTTATTAATTTATTGTTAATTAATTATTAATTCGTTATTTAATTTAAAAAAAAATTAATTGATAAGCATGTTAATTTTAACCCTCTGCTATCCAACACTTTCCCTACAGTTATACTCTCTGGAGTGGGGATAGTAATTTTTACCCCTACGGTATCCAACACTTTCCCTACTGTTGCACTCTCTGGAGTTGGAATAGTAATTTTTACCCGTACGCTATCCAACACTTTCCCTACTGTTGCACTCTCTGGAGTGGGACTAGTAATTTTTACCCCTACGCTATCCAACACTTTCCCTACTTTTGCCCTCTCTGGACTGGAAATTGTAATTTTTACCACTTCGCTATCCAACACTTTCCCTACTGTTGCACTCTCTGGAGTTGGAATAGTAATTTTAACCCCTACGCTATCCAACACTTTCCCTACTGTTGCACTCTCTGGAGTGGGAATAGTAATTTTTACCCCTACGCTATCCAACACTTTCCCTACTGTTGCACTCTCTGGAGTGGGAATAGTAATTTTAACCCCTACGCTATCCAACACTTTCCCTACTGTTGCACTGATTGGAGTGGGAATAGTAATTTTTACCTCTTCGCTATCCAACACTTTCCCTACTGTTGCACTCCCTGGAGTGGGAATAGTCATTTTTACCCATATGCTATCCAACAGTTTCCCTACTGTTGCACTCTCTGGAATGGGAATAGTAATTTTAACCCGTACGCTATCCAACACTTTCCCTACTGTTGCATTCACTGGAGTGGGAATAGTAATTTTTACCCCTTCGCTATCCAACACTTTCCCTACTGTTGCACTCTCTGGATTTGGAATAGTAATTTTTACCCCTTCGCTATCCAACACTTTCCCTACTGTTGCACTCTCTGGAGTTGGAATAGTAATTTTAACCCCTACGCTATCCAACACTTTCCCTACTGTTGCACTCTCTGGAGTTGAAATAGAAATTTTAACCCCTACGCTATCCAACACTTTCCCTACTGTTGCACTCTCTGGAGTGGGAATAGTAATTTTAACCCTTACGTTATCCAACACTTTTCCTACTGTTGCACTCACTGGAGTGGGAATAGTAATTTTTACCCCTTCTCTAACCAACATTTTCCCTACTGTTACACTCTCTGGAGTTGGAATAGTAATTTTTACCCCTACGCTATCCAACACTTTCCCTACTGTTGTACTCACTGGAGTGGGAATAGTAATTTTGACCCCTACGCTATCCAACACTTTCCCTACTGTTGCACTCTCTGGAGTTGGAATAGTAATTTTATTCCCTCCGCTATCCAATATTTTCTCTACTGTTTTAGTTAATGTAGTGTGTAATTTATTTTAAAAAGATTAAAAATATTGTAATTTTTTAATTTGTTATATATATTTTTTATATTTTTATTTATATTGTTGTATGTGTATATATGTATTTATAATTTATAAAATGTTTTTAACAATTTATAAGTTATTAAAATAATTATTTATGAATATTAAGTAAGTATATATATTATATTTTATATGTATATGTTTAATTTATTTTTACATTATATGTATTAGTTTTCATTTTTAAACATTTAAAAATATTTTTAACTATGTTTCTTTTAATTATATGTATTATTTACTTTATTTTACATGATTTTTTTAACATAAAAAAACCAATATTTTTGACAACAATATTTTTTTTCCGATATTTTTGTACTTACCATGATGTATATAGGATGTCGATATTCTTGACTTCGATATTTTTGTCACGATATTTTTGTACCTCGATATTGTGGTAGTCGATATTTTGTCAGTGATTCCTTTTCTGGACCATCTTCCTGAAGATAAGAAAGAGGAGGCTACACAAATCCTTCAAGAAGGGGCTGGAGCAGCCTCAGAGATCATAGATGTAGCAATGGACATCTCATCTATTGCTTTCAGACAAATGGCAGGAGCAATTGTTCTATGCAGACAGGTCTGACTGAAGCCTACCTCCTTTTGCCCGGAGGTTCAGTCAAAAATAGTGGATATGCCATTCGATGGTGAAAATCTCTTCGGAAAACATATTGACCCCGCCTTACGGAAACGGCACGGTCCCTAAGACCCTTCAGCAACAATGCTTCCAGTCATTTCGAGGGGGTAGAGGAAGGAGTCAATACCAGCAAAGGCCTACCTTTCAATCCTACAGATACCAACCATACCAGCAACAGGGATATCGTTAATATGCAGGTCAGCAGCAGTTTCGGGCATCTAACGTGCCATACAATCAGCAGTCAACTCGACGGCGCCCTCCGACAAGAAGAAAGTCACAGGACAATTTGAGACGTCAGTGACATTTTGGTGTCACCAGCCACCTTGTTCCACCACAAACCTCATTAGAATCACTACCTGTCTGCGTACTACCATCAACGGCTCAATATACCAACGGACAAATGGGTGTTGGACATTATTCATCAGGGACACACCCTGGAGTTTGTCCAATGGCCTCCGGGACTCCCTCCTGCCCCGAGAAAAAATCAACATCTAAATCTGTTGAAACAGGAAATTTGTAAATCTTATCCTGAAAGGAGAAATAGAAGAAGTTCTGCAGCAACATCGTGGAAAGGGATTTTATTCAAACTTCTTTCTGATAAAAAAGAAACAGAGTGCCAAATGGAGACAGGTAATGGATCTCAGGGGTTTATAAAAAAACAACCCTTCCAAAAGCTGTTGTTGCAGGAGTTCTGTTGATGATCAACAAAGGAGACTTCATGACATCTCTAGATCTCTTGGACGCTTATTTTCACACCCCCATTCACGTCAAGCATCAACGATTTCTTCGGTTCGAGGTGGCATGGCGCGGCTATCAATTCAAAGTGCTGCCTTTTGGTCTCAGGTCAGTGCCAAGGGTGTTCACAAAGTGTATGGCGCCAATAGCAGCCTTTTTGAGGCAGCAAGGACACCAAGTTTATCCATATCTCGACGACTGGGTAGTGAAAGGACCTAAATACCACTCTGCAAAAAGCTACACATGGGCCTGTCGGCAGCTCTTCAATAAGCTAGGTCTGCGATTAAACACGGACAAATCATCCCTCATTCCATCAAGATCTCTGGTGTTTCTGGGCGCAGTGCTGGTTACCAAGGGACTGAAGGCTTACCCTTCGAAATAACTCATCCAAAAGATCTTGCGCATAGCAGCACACATACAGAGAAAAAAAGTCTGTTTCAATGAGAACGTACAAATCCATGCTGGGGATGCTTTTCTCGTGCATTCCGCTGATTCTACACTGCCAGTTGCATATGAGGCCGCTTCAAGAACAACTGGATATCCAGTGGATCCAAGCTCAGGGCTCATTCGAAGATCCCATTACTATCGATCAAAAAATTCAAGAAGCCCTGTCATGGTGGAAGATGAAGGAAAATCTATCAACCGGACTAGCCTTCGAGCCACAAACTACCAGTTTTGTAATGACTACAGATGCATCCCTGCAAGGATGGGGGGCACAGCTTCAAGAACTGGAGTTTCAGGGCAATGGAATGCTCAGGAGGCACAGATGCACATCAACTCTTTAGAGCTGAAGGCGGTGTTTTTAGAATTACAGGCGTTTCTTCCCAGAATCCGCGGCTCTCCTGTAGTAGTGAGAACAGACAACCCTACACAATGTTTTATCTGTTCAAGCAGGGAGGAACGAGATTGCAGATCCTATCCTCTCAGGCTCAATAAATCTGGCAGTGGCTCCTAAAGCACACCATCGCTCTTCAGGTGGAACATGTTCCTGGAATTCACAACGCGTGGGCAGACTCTCTGAGAAGGTCCTCAAGCCAATCTTACAAATGGGAATTAAATCAACAGCAGATCGACCAAATCTTCAAAAGATGGGGAACCCCAAGGTTGGATCTGTTTGCAACTCAGGAAAACAGACAATGTGAGACATTTTCAAGCAGCTGCCCTCAGAAAGGATCGTGGGGGAATGCTCTTCAGCTGCGCTGGACAGGAATGTTCGCTTATGCATTCCCACCATGCCCCCTCATACTGAAGATACTTCGCAACATGAAGTCAGAGCCGTCTCATCTGATCCTAATAGCTCCGGCATGGGCAAGACAATTTTGGTTCTCAGAACTGTTAAGGATGTCGGAGTCCCCTCACATCTGTCTCCCGCTTATTCACAATCTAATATCCATGAACAAAGGACAGGTACTACACCCGCAGATAAGCTCTCTGAATTTATCCGCTTGGAACCTCATCACCAGGAATTCGAATCCTTGAACATTCCTCAAGATTGTAGAGACATCCTAAATCACTCAAGAGCGATGGCCACTAATAAAACTTATGCTGCGAAATGGAGAGATTCTATCATTGGTGCATAGGCAACTCTGTACATCCATTTCAATCTACTCTGGATAAGATATTACCATACTTACTCCAGTTAGCAAGGGAGGGACTGGCTCATTCCTCTATAAAAGTGCACTTGGCGGCAATCTCAAGATATCGGAGGAAACCTGGGCAAATATCCCTTTGGTCTTCCAGAGTGATAAAAGAATTCATAAAGGGTCTCTTCAGGATGTTCCCGCCGATAAAACGTCCAGCAGTTTCCTGTCAATTAAACATGGTCCTTGCTCAACTGATGAGGTCGCCGTTCAAACCTACTTATAAGGCGGACATCAAGTTTCTATCCTGGAAGACAGCACTCCTGCTGGAATTCACATCAGCCAGGAGAGTAAGCGAAATCCAAGCCATCTCAGTCTTAGAACCCTTTATGCAATTCAAGACGGACAAGGCGATTTTGAGAACTAATCCAAAATTCATACTGAAGGTCCCAAGATCTTTCCATCTAAATGAGCCTATTATATTGCCAACGAACTTCCGGGAGCCATCATCTCCGGCAGAAAGGTCACTTCATTCCCTGGATGTCAGGTGCTCCTTAAGATTTAACATTGAAAGAGCAAAAATGTTTCGAAAATCAGATCAGGTAGTTATCTCCTTCGCGCCACCCTGGAAAGGATACGCTTTGTCAAGAAGCAGTATATCCCGTTGGATATCATCAGCTATTGCTTTTTGTCATGATAAGGCTGGAAAACCACTGTCGTCAAGGTGACAACTCATTCAACAAGGAAGATGGCTACCTCCACAGCGTTATTCGCGGGAGTGTTGCTCCCAGACATCTGTAGAGCCGCGACCTGGTCAAATGCCCATACCTTTACCAAGCATTATTGTTTGGATACAGCATGGAAAGGAGATTCGGCTGTTGTTCAAGCAGTTTTATGTCGACTGTTTCACTGAGGTTCATCTTATTTCACAATACTTAAATATATTGATATATATATATATATATGTATGTTTTGATATGTGTTAACAATTTTGAATATGTTTCGCTCCCTGTTTGCAATGTAGTATGCATGTTTCTATTTCTATACTTTGAAAAAAAACACAAAAAAGCCCATCATTTTTAAAGGGAAAAGGTGTCCATGCCTTCAAACACTTTCTTATTATGATACTGTACTGCTTACTATTCTGATGTCCTAATTCGAATGAGCCTTGGCAGCGATACACGGATCTAGTATCAGAAAAAATCAAAGAAGTCTCGAATGAGAAATTTAGTGCTTTGACGCTGCCGGCTTTAATTCACCTTCATTCAAGAAAGAATTATACAAGTCACAAAAGGTTACTAAGAGGATCGTTCTGCCCTTTTGCTGTTTCTTCAAATGAACCTTTAATGAACCAAGCCTCGTAAATAAGAAAAAAGGATTCTTGCTCTTCTCAAATCAAAGAAGTAGTGACTTTTGCAACATAAAAATCTTTCCTCGCTCTTCAAGAAATCATCCAGCCCTTGTCCTCAGGAGAACCCTTAAAGGAATTAGGGTTAGAAACGCGTAGACCACGACCAATGGGGTATCCTTGCGCAACGTAGATCAATATGGAGGACTAAAAAATTAACGTTCAGTGAAAAAGAAAAACAATTCCATCAAGTCCATATTAGGCAGCTTGGACCCCCATACTGTACACCAAGAGTGCCTGTTGTTAATTTATCGCTCTGGCTCCCCAAATGTAGGACTGGTTGAACATTGAATTTCACATGTTTTTTCTTGTTTTTTTCATTTATGCTTTAAGATTTGTTTGTCACAATGAACACAAAGTGTTTGTTAAATTTGCACATTTCATAATAGAAAGTTGATATCTCTCTCTTGTTTGAAAAGATAATGACGTTTTTAAAAAAAGTGATATGAGCATTTGTAAAAAAATAATCAGGGGTCATGTTTATTGAGTAAAAATGATCCTCACAAAAATGTAAAAATGTTAAAATCATGCAGCCACCTATTGTTGTTTTGTGTTTACAATTCTGATTCAGGCATGTGAATCTATGAAAGATTTAATACTGGAGAAGAAAGAAGTTACTTACCTGTACACTGTGGTTCTCTGTACTATTGACATCTTTTATGGATTCACATGCGACCCGGCCACCTCCCCGTTTTCAGCTGGCCACTTTTACCTCATGACGCTTAGATAGTGATTCACACTTGTGCTCGAAATCTGAGGTATGGTGGCTCTGCAGGGGCTTGTGGTCTCAGGGATGGCATCTAATTGGCTGAAGTTTATAAAGAGGACAATGGGATAGCAAAATTCTATTACTTTTGCATTGGTTTCTATGTACTACTTCATGTACTGCTATTTAAGGTAAAATATGCAAAAATATGCAGGCTATATGCTATGCCTCCTTACTTCAGGAGACACTAAAGAGCTGTTTCTATTTTACAGCTTAATCAGCTTGCACAAACAGAAAACGGGATTGCCAAAGCAGAGGGACAATAATTAGATAAGTAATACATATATATCTAGTCAGCGCAAAGTGCTTTTACTGCATTCCTTAAGCTATTGGATACTTTAAAGGTTTTCTTCTTTCTTTCTTTGTATTTTCGGCCGAATTCCATGATGGGACCGAAGTACTGACGAGGAGGACGCAAGCAGGAGCCAGAGAGGGATGCCGCACCACTGCCCGATGAGGAACACCGACTGCAGCATGAACATGACAACGCGGAAGGAACAAGGTAAGTGACTGGAACGCTGAAGAGCCCTAAGCGATCACTAGAATGCGAAGCGCTTTATGCTCACACCCCTCCACCGCTGCAGCATGCAGCGGAGGTGGCGCACTCATGACAACAAGGGGAACTCGCATTCATTGGGACCAAGGGAATAAACTTTACATTTGAATTATAAGAGCCTTCTCTGGGGCTCTTGACTCAGTTGGAACAGCCAAATTATGTGTAACACTCCCTGTGGAACTGGGATTTTTTTATAGGTACTACATGCCCAATGTGAACCAGAACAGTGGGAGCATAGGGAACATTTGAAGTTGTGGTAAGATTTGGAACTGTGGAGGGGCCAGGGGCATAAATCCCCAAACTCCCTCTCACTGAGGTTTGATTCATGTTTGCAGGGGTGGTCCTCATTATATTAGGACTCCCAGTTACTGGTGCTGTAGCAATTCCAGAATGTCTACTAATATTGGTACTTCCACCCCCCCTCATTTGGGTCCCATTGTATGGGGGCGGATGCTCCGACAGCAACACATCTAAGAGACTATCACTAGTATCGCTGTCACCATTTTCACCTCCCTCAGCTGATTCCTTCGCCTCATTCACTCTCTCTTTTTCTTCTCTTGTCTATCCTTTTCAAACTCCTGACCTGTCAATTCTGAGATACATCTTGGCTCCCTCTATTATGTCTGTTCTCTATCTCTTCTGTTCTGCATCCCACCTTGTATCAACATAAGTGCGCACTGCCTTTCTAGGTCTTCCGTGATATCTTTCCTTCTCTCTAGCATGAGCTGCATGCTCCCAGGCATTGAGCTCTTCAAACTGGGTAGGTCTAGTCTGAGGTTTCATCTCATATGGAATCCTCCTCAAATTTTCAATGATTCTTACATTAAATGTATCATAGTGTGGAAATGCCAATGCACCTTCTTTCTCAGTGATTGTGTGCCATTGTTATATCTAAATACAAGTGTGTACCCCTGCATTTATTGCCATATAATGACCTGCAGTATCTTCAGGTGGTGCTTCTTCTTCCTCCATAACAGGCATTGTCACATTTCCCCAGATCAGATCTCGTATGACTTTAACCCCTTCGGTGCGTCGGACAGCCGGGGGCCGTCCGACGCACCAGTGCTCATGTGCGTAGGACGGCCCCGTCCGTCCGATCACATGGCACTAGAAATCCCTTTGGTTCTTTCCCCCCCCCAACAGCCTCGGGAGCTGGGGAAGAGCTTCCCCAGCTCCCGAGGCTGTGTAGATGGTTTCCCTGAAATGACGATCAGCGAGCACGTCGCGCTGACGTCATTTCAGTGAAACCGAAACTGAAATGAGTCGAGAGGCTCATTTCAGTTTCACTTTCTACGTGCTCAGGGGGCTATCTCAGCCCCCCATGCATGTAGAAAGACGGGAGAGGTATCATTGGAAAGGGGAGAATCTCCCCTTTCCAATGGTACTCCTCTCTAGTGGATCCCTGCTTGGGGATCATCCCTGGAGGGCAATCCCCAAGCAGGGATCCACCCACTAGGCACCAGGGAGGGGGGAGCGGCCCCTTGGGCAAGGGCCTTTGCTCCCCCCATAATTTTTTGGGTGAATTCAGTCTTTCTGCCCCCCCTGGGGGGCAGATGGGGGCAGAGCCCACTAGAAACCAGGGATTTATTTTACTCTGCAAATTAGGGGTGGGGGCTGCCCAATATGGGCATACCAATGCCCCCCCCACAAAATTACAGTCTTTCTGCCACCCGGGGGGGCAGAAAGCCCACTAGATGCCAGTTTTGTGTTCACGATTAATGTAAGGATGGGGGCTGCCCAAGATGGGCAAGCCAATGCCCTCACCCCTCCCCCCCCCACAAAAGTCCGTTTTTTTTGCCCCCCCTAGGGGGCAGATGGGGGCAGTAGCCCCGGCAGAAAGCCCACTAAGTGCCAGGGATTTTTTTTTATATAGGTAGGGGTGGGGGCTGCCCAGAATGGGCATGCCAATGCCCCCCCAAAAATGCTACAGTCTTTCTGCCCCCCCCGGGAGGCAGATGGGGCAATAGCCCCTTATCTGCCCCCGGGGGGGCAGAAAGCCCACTAGCCACCAGGGATTTTTTTCCTCCAAAGTTCGGGGTGGGGAATGCCCAGAATGGGCATGCCAATGCCCCCACCCCCCCAAAAAAGATGCCACAGTCTTTCTTCCCCCCCCAGGAGGCAGATGTGGGCAGTAGCCCCTGATCAGCCCCCCCGGGGGGGCAGAGAGCCCACTAGGCGCCAGCGATTATGCTTGCTTTTTTATACATAGGGGTGGGGGCTGCCCAGAATGGGGACCCCAATGCCCCCCCAAAAGAATAGCCACAGTCTTTCTGCCCCCCTTGTGGGCATATCGGGGCAATAGCTCCTGATTTCCTCCCTAACAAGGGCGGCAGAAAGCCCACTAGGCACTGACATTTTTTCAGAATGTGTCTACCTGTGGATTTTGGGTCCTAGCGCAGCCGGCACCTAGGGAAACATAGCAAACCTGTATATTTTTGAAAACTAGACACCAAGGGAAATCCAGGATTGGGTGACTTGTGTGGCTCTCACTAAGTTCTGTTACCCAGAATCGCTTTCAAACCTCAAACCTTGTAAAAAAAAACACATTTTCCTCACATTTCAGTGATGGAAAGTTCTGGAATCTACGCAGATCCACAAACTTCCACCCACCCAGCATTCCCCAAAGTCTCCCGAGAAAAATGATACCTTACTTGTGTGGGTGGGCCAAAGGCCTGTGACTGGGAAGAGCCAAAAAGATAGGGATTAAAGGTATAGCACCGTGAATTCTAAGCGCTACATGTTTAAAAAAATACATTTTTAGCGGATTCTGCATTAGACAGCCACACAAGTGAGGTATCATTTTACTCGGGAGATCAACGGGAACGCTAGGTGGTAGGACTTTTGTGCCGGCACAGTAATTCCACACAAAAATGTGTGGAAAAAGTGATGTTTATAGCTAAAATAGAGTTTTGCAGGGGATTCTGGGTAAGAAAACGTTGGGGGATCCCCACAAGCCATACCTCACTGGACTCCCCAGGGTGTCTAGTTTTCAGAAATGTGTGGGTTTGGTAGGTTTCCCTAGATGGCCACGAGCCTGGGGCCAAAAAACCAGGTGCCCCCCTATAAAACAGGTAGTTTTATGATAGGGAATTTTGAAGTCTCCACAGTACGATTTGGGCCATTTCCTGTTGCAGCCACTATGCCTACCCACACAAGTGAGGTACCATTTTTATTGGGAGACCTGGGGGAACGCTAGGTGGTAGGACATTTGTGTCAGCCCGGTGATCCCACAACATTCCCACACAGAAAAGTGAGGAAAATGTGATTTTTTCAGCTAAATTTGAGGTTTGCAGGAGATTCTGGGTAGGGAAACGTTGGGGGATCCACGCAAGCCATACCTCACTGGACTCCAAAGGGTGTCTAGTTTTCAGAAATGTGTGGGTTTGGTAGGTTTCCCTAGATGGCCGCGAGCCCGGGGCCAAAAAACCAGGTGCCCCCTCGCAAAACCAGGTAGTTTTATGATAGGGAATTTTGAAGTCTCCACAGTATGATTTGGGCCATTTCCCGTTGCAGCCACTATGCCTACCCACACAAGTGAGGTGCCATTTTTATCAGGAGACCGGGGAGAACACTTGGTGGTAGGAAATTAGTGTCAGCCCGGTGAGGAAAATGTGATTTTTTTTCAGCTTAATTTGAGGTTTGCAGGGGATTCTGGGTAGGGAATCATTGGGAGATCCACGCAAGCCATACTTCACTGGACTCCCCAGGGTGTCTAGTTTTTAGAAATGTGTGGGTTTGGTAGGTTTCCCTAGATGGCTGCTGAGCCAGGGGCCGAAAACCTAGGTGCCCCCCTTGCAAAACCAGGTCGTTTTGTGATAGGTCATTTTGATTTCTCCACAATACGTTTTGGGTCCTTGCCTGTCGTGGGTACTTGACCCACCCACACGAGTGAGGTACCATTTTTATCAGGAGACTTTGGAGAATGCGGGGTGGGTGGAAGTTTGTGGTCCCACGCAGATTCCAGAACTTTCCATCACAGAAATGTGGGGAAAATGTGTTTTTTTTATAAAGTTTGAGGTTTGGAAGGGATTCTGGGTAACAGAACTTGGTGAGAGCCACACAAGTCACCCCATCCTGGATTCCCCTGGGTGTCTAGTTTTCAAAAATGTATAGTTTTGCTAGATTTCCCTAGGTGCCGGTACAGCTAGGGATCAAAATCTACAGCTAGGCACTTTGCAAAAAGGGGTCCGTTTTCACTGTAAAAGTGTGGTGTGTCCACGTCGCGTTTTGGGCCGTTTCCTGTCGCGGGCACTAGGCCTACCCACACAAGTGAGGTACCATTTTTATCGGAAGACTTTGAAGAATGCGGCGTGGGTGGAATTTTGTGGATCCACGCAGGTTCCAGAACTTTCCATCACAGAAATGAGAGAAAAATGTTTTATTTTTTACAAAGATTGAGGTTTGCAAGGGATTCTGGGTAAGAGAACCTGGTGAGAGCCACACAAGTCACCCCATCCTGGATTCCCCTGGGTGTTTAGTTTTCAAAAATGTATAGGTTTGCTAGGTTTCCCTAGGTGCCGGCAGAGCTAGGGTTCAAAATCTACAGCTAGGCACTTTGCAAAAAAAGGGTCAGTTTTCACTGTAAAATTGTGGTGTGTCCACGTTGCGTTTTGGGCCGTTTCCTGTCGCGGGTAGTAAGCCTGCCCACACAAGTGAGGTAACATTTTTATCGGAAGACTTTGGGGAATGCATGGTGGGTGGAATCTTGTGGATCCATGCAGATTCCAGAACTTTCCATCACATAAATGTGAGGAAAATGTGTTTTTTTTGACAAAGTTTGAGGTTTGCAAGGGATTCTGGGTAACAGAACCTGGTGAGAGCCAGACAAATCACCCCATCCTGGATTCCTCTGGGTGTCTAGTTTTAAAAAATGTATATGTTTGCTAGGTTTCCCTAGGTGCCGGCAGACCTAGGGTTCAAAATCTACAGCTAGGCACTTTTGAAAAAAGGGTCAGTTTTCACTGTAAAAATGTGGTGTGTCCACGTTGCGTTTTGCGCCGTTTCCTGTCGCGGGCACTAGGCCTACCCACACAAGTGAGGTATCATTTTTATCTGAAGACTTTGGGGAATACAGGGTGGGTGGAATTTTGTGGTCCACACAGATTCCAGAACTTTCCATCACAGAAATGTGAGGAAAATGTGTTTTCTTTGTACAAAGTTTGAGGTTTGCAATGGATTTCGGGTAAGAGAACCTGGTGAAAGCCACACAAGTCGCCCCATCCTGGATTCCCCTGGGTATCTAGTTTTAAAAAAAGTATAGGTTTGCTATGTTCCCTAGGTGCCGGCAGAGCTAGGGTTCAAAAGCTACAGCTAGGCACTTTGCAAAAAAAGGGTCAGTTTTCACTGTAAAAATGTGGTGTGTCCATGTTGCATTTTGCGCCGGTTCCTGTCGCGGGCACTAGGTCTACCCACACAAGTGAGGTATCATTTTTATCGGAAGACTTTGGGGAATGCAGGGTGGCTGGCATCTTGTGGATCCATGCAGATTCCAGAACTTTCCATCACATAAATGTGAGGAAAATGTGTTTTTTTTTTACAAAGTTTGAGGTTTGCAAGGGATTCTGGGTAAGAGAACCTGGTGAAAGCCACACAAGTCACCCCATCCTGGATTCCCCTGGGTATCTAGTTTCAAAAAAGTATAGGTTTGCTAGGTTTCCCTAGGTGCCGGCAGACCTAGGGTTCAAAATCTACAGCTAGGCACTTTTGAAAAAAGTGTCAGTTTTCACTGTAAAAATGTGGTGTGTCCACGTTGCGTTTTGCGACGTTTCCTGTCACGGGCACTAGGCCTACCCACACAAGTGAGGTATCATTTTTATCAGAATACTTTGGGGAATACAGGGTGGGTGGAATTTTGTGGTCCACACAGATTCCAGCACTTTCCATCACAGAAATGTGAGGAATATGTGTTTTTTTTTTACAAAGTTTGAGGTTTGCAAGGGATTCTGGGTAAGAGAACCTGGTGAAAGTCACACAAGTCACCCCATCCTGGATTCCCCTGGGTATCTAGTTTCAAAAAAAGTATAGGTTTGCTAGGTTTCCCTAGGTGCCGGCAGAGCTAAGGTTCAAAATCTACAGCTAGGCACTTTTGAAAAAAGGGTCAGTTTTCACTGTAAAAATGTGGTGTGTCCACGTTGCGTTTTGCGCCGTTTCCTGTCACGGGCACTAGGCCTACCCACACAAGTGAGGTATCATTTTTATCGGAAGACTTTGGGGAATGCAGGGTGCGTGGAATTTTTGTGGTCCACACAGATTCCAGAACTTTCCATCACAGAAATGTGAGGAAAATGTGTTTTTTTTGTACAAAGTTTGAGGTTTGCAAGGGATTCTGGGTAAGAGAACCTAGTGAAAGCCACACAAGTCACCCCATCCTGGATTTCCCTGGGTATCTAGTTTAAAAAAAAGTATAGGTTTGCTAGGTTTCCCTAGGTGCCGGCAGAGCTAGGGTTCAAAATCTACAGCTAGGCACTTTGCAAAAAAAGGGTGAGTTTTCACTGTAAAAATGTGGTGTGTCCATGTTGCATTTTGCGCCGGTTCCTGTCGCGGGCACTAGGCCTACCCACACAAGTGAGGTATCATTTTTATCGGAAGACTTTGGGAAATGCAGGGTGGGTAGAATCTTGTGGATCCATGCAGATTCCAGAACTTTCCATCACATAAATGTGAGGAAAATGTGTTTTTTTTTACAACATTTGAGGTTTGCAAGGGATTCTGGGTAACAGAACCTGGTGAGAGCCAGACAAATCACCCCATCCTGGATTCCCCTGGGTGTCTAGTTTTCAAAAATGTATAGGTTTGCTAGGTTTCCTAGGTGCCGGCAGAGCTAGGGTTCAAAATCTGCAGCTAGGCACTTTTGAAAAAAGGGTCCGTTTTCACTGTAAAAATGTGGTGTGTCCACGTTGCGTTTTGGGCTGTTTCCTGTTGCGCGCACTTGGCCCACCCACACAAGTGAGGTACCATTTTTATCGGGAGACTTAGGGTAACACATAATTTTAGAGCAACTGTTATCACCTATTGAATTTTGATGCATTTCTGCCTTCCAAATGTAAGACAATGTGTAAAAATGAAATCACTTTGAAAAATGTCCTATAATTCACATGCTAGTATGGGTACTCACAATTTTGGAGATGTGCAAATAGCTACTGTTTCTAAACTCTATATTTTGTTCCCATTTCAGAAATACATAGGTGTCTTTCATACCGATTTTTCACTATTTATATTTTCCCAAATGAATTGCTATATTCCCGGTATACAATAAAAAACCATTGCAAGACGCTGCTCAGTTATTGGCTCCGGGTTCGTCGGGTTCTTGGTGAACCTACAAGTCCTATATATTCCCAAAACCAAAAGGGTCCAGCAGATGTAACGGTATATTGCTTCAAAAAATCTGTCATACTTAGAAGAAGTTACAGGTGAAAACGTTGGCAGAAATGGCTGTTTTTTTCAACTCATTTTCAATTTTTCCTATTTTCAACTGTTAGTTTCTATAAAAAAACCTTGAAGGATCTACACAAATAACCCCTTGCTGAATTCAGAATTTTGTCTACTTTTTTAAATGTATAGCTTTCCAGGATCCATTATTGCTTTCTTACCCATTTCTACCATTAACTGGAAGGAGGCTGAAAGCACAAAAAATAGCAAAAATAGGCTATGTCCCAGTAAAATGCCAAAACTGTGTAAAACATTTTTGTTTTCTGACAAAAGTCAGCCTGTCCCTGAAAGCTGGGAAAATGGTGATTTCAGCACCACAAACCCTTTGTTGATACCATTTGCAGGAAAAAACCAGACACTTTCATCTTCAGCACTTTTTTCCAATTTTTCCCAAAATAAACAAAATGGGGCTGTATTTTGGCTAATTTCTGGGTCCCCTCCAAGGGAATCAACAAACCCTGGGTACCTTTAAAATCCCCATGATGTTGGAAGAAAAGGAAGCAAATTTGGCGTGGATACCTTATGTGGTCAAAAGGTTACAAGGGCCTAAGCGCGAATTACCCCAAATAGCATAAAAAAGGCTTAGCACAGGGGGCGAAAGGCCTAGCAGCGAAAGGGTTAAAACACTTAATTTTTTCACAATATGTCAATAATCGAATAGCATTTGTTACAACGCATGCATTTTCTAAGCATGCCATTACAACGCAAGTCGTTACAACGATGCGTTGTTACATCGCATGCCATTACAACGCAAGTCGTTACAACGACTTGCTGTAGGGGGGGCGCTGGAGTTTGGAATAGTATAATTTACTATTCCAACTCCAGTGTGTGCAACAGTAGGGAAGGTGTTGGATTGAAAATCCAACAAATCCAACACCTTCTGTCCCCTACAGCAAGTCGTTGTAACGACTTGCGTTGTAATAGTATGCGATGTATCGCATGCGTTGTAAACAATGTTTCCCCAATAATCACAATTAAAGTACTTATTTTGAAACAGATTCCAATAATTTGCTCACAATTTGCGTTCCATATCAACAACCAATAACAGCATGGCACTCCGTGACGCAGACAACCAATAGCAGTGCTGCTTTACACCAACTGACCAATCCTAGCGCCGCACACTGTGATGCCAGCCTCACTCCTTTGCAGTGGTTCACCCTCCTCTACAATTTTTCACGAAAACACTCTCTTCAGCAATACGCACACAAATAAATGCAATGCAAATAGCTACGAATAACAATTGTCTGCTTTACTAAAGAAATCAACATAATGCAATCACACAAAAAAGAGTTCAATCTACTTTAACATGCATTTGAATGAAACTTCGACCTGTGGGGGCTCACTCTGATCAGTACAGTTTCCTTCTGCACAAAAGGTTCACCACCCTGATCATACCTCACTTTCACACATAAAGATAATGGGGTACATGCATCAAACTCTGATTTAGCGATTCCTTAATAGCGAATTTTAACGATTCGCTATTAAGAAATCGCTAAATCCAATGCATCAAGAAATTCGCAAATAATTAGCGAATCGGTATAATTCGCAATCGCAAATAGCGATTGCGTACTACCGTTTCGCTAATAAAGAAATACCTATTTGCGGCATCGCTATTAGCGAATTCGCAAATAGCAAAATCGCAAATAGCGAGTCGCTCCTGATGCATGGTGATGACATCACAACCAGGAAGTGATACAACCCATGCTTCTTTCAGTGCACTGAGAGAGTCAGAGGAGGAGGCTGAGTGCAGAAGCACAGCAGGAGAAAGCAATTTTGGGCTTGCCAAACTGTCCTGTGCCAAAAACATGGAAGCAGCAGCACCAGGGAAGAGTGCAGCAACAAGAAAACGTAAAATAAAATTCAGTGAGAAGGAAATAGAAATGCTCATTGAGGAGGATGTGAGGAGCCACGATAAGGTTTTCGGGTAACTATCTCTCCAGGTACCGGAGTCAGAGAAGAGAAAAATCGGGCTCAGGATCCAAACAAAAGTAAACGCAGTGGGGGTCACACACCGCAAAATTGACGACCTGAAAAAAAGGTGGTATGGCCTGCGCAGCCGTGCTAAGGAGAGGATTGCAGACAGGCTCAAGGAGGCTAAGAAGACTGGAGGGGGACCAGCAACACTGCCTGGGAATACACCCCTGGAGGACCTAGTCGAGTCCACACTCCAGCCTGAAGCCGTAGTGGGAGTGACACAGTTGGATACCTCCGGAGCGGCCAGTACTTCACAAGGTAAGATGCATGCAAATGTCCATTCAAAGATGTTTATTAATCCTGAAAGATCAACCCAGTTCAGCTCTAGTGTTCAGAATCAAACTCCAGTCCACATTTTTCATGCAACACCCAAATGCATTATGGGAGTAACAGGCAGGGAAGGCAAGTTGGAAGGCAAATACAACAAGGGAGTAAAACACGTGAACACTGTGTGCCAGATAGTAATTTAATGAAAGAAAACATATGCTGAATGTGACACGACATTCCTTTTAGAATGACTAAATATTGCACTGTTCAACATCACAGATGCAGCAGCAGATGATTCGGAGGAAAGTGAAGGAGGAGACACACAGGAGACTCTGGCTGAGGCAGATGTGGAAAGACCTGTGGCCCCACAAAGCACCGACCCTGCACCCACTAGACGCAGGTCCACAGTCCCACCACTGCAGCCCATGGAACTTGAGGAGGAGAGTGAACCAGCTCCACAGACAAG
Source organism: Calotriton arnoldi (assembly GCA_963921515.1). Lineage (NCBI taxonomy): Eukaryota > Metazoa > Chordata > Amphibia > Caudata > Salamandridae > Calotriton > Calotriton arnoldi. The sequence continues at coordinate 1,150,569 of CAWUFW010005403.1, forward strand.
CCAGCCTCGAGGTACAGCCACATCAACACCCCAGTCACAGATCCAGCGCAGCACAAACCAGATCCGGAGGCGCAGGTCAAGGGCACTGATGTCATCACAGGAGGACGAAAGTCCAAATGTCTGGGGTGGGATGGAGAGCCAGATGCTGAGGGTGCAGCGCCTGCAGGCAAAACATATGAGGTCAATGCAGGCACAACTCTGCAAAATGGCAAAAAACATGGCAGTAATGAGCGACTGTGTGAAAGAGCTGACAACAGCAGTTGTGGAAGGCAATAGGCAGTCCAATGAGGCCATGCAGGAGCTAAGCAGGGTGATGCAAGAGGACCAGGTGTCACAAAGAAGAAGGCATCGCCAATTGTTATTGCGCCTAGATGGCTACACAAAATCAAACAACCACCTGAGCAATAGTACAGCACTGCTGTCCCGTCGGTCTGTGGCCATGCAGCTCGAAATGAGCCATTGTTGTGGGGATGTGGCCAGGGCACTGGTCCAGGTTACTAATGCCGTAGAGCAATCCCAGAATGCTACTGCCGGGGGCAGCAATGTTGCGGGGGGAGAGGGGAGTGAGGAGGCGTCCAGCCTCAGTAGTCTGTTGGTGCCAGTCACTACAAGCAGGAGGCGCACCACTAGGAGCACAACACCTTCCAAAGCCTCCATGAGGGTCGAGAATGAGGCCAGCGAAAGGCGATTGGGAGTGCGTGGTCGAAAAAAATAGTGGGGCCTGCCAGACTAACTCACAGATGGTGATGTAACCATTGACAATGCCATAGTAGTGGCTGTCATACAAGTCTGATGATGAGGTATTTTTGTTTGTTGTTTACAATCACTGTGCTAATTAGCACCTGGTGTGTGTGCTTTAACACAACCACCTAGTTGAATGCAAATACATGCAGTACAGTTCAAAACATGCTGTGTCGTGTCTCATCATTACCCACCTCAAAAATAATGTGTGATTTCTGCATGTCTCCTTCTCCCTTCTGCTAAGCTTGCCCCAGCTGCTGGTCGCAGTTGTAGCACTGGATGGTTGTCCACCTCAGGCTCGCTGTCTGACAGTTCCAGGGGTATGCCTCTCATGGTAGCGATATTGTGCAAGATGGCAAATGCAGCCACAATTCTGCAGCAGGTCTCGGGCCGGTCCTGCAACGCTCCGCCAATCCGGTGGAGGCAGCGAAAGCGCATTTCATCAGCCCAAAGGTGCGCTCGATGACATTTTGTGTGGCGATGTGCGCTGCATTATACCTCTGCTCATTTGGGGTGGTTGGGTTGAGGTATGGTGTCAATATGTAGTTGCGCACGGCGTATGCGCTGTCACCTACAGGGTAGTAAGCAAACGGTTAGTGACAGTTATGCATTGCCATTTGGCCATTGTGTGAGAGAAATCATAACATATGTTTACCAAGCAGATGTCCTTCGCCAAAATCATCCCTGAGCAGATGAGTGTGTATGCCACTGTGTCGAAATATATAGGAGTCATATGTGCTTCCAGGGTATTGCGCCACAATGTCTGTTATGATATTGTTAGCATTGCAGACTACTTGGATATTAAGTGAATGATAGGATTTACGGTTCCTAAAAATGTATTCATTCACTGCTGGTGGACAAATGGCAACATGCGTACAATCTATGCTACCTATTACATGGGGAAACCGGGCTACCTGATAGTAGTCCAGTTTAGTCTTAAACAATTCTTGTGGGGTTGAGGGGAAGCTAATGTGGATGTGGAGCCTTGTCATCATGGCGTTCAGGAATGAATTAAAAAAACATGACAAGGAGCTTTGTGACACCCCTCCAGCTACAGCTACTACACCCTGAAAACTGCCTGACGCAAGTAGGTGCAGGCAACATAGGACCTGCACATGAGTGGGAATGGCATTGGTCCTACGAGTCTGGCGCCGCAGTAGGGGATCCAATTCTGCAATTAGATCAAGGATCATGGCACCATTTAGCCTATACTTGTTGTAGATTTCCTCATCTGTTTGTCCCAACAATGTGATGCGCACTCTGAAAATTCGCTCCTGTATTCTCCTTCTTCGCTGAGCTGCTGCATGGAGCCTCATCCTCCTCGCCATAACGTAGAGCGCAGCCATTGTGAAAGATTCTGAGGCCTCCTGGGTCTGTTTAAATAGTTTGCTAATGTTTATCACCTGTAGGGAATTCTTGCACCTGGTTACCACCTGCCTGTGATATTCTGTAGATAGCGTTTGCAAAATAGCGAATTTCCGCAAATTTGCTATTTGCGATTTTTCATGCATGGCTTTGCGATTCCTTATTTGCGAATCGCAAATAAGTATTCGCAAAATTGATGATCGCAGATAAGGAATCGCTAAATTGATGCTCGCAAATTTAGCGATTCCTTATTTTTGCAAATTTCATTTTTTTCGCAAATTTTGTTTCATGCATTGGAAAAGGCTAATTTGCGGTCGCAAAAGTGCATTTTTTGCAAATCGCAGCGTTTGCGAGCGCAAATTAGCTTGATGCATGTGCCCAATGTCCCTATCATAATTGGGCTGTCGACGAAGTCTCACAACAGACCCCACAAAACCTTAGCGGACAATTACAATACAGTGTCTTCTACACTTTTAATACCATCCCTAGATCTTAGGCCACGTTGGACCCATTAACAACATCAAATTCTTTACATACAACATCACATTCACACAACATTCCAAATACCTCTGCCAAACATCACACAACTGTTATAACACTGCAAACTAAGCACAAGCCATACACGTGCAACCCTATTAATACTCACTCCTTCGCTGTTACCACTCCTCCACAAACCACTGTAACACCACCAATCTTCCGAATCGAACCATGGGTTCTGGAACTCGCACTGGGGACTGGGACTTCAATTGTTCTCATGTAAAACCTCCTAGCTCCCTATCTCAGGACCTAACCGTCCTCTGCTACCATCTGAGAACGCATCGAATGTGGACTCCTCCTTCCCGCCCCCCCTGCAATGGAAAGTTCCAGATCCCTGAGGAATAAAGCCAAAGTGCAACACCCAATTATACCCACCAAAGAACCTTTCCGAATCCCAGGTCATGTGTCCAATTAGTTCTTATCTTCAAACAACTTAGTTGGCAGCTACACTCGAGATTTATTTCCTTTGGTCCACATATTAAAGGTCCTTTGATTCCTCGTGTCACCGTACTCCGCTCGGACAGTAGTCCTCCCTTTCTCTGTTAATTTTATCTTTGCCAAGGCATACTCCTTCGAACCTCACTATCTCTTCCGAACAATGTGCCTTTGTTTAACCATGAGATCATTCTTCTGCACCTGCAGAGGAGAGAAAAACATTGCACCTGAAGCAAGCATTCAAATTCAAATTAAACTTTACAAAATCCAAAAGCTTAAACCCTTTGGTCAACTTTAGTACAGCAAGCATTTTAATACGTTTAAATTCGGGATTACAGGTACAGGTACATATACAGTTACGATATAAGTGTAGATCACTATTTAAATGGATACATTTTCAGTTATAAAATAAACGGAGAGTAATAGAGAGTATAATTTAAAGAAATACGTGAACATATAAGAAATACATTATTAAAACCACACAAGTATAAATATATGTGAAAACTGCAACTCGCTGTTACTGTAAAGAAAACATTAATACACACTCATATAAATGTTGAGATTACACAGTACATGCACTTTCTGTAACTGTTCAAGTGCATCACACTACATTATTATGGTTATATCACACAAGTTCATAAGGCCATACACAGAACATATATGTGGCCTAGTCAAACATGAAAGGGTGGGGCCAAAATGATGCTGCTCCAGTGCCACTTTTATACAAATTCAAGTGTATTTATTAACTGCATTTTTCTGTTTCGGGGAAATATCTGCATCAAAATAGTTTCCTTTAATTGTAGGGTTAAGAATTAATACCCTATTTTATTATTTGTTTGAGAATGGCTTTTAAAAACACTTAAGCTTTTTATTCTAATGAGGAGGATGATCAAGATTTTAGAAACAATTTAAAAGTCTTTATGCAATTTTCTGTTCAGTAAGCTGTATCTTCCTCAATGAAACATATATCCAAGAATATTGAGGTATCTGTGTAGAGTAAAATTCTGGTTTGGCCCACCCTAGGGGGGAAAGCAGAAAACGTGAATTGTCTATCGTTCCTCCAAAAACATCTGCTCCTACGGAACCTCTAGCCCAAGACTCTGGCAAATTTACGTGTAATGCTGTGGATTCCCATAATTCAAAATCATCACCCACAGTGTCTAATTCTGTCAGTGAGGGTTGCTTATATATAGCTGAGGGCTTAGCTCCTCCTGGGCCTCCCGCTGTTTAAGGTAATAACACTGGTGGCATAAATAAACCGCATATTGTTGTGCATGGGCTATATTACACATATGATTACAACTATGTTTGTGTTACTGATGACAATGCCTCTAATAAATCACTTGTGGTTTGGTTCTTTAGAGAAGAAATAAAACGTCTTCAGATGTTTTATTTGGGAACTCTAAATCTGATCTTGTCAGCCTATGTTTGTTCATACATTAAATTATCAAATGTTACAATGCAATCCAGTCCAATCTAATCCCAAATCCACTGAGTGGGTTTCGTCTGACCATATGAGTCAATATGTGTCCTGCAGGTTATGTGCTTTGGACAAACGAGCCAGATCCAGACTGCGTTTAGAATATCTCCATCCTAATTTAACTCATAATATTACAGCCACCAGTTATTGACCAAAATGTTAAATATTTGTAAAAATTTGGAAAGAACCCCTGAAAAGGGATGGACAAATCCTCATCTAATTGTCAGGATAAATTATTAGATATTGTGGGTCGCCTCACCTGAATTCTGAATATCACAGAAGCTAGACAGGAGGGAACTAGCATTGATGCAGATAAGCTTTCAAGGTGGGCACAGAGGAGTTTGCCTGCTCAGTAATGCTAGTGCTGCCGTGACTCATGTACACAGTAGGATTCTTTTGATGAAGATTGCTTTAAGCCAGGGAATATGGCAGCAGTTGTCTCTGGAACACAAGCAAATGGAATGCTCTCTGGTGATTCATTCATTAAAAAACGGAGTAGGTTTGTGAACTCCTTTGCTTCATTACACAAAGCTCAACAGTTTTTGAAAAAAGTCTTCAGCCAAAGAGTTTTTGCCAGCGCTGGCAGAGGAAGGATTCCCTTTGCTAGACGCTTCTCAAGATTTCAACCTGGCAGAAGCTCCAACTACTTCTTGCAAGAATTCTGACCTATGTTGTTCCCTCAAAGAGGTAGGAGTTTCAGACATTGCAGTAACCATACATAACTTTAACAGCAAGTCTAGTTTCTGGCCATCACACCACAGGGGGTCGGCTAGCAAGTTTCTTTTGAAAGTGACAGAGCATTACATCGGAGCTTTTGGTTTTAAATATCATTAGGGCTCTTTCATAGAGCTCTATGTAATTCCTTTTAGTTAACACCCCCCAACCACAGATTTTTTTTACCAAGAACTAGCTCAATATTTATCTTAAGACGTCTAATCCCATCTACAGTAGAGGGCTATTCAGGAAACTATTCTAAACCCTTTTGGGTTTTGTAAGCACAATTTTCTAAGTCCATAAAAAGAACAAAAAAATGCATCCAGTCATAAACCTCAAATATTTTAGTCTCTTTGGCATTTATCATCACTTCAAGTTGGATGCAATTCCAATTAGACGATCAAACCTATGAGTTTACCTGCTTTTCTTTCGGTCTTTCTTCAGCATCCTAGTGCTTCACAAAAATCATGAAGCCAGTGCTTCCAGTTCTAAGATCCCAAAGCATGATACAAATTATTTACTTATAAGATTTATTGATTGTGAGTCAGTGCATGTTACAGCCAACCTATTTCAGGAATTGGGTTTCATCGTAAAAGCAGACAAGTACAATATATTTTCTTCAAAACAGACGGAGTTCTTGGGTTGCCTGATAAATGCAGAGGAACCTATTCTTTATAGTCATCAATCCAAAGTTCAAGTATAAAAGCCAAAACAAAGATATTTGATTTATTTCAGAATTTTAGTGATAATAGTGAGTCTCCTATTCTCTTCATCACAAACGGTGTACCCAGGCCCTTTGCATTATGAGAGCTGTGCAATGCTCAAAAATTCAACATCTTTGAAAATGTTGAAGCTATGCAGACGTAATCCTTTTAAGTCAAGGACTCGTGCTTAGAACTCCAGTGGTGGCTAGATCACTAGACACTTGGAGCTGAGGTTAGAATTTTTCCTCTGACCCAGATCTAGTTTTAGAGTCAGATGCAAGTCCGACCAGTTAGGGCACAAGGTGTGGTCAATTTTCAACTGGAGGCACACGGTCTGAAGAGGATATAAATTATATAAATGCTTGCAAACTCAATTGCTATTCAAAGCTTTGTGAAGGACAAGGTAAGTTACTTGTTTGACAGATGTCAGGTACATAAATCATTTGGTAAGTTCAAACCACTAGGGGAACTCGCGTTTGGGAATTTCATCTTCAAAGAAAGTCAGTTGTTGCAGAATATCTTCAGGGCAATCACAACTTGGTCACAGCTTGTCACATAAAGACACCACCAAGGTTCCAGCGATTGACCACTTCATCCTGCCATATATGAGAAAACTCCTATATGTGGGGTCCCTTTCAGATAGATTTGCTTACTTCCTGTTCTATCGCCCAGCTTCCATCCTTTTTTAGTTGGAGACCAGATCCTCTGGCATCCAGAATGGATGCTTTTTTTAAGATTGGACTCAAAGAATCAACTATGCTGTTCCCCCTTTTATAATGATAAGAAGAGCACCGTGCCAAGTAAGACATCTAAAATTAATCCTAATATTGACAATTCCCCTTTGGTAGCCCCAGGTCTGGTATCCAACTCTCCTGGAGTTAACCGTGTATTGTCCAGTGATCATACTGTCTTTTCCCAATTTTCTTCTAAGTCCTCTGGGTCAAATGCACAACCTAGTTTTGAATCAAACATTAATGTTGACACTTTGGATAATCTCTGGCTAGTCTAAAGAGCCCCATCATTTCTGCTGAATTTGCGGAATTTATCCGGAAGTCAGGGGCTCAGGAACATCTAAAGCCTATTGTTCTGCCTGGGGAGTTTGGGAAAATCTCTCAATCCCTTTTCAGCTGGTGTGACCTTGACAGTAAATGTCTTAGCTTCCTTGGCTAGTCAGGGCAAAACTTACTGAACAATCAACACATACTGTTCAGCTATTTCTTCAAACCATCTTTCAGTCAATGGCAAACCTGTTGGTGAATATCCATTTATCTATCAGCTTTTAAAGGGTGTATGTTTTTGTAACCCATCCATGCCCTAATGCAGTCGGTTATGGAGTGTTAATGTAGTACTTAGCATGTTAATTTCATAGCCAGAAAATTCTTATTTATCCTCAAATGCATTCAGCAAATCTGACATAATTATTTTGCCTAATTTTCATTAAGTATCGTTTTGACATAAGGGCACTTGATATTTCTGCTAGACAATTTACCACTACTGGAGTAAATTTTAATGCCCCGGGAAGAACAAAAACAAATATAGTATCTGTGTTCTAGCTTCATTTTCCTAACTAACTGAAATTGTGTGTCGGTATCTGTCTTAAGGTTTATGAACAAAAAACTGTTGATCTGATAACTTCCTCCTCTTCCCAACTTCTCATTTAGGAAACCCTACAAGCCAGAGTCTTCCCCATCGTTGGCCCTGTGGTTAAAATGGGCCATGTCCCTTGCATGTATTGAAACGTCTATTTTTGGTGGTCGTTCTTAAAGGGGAGCAATGGAATCCCAGTCCTTTTTGGCAGGGTCATGGTTGGAGGACATTCTCAGATCGGCTGATTGGTTAAAATGATAATGCTTTTTGCACCTTTTATTGTAAACCAATGGCAACAACCGCTTCAAAAGTTAACTTGAAATGAATCAGAATTGTGCAAGCCTTTGGTCTTCACATAAAGTGTTCATTTTCCTAGTTTTTTCCTGAATTAAAGTCTACATTTTATTAAAGTCACAAAGACGAATATCACCCCACCTCTTGAATTCTGTTTTGATTTCTCTCACTCATTTACTCTGTGGCGAGCAACCAGGTCCCTCCCATTATTTAGAAAATTCTTGGACTCTTCTTACGCTTCCTGGGTTTAGCCTAGAAGGCCTGATAGTTCACCAATTGCCAGCGATGTTTTTCTACCTGCTTCGCTCCAGTTACACAGAAAAGATATTTAACAAAATTAATACATAATGCGTCTTTATCTTATAATTCTTAGCTGCGTTCTCGTACAAGAAAAGAGGGATGCTTGCTAACAGTCAAGAGTACTTTATTGAGTGTCTCTCTCTCTCTCTCTCTGACTGCTGAACTATGTTTGAGTCCTTATTGACCAGTAATGGTTAAGCCTCATTTATGGGAGTTGAGGCATGTAAGTCTGCACCTAGGTGCAAATCTCCATTTGGAAGTGGTGAATAGCAAAAAAGTGGAGAGTTACATTAAGGTGTATGAGAAGATCTACACGTGATTAAATATGCATATCTATATTTACTTTTGTGACTTGGGTCCCAAATGAAGATCTCTGAAATAAAAGCGTTAACCGACTAACATAGTTTACATAAAAAAAGAAATTTTTAACGTATACATTATATTAAATTTCCTACAAAAGACACATCAACCCTCTGAGCTACTTAACTATTAAAACATATGCCCAGAGATTACACAGATATCCCTACAGCAAGTGCATTATCTTACTAGGATTATGACCTGTGACACTGATCTCTGCAGCAGTTGCTCTAACCTACTAAGCTGTATTGAAGTGTAGTCTGTTTTTGACCAATTAAGACAGAATAGCTTCAGAATCACTTTTGTAAACAATAATACATAGCATGATTGTCATCAAATAACCCCTCATGTCTCCACCACTTCCTGCTGAAACACCTGTATCACCAAATTGTGGGTTCCCAGAGTAAATATTTTCATTCCTCCATTGGCTCCAATACAAACATGTCTCTAGAAGCTCAAACCACTTTTGATACCCGAGCGTCCTATATAAGAAGATGAATGACTAAAACCTTGAAATTGCTATTCCAAAACAGCAAAATGACCACTAATATACTTTCTTGGAAATGACTCTTCCCACATTTTTAAATGGCCTTTATAAGTCATCTTACAGAGGTCCTAAAAGTATTTGACCCTTCTTTTGTCTTACAAATTTTTTCTTCCTGGGATACATACTCTCCCCATCCCCTGCCTAGTTATACATATTTTGTGGTCCATTGTGAATAAATGTCATTATGTTGTAAAGCTTTTATACTGTAATAGACTTAACGTTATGCCAACAGCATTAATAAAGAATTGAACTGAAGTCCCTTTTGGTCTCATCACTATTCATATGTTTTTTCCACGTCTGTGTCATTGCCTTCTGAGGAAACAGCAAACATGCTCTTCAGCCTCTTAAAGAATGATGAGTTTTTAGTGAGTGATGTGTTATTTCACATGGTGAACCGAAATCCACGATTGACCGAGATCCACGATTGTTGGTCATGACATGTAGATCAGGATCTCATGATATCATCTTTGTATGAGCTAGTTCTTTTTGCCAGCCCTAGGTAATCTTGACCAAGACAAGGCGCCTCAGCTCTTCTCTTTCTAGCTGTGTTTACAATATTTTCTTTCATTTGATAGTCTTTTGGTGCACTCCATCCCTTATTGGTGGTCCTGTTTTTTCCCCTGGGAAATCCTGTTTCTTATTTTCCCTTTAAGAGCAGCTCTGCTGGGGACTTGGGACGGGTGCCTTGGGTTGTGTTGCTCTAGTCGCTCAGAGTTTGACATAGCATCTGAGAAATAGGCCTCTGTATGAGAATGACAACTTGCATGTCTTTCTGTGGAGTGGCCATGAAATGCGAAGCAAGGAAATGCTTTATTGCCTTCAAACATGAAGAAGGGTGAGCATGAACTTTCCCCGACCGCCCCGATGCCTGTCTGGAGTAATCAGACTTGGTCCCCAGACCTGGGCTCTAATTGCCTTGGCATGAGGAGGTTGCTCTGAGCTGTAATAATATTAATCAGCTTCCCAACTGATCCGGTCCCTAAGATATCACTGGTTTAACATTCGGTCAGGGGCGGCTCCTCCGTTATAGCAGAGGAGTGTTGCCCCACTGAAAAATAAAATGGTAATAAAACCACTTTATTTTCATTTTATTTTTATTACTCCCAGCCGAGGTTAGGGCAGGGCCATCCTCCAGAGCGTCACGCTAAAGGAGGAGTGTTGGGCACTTGTAAGTGCGCATGTCTGTTTGGCCGGCCGTCTCAGGCCAGCCAAACAAACATGCACACTCATGTTTCTCCAACCCAGCTGTGTTGCAACAGCTGGGTTGGAGAACAGCCCCAGGCTCCCTGGGCCTGAGCGAGCGCCAAGTCAGCCCGCTCAGGCCAATCATGGCGCTGCTCTCATGCTGGTACTACATGATTGCTGCCTGGGAGCCTGTGCAGCGTGACCAGTGTTGTAAGAGGAGCACCGAGGCGGTGGAGGCCGTAGCAGGTAAGTTTCTTAAATTATTTTCCCCTCACCCCATCCCCTGTTCACCCCCGCATTGCCCCACCACCAGAAAATTGGAGCAGCTGTCACTGCCTGAGGTCAAGGATTCCTTCCACTGACCATTAGCTAGGGGGCTACTGGCTCAGTTGTTGCTCATTCTGTGACCACGTCCCCAGAAAATATGGACCTTGATTGGCTGTTTGCATACTACAGGCCCCTTACACCTGAAGAAACACTAAAAGGACACCAAGGGTATATATTCTTAAACTAGCAAGCAACTGTCCACAGCTAAGAATGTACTGGACTGCAGTTAACCAGACTTGTGCGCCTTAATCAGGAACCAATGACCAGACACCAGGTCACCTCCACACAACCCCCAGAATCATCGGGAAGCACCTTTAGAAAATCTAGCATCAAGTGTGTGATCATTTTTTTTTTGGTCAGCAGTGGCTTTGGATTTTGGTAGTGGCTTTCGGGCATCGGACAAGTGTACATATACCTCAGGTTTCCTAAGAAAACCACTATACACAATCTCTGCCATTGACTCAGAGAACCCACCATTTCATTTACAAATATAGTAACAGATATGTTCTGTTCTTACTTGAAAACACCTCCCTGCTTCTACCAGTTTAAATATTCAGCATGCTCACAGACTGGGTCCTCGTTTGTCTTCTTCATCTGCTCCGACAAAAACATGCGGTGTGATCCTTTTATTTTTAAAATGTACTGACCTTCTACAAGTCCTGAATGCAGTTAAAACTAAGTAACAAATTGTGTGGTATGTTCTTGTCCCAAGATGTCTCCACATCTACGGCTAAACACCGGAAGGATTTCCTTGAGCTTCGCCCTCCACTGCGTGCCTTGGGTGCACGATATGGTTTGTTTAATCCGTGCACCTTCAAAGTTACTTTTCAAAAGAGTACTTCTACCTTTGATGATCCTGCAGACCTTAGGAAATGTATTCATACTCACTCGACAGTGTCAATGGAGATTGCTGGCCCTTTCTCTCTAAGTTGACTTTTATGTAAAGTTTTGGATGTGCTTTTTTTATTCTTTCTTGTTTCCTTTACAGATTGTATTTTGCTGCTTGTTTTCTTGCCAGTTTCATTTTACTATTCCCTTTTTATTGCAGATTATCCAGACTCCTTGTATATCCATTTCCTATTTGTTCTCTATAGTGTTCCGATGTGGTACGTTCTCCCTTGTTGGTTGTGCCGTCTTCATCTGTGTGTGACGCCACTCCTTGTTTTTCTTGTTTCCCCTTCAGGTACGTTTCACAGTCGTCAGGTTTGACATGTACTGTCTCTTCTTGTTGAATTTCTTGTTCTTTCTCTTTTCTTCCTATTCTCCTTCCCTAACCTTTCTTCTCTTTTTGATTGCCTTATTATACATACTTTTTCTTATCGTTTCCTCTTTTCTCTTTCTTTCCTTTCTTTGCATTACTGTTTATCAAATAGTTTTATATTTTTTTGTTGTTGTTTACATTCAGAGTTGTATCTTGGAATGTAAAAGGATTTCTTAATCCTATAAAGAGGCAGAGACTATTATCCCATTTGGCTTATTATAATCCAGATTTAGTTCTTTTACAAGAAACTCACCTTACAGAGAAGGAGGCCTTAAAGCTCAAACAGAACTGGGTTAGTTTAGTTTTAGTGTCCCCTACGTCCACTAAGAAAATGGAGTAATTATTTTATGTCATAAAAAGTTGAAGTGTACTGTTTTGTCTCAAGAAATTGATTCTGAAGGTAGATGGTTATTGGTTAAGTTACTTATCAATGATATTTCTCTAACTGTTTTTATTGTTTATGGTCCTACTCATCCGGATTATTCATTCTGGCCTAATATTACAAAAATATGCTTTCAATATAAAGATTAATTCTTCATTTTAGGTGGTAAGTGTAATCAGATCATTGATCCATTTATAGACCGTCATTCTCAAGTCTGCTTTATTCCCCACAAAACCTATAAACAATTTCACTCCATAATTTCGCAGACCCATCTTGTTGATTCTGGAGGTTAAGCAATCCTGATGCCACAGAATTCCCCCCACCCCCCCTCACCACTGAATCCCTTACTTGGCTAGATTATATTTTCCTTTCGAAACCTTTGGTACAAAACCTTATTTCTTCTTCAATTTAACCTATTGTCATCTCTGATCATGCCCCAGTTGTTGCGGACTTTGATTTGCTCCGACCGCATCCCAGATCGAATAGGTGGAGATTTAATAATTCTCTTTTACATGATTCAGCTTTTTCCTCCTCATTTACCTCTTTTGTTGATGAATTCTTTTTATTAAGTACAGATTTGGATACTTCTCAAATACTGTGGGTTACTTTTAAGGCTACAGCCTGTGGTTTTATTATTGATTATGTCTCAAAAAAGAAGAAGCATTTTCTTTATCAACACAAAGCTCTATTAGCTAATATTAAATGTCTGGAGCACCAATTTTACACTACACCCTCCGATTCCATATTACAAGATCTAATCCATGCCAAATTCTACTTTAATAAAACAACTACTGATAACGCTTTTTCAATACTATTGCGCAGTAGCGCTCGTTACTACAGAGGACGCAATAAAGTTGGTAAACTTTTGGCTAATTATCTTAAATCTCGGAAAGAGCGTGTGTTTATTAATTCTATTCACTCATCAGATGGGAAACATCTTTTCAAAGATCAAGATGTTTTAGAGGCGTTCTTGAAATTTCATAAAAATCGTTATACTCCTGAATCTCCAGCTTCTGTTTCTCGTATTGAAGATATTTAAATGATATTCCTTGCCCGTCTCCGGATAAGTTCACTCAAAAAAGGTAACACCTCAGGGCCGGATGGCTTCACGGAGGAATTTTACTCACATTTTTCAAATTTATTCCTTCCTAAACTTTTGCAACTCTTTAAATCTTTTCATCCTACTGTTATAGCAGAGGGTAATTTTCAAGAAGCCACAATATGCCTGATTCATAAACATTGTCGAGATCCTATGCAGATCACGCAATTATCGCCCTATTTTCCTTGTAAATGTTGATTATAACATTTTTGCCAAATTACTTGCCTAGCGGCTGGAACCTCTCCTACCTAATTTGATGGTAAGGAACAATGTGGTTTTGTTAAGGGTAGACTGACCAGATAATTCTCGGTTATTCTTTAATGTGCAAAATAAGGTTCCTTCACTCTCCTATCCTTTAGCTGCAGTTTCTATAGATGCTGGAAAAGCATTTGATAGAGTGGACTGGTCTTTTTTACTTAAGGTTCTTAAATGGCACGGCTTTGGTCCTAATTTCATCTCTCTTATATCTTTACTTTATAGAGCCCCTAGAGCCCCTGTATTAGTTAATGGACGTTTATCCCAATATTTTCCATTACAACGTGGAGTTCGTCGGGGCTGTCCTTTATCACTCCTTTTAGTTCTTGAGCCATTTTTGTCCCATATTCGTAATAATAATTCTATATCTGGTTTTCATTATGGTGATAATCATCTCAAGCTGTCAACTTATGCAGATGATATTCTTTTTTTATTTCTAATCCTGATGTTTTTAGCCCGCCTCTAATGCAGGAAATTCCGAAATCTTTTCTATTCAGGATATAAAGTTAATTCAGATAAAGCAGAAGTTCTCCCCATTACCAAATTTTGTGTTAAACAATCCTTTGAGTCTATTGGATTCCTTTGGAATAGTTATAAAATTAAATATTTAGGCATTTGGTTTAACAATTCCATATTGGGCACTTTTGCAATCAATATGAAAGAAGGACTCAATAGAGTTGATAAACTCCTATCTTCTTGGAATCCTCTTTTTCTTTCATGGTGGGGTCGTCTTGACTCCATCAAAATGATGGTCATGGGCCATCTTATTGTATATTTTAACTATGATTCCAATTCATATTCTGTTTATATATTTTTTAAAAATAGATTCCCTCCTTTCTACATTTCTCTGGAATAAGAAAAAGTCTAGAATTTCCCTATCATACCTTATGAAACCAAAATTTGCTGGGCGTTTGAATTTTCCTGATTTCCAGGCTTATCATAAGGTTTTTGTTTACGGCAAGCCTCTAAATTTCTCCTCCGAGATACTTCCCCCTTCATACCTTTATGGCTACTTATTGAACATTCTTTGCTTGCTCCATTCTCTGCAAAATAAGTTCTCACCTTTTCTTCAAATAATACTATTACCTCTCTACCGTTATTTAAACATACATGTTTTCTGTTGAAACCTCTTTATCAACCAAATATTTCCTATAGAGACTCTTTTTTGCAATCTCCGATTTGTTATAATCGTCTCATCACTATCAATAACAGGCCTATATATTGAAAATCTTGGAGACTTAGGGGGATAATTTGGGTCCAAGATTTATTTGAGGGCATGAATCCCTGCTCTTTCCCTCAATTTCAAGTCATATTTAGTTGTCCTCGTTTTGGTATAAATTTTCGATTCTTATGGAAATAATTCTAGATATATTTTATTCGCTCCCTCCGACTGAGTCTTTCCTGATGGATGATTTACTTCTCGGAATACTTAAGCTAAATCCAAAAGCATCTATAGTTTATAAACATTTTTTAACCCCAGATCCTGAATGGATTAAGACCAAGATAGAACTTAGAGGGTTATTATGATGACTGGCGGATCGCCACCGCCCGTATGGCGGTGGCGATCCGCCCGCCATTCCCCTCCGCCCGCATGCCATTTCCCCCCGCCACATTACGATGGCGGGGGGGAGCCCGGCGTACGGAAAGACTTTCCGCCGGTCACACAGGTGACCGGGCGGAAAAGGGCAGTAATATGGTGGCGGTGTCTGCAAGACACCGCCATCCATATTAGGATGACTGCGGAGATGTGCCTTTTCATGACGGCAACGCCGCCATGGAATGGCATATGGTCTTTTACACTGGGGGCCCGTTGTGGGCCCCCGGGGGAGGAGGGAGTGGGGGGGCACTTGGGGGGTACCTATGGTACCCCCCTGCATTGGCATGGACAAGGTGGCAGGCACTGCGCGGTGCCTGTCACCTTGTGCATGCCAATGCATGACGTGCATTCCCAGCATTGTGGCGGGCGGTGCTGTGAACACCGCCCGCCACAATGTTGGGAATAGGGGATACCACCGCCACCGTGGCGGTGGCATCCTAATACTCGCGGCGGGACTGCCGCTCCTATGGCGGACGGTCCCATTCACCGCTACGGTGGCGGGCGGACTTTGTCCGCCCGTCATCGTAATGACCCTCTTAGTTGGGAGAATGATTTGGGATGTGTTTGGAGTATCGACTTCTGGAACAAAATTTGGTCTAGATCATTAAAAGCTTCCAGAACTGCCTCTACCACTCAATCTCTGTTCTTTTTATGCAATAGATTATATTATACACCTATATCTATTGCAAATTTTTCACACATGAATAATAAAAATTGTTGGTCCTGTGGGCATTCATCTGCGGATTTGATACACCTGCTCTTTGTTTGCCTTCCAATTGCTTCTTTTTGGAAATTTGTTTGGTCCCAACTCTCAATCATTTTTAATCTACACTGTCCTATGTCGAACATAATACTTTTATTTAGGAAGTTTGTCAGATAATGTGGGGTTAAGTTCACATGAAAACGGTTTATTTGATCTTATGTACCTTAGCTTTTCAACAGATCGCTGTTAACTGGAAGTGTTAATCTAAGATCTCAGTCAAGGCTTGGTAGTATAATGTTTGTCATTATCACAGGTTGGCTATTGCCTTTGCCTCCCCATGTAAACTGTATGTAAATAAGGATTTATATTGGTTGCCATTAACCAACTATTTAAATACAGTAGTAAAAAGACAAGCACTCTAAACGTTCTGAAAACTTTAAACCTCCGGAAATTGTTAATTTCTCAGCTTTTTTCTTCAGTATCCCTTGCTTTTACATTTTTTCTTTAGGATTTTCAAATGATCTACTTTTTTCTGCTAAATATGTATTAATACTTGATCTTCAATTACAGATTTGTATATTACTTCTTTCCCCTTTCTCTCTCCCCTTCCCCTTGATATAGGTAAATTGTAAACAGTTTTTTTATTTTCTTTATTATTGATTATCTCGCTAATCTCATGTTTCGCATGTTATAATTGTTGCTTGCTTTTATGTACTTTTATTATTATTTATTTTTTAAAATTTTCATTATTGTTGAAACACAATATTCTCATAGGTCAAATGATTACATCATGACCGCAGCCCAATTTACAACTATTACTCGGCATAGCTTAATGTATAGCATCTGTTACATCGATTGACATTAATACTGTTATCATTGTAAATATTCTGGTAAACCACATCCATACACTAGTCCTATTAATGGTGGTATCACGGATATATACATCATACTAGGATATCAACTGTAGTCAACTTCAGTCCCAAATGTCCAACCAACCTTTCGACTGCCCGAGGTCCCTCGCTCACTGCACAGCCATATAGCACCTCCCGCCGTATATTTACTTACTACTGTCGGATATGGTACTCCTATTCATTCTCCCTCCCTCCATCTCTCCCATCTCCCTTCCCACAAGGTATGTCTGATATGGGCCCCAGTGATTTTTAGGGCGACTATGAGGGGGTAGTAACTCACTATATACATCTGACTGCGTGTTACAAAATACCATGTCTGCATGCCATTCCGCTAGGGTGGAAGCCGGGCCTCTAGCCCAATGCATCGTCACTTGGCACCTGGCCAGTAATAGCCCAATGGCCACTAGTTTCCTATCTGTTTTATCCACTCCCTTGTCATAGACCAAAAGAGCTAGCATTGGGTCTATCTTCAGGGAGGAGCCAATGATGATTCCCAACTCATGTAATACCTCTTTCCAGAACTCAGCAGATTCAGGACAGTTCCATGTCACATGCATAAAGTCAGCCACGCACTCACTGCATCCTGGGCATTCCGCTGAGTCTCGTAACCCATATTTGAAGAGTCTCTCTGGGGTATAATATACTTGGTTGACGTATTTAAAGTGTATAAGTCTGTGTCCCCCATTTAACGATACCGTCTTGGTCACTGAGCAACAGTATCTCCAATTCTCGTTATCTATGGCCCTGCCTAGATCTCTCTGCCACTCCAGTCGCACCTTTCTAATGCCTGGTCTACGCGCCTCCTGAGCTAGAGCATAACATTTCGTAACCAGCTTAGTGGGAGTGCTTGATTGTATCAAAAGTGACAGCGCTGGCATGACTGGAGGCTCCTGCATGTTCTCCCCTAAGAGGTCCTGTAATGTGTGTCGGACTCTGAAATACTGAAAGTGGGCAAGGGGTTTCTGTGCCTGCTCCACGTCTCGGAATGCATCCCACCTTTCACTTTCCCCTCTTGGAATAGGTCTCCCATTACAGTAATCCCTAGTTTTTGCAATGTTTTTACTACACTTTTCTCCCGACTCAGTGGGAATCAGGAGCACCACTCTATCAAAATGTGCAGGGAATAGAGCAGGTAGCCAGCCTGGTGTTCCAGTAATAGACGCCAGGCATGCACCGTGGAATTAAGAGAATCATATATACCATAGCATTGCGTCAGGTTACTGAACAATGTCTGGGGAAGTGTAAGAGGGTGTGCGGCATCTCTTCCGATGTATTAACTGTGGCAAGTCACGTGGGCCATAAAGCCAATAATATGCTGAGGTGCACTGCACTGCTCTGTAATATAACTCTAAATCTGGAGCATTTAGTCCTCGCATATTGTACGGCAATGTGAGAACCCTCCACTGCACCCATGTCTGCTTTCCCGCCCAGGTCAACTGAAGCAAGAGAGATCGCAGCGCCGCAAACAGTGACCGCAGCAGAAGCATTGGAATATTTTGGAAGAAGAATACAAATCTGGGGAGCACCACCATCTTCATAATCGCTATCCGCCCCACTAGTGACAGTGGGAGCTTAATCCAGTGCTCAACATCCTCTCCCAGTTTATGCATCGTTCTGCCATAGTTGTCTCTTAGGGCCTGCACTGGGTCCGTATGGATCGGTATCCCCAGGTACTAGACAGAGTCGGTCGTCCAATGTAGGAGCTATTCCAGCACTATTGGTGTCATGGCAGGGGTGAGCGGAAAAATGATGGATATGTCTCAGTTGACTTTGAGGACTGAGAGGCCCCCAAATCTCACCACGTCTAGTAACATGGGTGGGAGGTTCCTCTCTGGTCACGGATGTATAATAATGTATCTTCAGCATATGTTGATACTATGAGAATATAGCCAGGCAAGTGCAGTCCTCTATACCCATGGTATTCTCAGAAGGCACGCACCAGTGGTTCTGCCACAAGTGCATACAGTAAGGGCGACTGGGGGCATCCCTGTCTGGTGCTCTTAGTAATTACAATTGGGGACGTCACAGTGTTTCCCACTCGGATCCGGGCCATTGGCTCAGTGTACAAGACCTTTATCAGTTGCAGGAAGATCTCTCCCACACCAATCCGGCAGCGGACAGCCCGCATAAAAGTCCGGTCCACAGAGTCGAATGATTTTTCTGGATCTAAAAATACAGCAGCTGCCCTCACTTCCGGGTCTATACGCTGCATGGCGCCGAACAGTGTACGGAGATTATATGTCAGACTGCGGCCTGAAATAAATACAGCCTGCATGGCGCGGAACAGTGTACGGAGATTATATGTCAGACTGCGGCCTGGAATAAATACAGCCTGCTTTGGTTGCACCACCCCCGGTAGCAGAGGGGCTAGCCTGTTCGCCAATACTTTAGCGTATAATTCAGTTTCCACATTTAGAAAAGATAACAGTCTTTATGAGGAACAATTATCAGGGCTCTTGCCAGGCTTCAAAAGAGTAACAATCAAGGCCTCTCGCATCGAAGGGGGCATCACACTGGACTTTACCATATCCTCATAAAGTGTGACCAAGTGTGGGGTAAGGAGGTCCTGGTGGTCCTTATAAAAGGCTACGGTAAGGCCCTCCGTGCCTGGTGTCTTACCGGTCTGCATGATAGAGAGGGCATTACGTATCTCCACAGGGCGCAGTGGCGCCATCAGATGCTCCCTGTGCTCCACTGCTAGCCACGTCATAGCTATGTGCTATAGGTAATCAGTAGTGGCAGCCTTGTCTGGTGCGATGCACGTGAGATACAGGTCAGCATAATATCTTTGAAACCTGTCCGCAATGCGGTCCGTATCACAAAGCAATTGCCCCTCTTTGTCTCAGCTGCCTATGATCACCTCGGTCTCCCTTTTGGGGTGCATCAGAGCCGCCAGAGTGGCTTCTGGATGCTCCACTTCCCCATACGTCCTTGCAGTAGCGTATTTGCCAAGATGCTTAACCTCGTCATTAGCTGTGTTGTGATATTCTTCCATTTTAGTTTTAATTTCTCCCAGTATTCGGGGATCACCCAAACTCTGGTGTCTTGATTCCATGCCCTCTATCTCCCTCTCTAGATGCAACAGACTACCCCTTATTGATCTAAGGACGCCAGCATGCTTAGAGAGCGCGACACCCCTGATGTAAACTTTAAATGTTTCCCAAACTGTGGCGAAACATTCGACTGACCCCAAGTTGATGGCGAAGAACTCCTCTATAGCTTGTGCCAGCTCAGTCCTAAAGACCGAATCAATCAGGAAATAAGGAGGAAACCGCCAGGTGAACGCTGCAGCCCTTGGGCAACGGAGTTCCAAGTCCAGTATCACAGGTGAATGGTCAGAGTAAGTAAGAGGGAGGGACTGACATTCAACTGTACGGGACACCAGCCTCCAAGATATCATTCAGAAGTCTTCTGGACAGTGGTACCTCCATATATCCACGAGTACTGTGTGTTTTGCTATTTCCATGAGTGCCCTGGCAGCCATGGAGGGGCGGCGGGGTGAACCTTTTGACCGGTCCCGGTCAGGATGAAGTACACAATTGAAATCTCCTCCCCATATTTTTGGGAAATTTCCCCATTGTAGCAAGCGAGCACTAACAGAGCGGTAAAACTGTGGGTCATCATGATTGAGTCCATATACTCCCACCAGCGCTGCCTCTAGGTCATCTTTACGACAGGAGGCTACTACAAATCTTCCCCTGGGTCAGTCAATACTTTTGTCAGTTGTACCCCCGATCCACTGTCTGCCCATATAAGAACTCCTTGTGCGTGTGAGGAGAACCCCGTGGCGCAATAGTGGCTGCGTAGTCCCCGCCATGTCAGTGCGCTACTATCGGGTGCTGGGTGTGTCTCTTGAAAAATTGCTACATCCACCTTGTGTCGTTTGAGATAAGCTACCACCTTACGGATTTTCCTAGGGTCATTAAGGCCTCGTACATTCCAGGTAATAAACCGTATCCGTGGCTTATCGGAGCGGCCTACCGTTACCTGCTCTACGTCTCCCATCGTGTTCCTACAGTTCGCAATGCTCGATCATGTCCACTCATCAGACGTGCTTCACTTTTTACCCATAATAACAAACATAAAACATCCACCCCACCCATGCTATGTAACCCCGAACTTTGCATAACAAAAACATTACCCTCCCCAGCCCTCACCGACATATCCCCAATGAAAAGCAACCAAAGTCTACAATTTGCATGTGGTGGTGCACACATGGGGGTGGATGTTATCTGCTATCGAAGCCTCCAACAAACCCGGCCACTCATAACAGAATGTTAAAAAAGAAAAAAACTATAACTGAGCTCCCTGCTCAAATTGAACAAGAAATGTCCATGTGCTTCGCCCAAGATAATGGGAGAGTCTTTTACGATGCAATTGGAACAGTCTTACCCCTATCCCAGGAGCTAGAACATTGCAGAGAGACATCCCTGTCAGTTACCGTCAGCTGCAGCTCGGCAGTAGACCCAAAGAAGTGGAGCTGTAGCAGTCTCCGGGTTACACCCCAGCCACTGCGGGACCAGGGTCAGAGCCATGAGTGTCCTCCATCACTGCTACCATGATCTTCCAGGTGATTCAGGGTACCAAGAGCTTCTCCTACTACTCCTCCATGTCGCCAGCATCTTCATCCTCTCCAGAGGCGGTGCACGGAGATCTTCATCTGTTCCCAACCCCTTCCTTCTGTTTGAGAAAGAGGAATACTTGCTTTGGGTCAGTAAAGTAATGCGCTTTTCCATCCGGCATAACGCACAGTTTTGCTGAGTACAACATGCTGTATTCTAGCTGAAGTTCGCAAAGTTTCCTTTTAGCTGGAACAAATAGCCGTCATGCCTCCTGTACCTGTTGCGTGAAGTCCGGATATAAAGACAGCTCCATGCCTTCATATTGCAGGGTGTTTAGATCACGTGCCTTGCGAAGTGCGGCATCCCGATCCCTGTAATTTAGGAGTCTTGCGATGATTGGTCAGGGGCTTGCTACCCAGAATCGGTCTGGGTGCAAGGGAGCGCTGGGCGTCAACTACAAAGATCTCCGAGACATGTCCCTTCCCAGAATGTATGTTATTTCTACGGGATCATGCTTTCAAATCTTCTGCCTTCTCTTGTAGTGAGTGAGGTATTTTGTCCAACTTTTTGTGCACCGCTGACTCCGCCGTTATCACTTCTTCAGCGTCAGACACTTTTCTCTCCACCATGTCCAGCCTCTCCATATGCTTGTCTAACCGCACCGTCATTCTGTCCATTCTAAATGAAAGGGCATCTATTTTCCCTTCTATTTTCATCAAGCTGCGTTGCATGGCTGCGAGGATCTGTTTCAGTTCAGTGTCCGTGGAAGGGTCATTGGCCTCCAACCCAGATTCCGCAGCATTCATATCTGTCTCACGCGGCTTAGGAGTCTTGCGCGACTCAAATTAGAGCTTGGGCTAGGTTTCGTCTGTCTTGCACATCTTGTGTCTCAGTTATCTGGGACACTCATTATAGCAAAAGCGATGCATTGCAGTAGTCAGCAATGGATGATGCAGCAGAAGTTTACAACAGGGTCCGCTAAGGCCTATATTGTTAATTAGCGTGCACCAGCGGAGCACTTCCCATCACAATCACTTACTGGCACAGCACCAACGATGAGCTGGAGAGATTCAGCCATCAATTCACCCCCAATGCCTCCCTGCCCGCCTCGTCTCTCAATCCATGAGGGTTCTCCCGTTCTGTAGGTATCCACAAGCACTGGGGCAGGGCCTAGGGCCGCAGTCCCCGCACTGCAATCGAGGCGGCACCCCACAGCCTCCTCCGATTGTTAAAGTTAGGGGCGATATAACCGGGGAGTCCCAAGGTCAGGGACATCTTAAGGAATTTGGGGGCTCTGGGCCGAACATAGAAGGAGGGCCCCTGTTCACAACAGCTTTGAATTTATGATCTTATTTCAGCTTTTTCATGCCCTCTTTAGCAGGGTCACTGACAGTGCACAGTCTCGCTCTTTCATATTCTAAATGTGTTTATATCTAATATTCAGATATAGTGACCTGTGCTTTCAACATTGTAGCACAGCAGCAGCTCACTAATATTACTTAAAATAACCTCTGTGACCTCCTCCCATGTCTCATATGTCAGGTCCCTTTTTTTCTGAATGATTTTTTTATGCACTCTGCATGAAACATAAACACAAAATTTCTCTTTAAGATGCCTATAATAGACTCACACATCACCGGCATTAAAAATAAATTAAAGGGAAACGGTATTTGAAACAACCTGTTTCAGATTTATTTATGGTCATCAGGGCAAGACTCTGCAGAACAAAGCTGACTCTATCAGGGGGCCCCCTTAATGGCTGGGGCCCTGGGCCAGAGCCCACTTTGCCCATGCCTTAAAACGTCTCTGCCCAAGGTCTTTACTGCTGTGGGCGTATGATCACAGCAATATCTTGAGTCGGGGCACATTGAGGGACAGAGCAACAAGGGGCCACAGGAACCCAGATTACCGAGTCTCCTCCCTCAACCGACAACTGGCCCCTTCACTTCAGTGCACATAAGGCCTCTCTCTCCCGCTCCTCTATCCAACGCAGCAGTGCCCTCACCCTCAGCTACTAGCGCCATGTTCTCCTCCATGCAATGTGTACTATGAGTGTTATGTGGCAGCAGGGGAGCCAACCGCAAAAGCAGCGTCTCTATGGTGCACACGGGCCGCTCTACCACCCCGGCACACCCCGCTCTGCTCACGACTTCAATCGTGTGCACACTCTTCGGGCAACCGCCTCTGGTCCCATCCCAGCAGCTTTCCGGCAAGCACCACAGGCCATGCCACACTCACTCCTTTTGAATGCGGTCTCAAGCAGGCAACACTGATGTCTTCAACCCCCTCCAGGTCGGGGGAGGCCCCTGTCGGCCTTTGCTCAGCTATATTCAGCAATCGGGCCTCCGCCTGCGGTCCGTTGTAGCCGGGCCCGCCTCACAGTGCTCATCTACCCAGGCACGTACACGGCGCACAGTTGCAGCCATGCCACCAGGCCTGGCCCACACCGTCCATCTCTGCGTGGGCACACTGAGCACTGCCGGATTACACGTCTTATTCGTGTGCTCTGGACCAAACCTGATGGAGACAAGAGGAGGGGAAAAAAAACCTTCCACCCAGATTCACGGTCCTGATGAAGCATGTAGGGATCCAATAGGGACCCGTTGAAAGTGCGAAACATGTCGACCACCCCTCACTTCTAAACACACAAAACACTGATTTACGGGTTGGGAGCAGCGGGACTACATCTGTTTTTCCCCTCTTTTATTTGCTTAAAGTGCATCTCCATCCCCGTCCAGATTTTAGCTTAACCCAGAGGACCCCCAATAAATCTATTAGGGCACCAACGGGTTATTTTATTTTCACTCACACCCATCACTTGGCCCACACACCCACGTGCACAAGTGCGGCAACTCCTAAAAGATCTCCACCAAAGAGCCCTCTAGTAGGGCCCGTGAGGGACTGCAGCGCCACCCCCACGAGGAGCAGTGCCCAATGATGATGCTTTACACTCGCAAGGGTGTGTGAGGGCACAAGATACACAGGAGTACCACTCCCCACTCTTGCATACTCATTCCTAGTTTTGGAGACAAACATTCCCACTCGCAACCGACCTAGGCTGCTGAGCGCCCTTTCTTTCTTTTCAAGGAACTGATACCACTTATTGTATTTTATAGAAATATTCCTAACATGTATGTGCACCCTGCCTATTGAATTAAAATGTCGGAAATACATATTCATTTAATAAACTACTGTCAATACATCTCAGTGAGTTAAGCAGTCTTCAATTCAAACTATCTTTATTTGGCTGTATCCATAAAAGAGAGACATCAACATAAAAAATACAAAGTAAACATATTGATAAACACATATACTCAGTTCAATAGGAGATAAAGTGCCCATGTGCGTCATAATAAATGCATATCACGAAGTATAAAAAAAATCATATCATTTCCTAAAAATTACAACCAGCTATCACAGTGGACAACCTGAGAATTAAAATTTCAACAGAGGCACAAACTCATTCAAAAGGAGAAAGTGCTCAGGTGCAATTTAAAGTGCATCATGTATTTTAAAAATTATATTGTTTCCTAATATTAAAAGCCACTCTTATGAAATTTTAAATCACATAGCGGATGTCTAGGGATCCTAAACACTGCAAGAATACAAGCCTTATTATATCTCAAATGAGACTTTCACAGAATAGGAACCAAAAAGAGAGCGTCGGAGTTGATTACAAAGTGCAAAACAGTATAAAGTGACTAGTGCTTCCTATAGAAACATTAACACAGCAACAAAGCGGTACATCATGTTGTCAAGCCCCTGACAAGGGGGAAAGCAAATTTAAAATGCAATATACAGAGCCTAAAGAGTATAAGATAATGGCGCTGAGTAGGATTCTTAATCCATCCTAAATAGCGCTCTATGCTCCTTGTTATTGACAATAATGAATATTTGACTATTGATTCCAAAGCCTGGGCCTTCTCTAAGCGTCCAAATGGTCCAAATAGCATTGCTTGAACTGTTCTTTATATTCTGGCCCAATCATAAGAGGATTATTGTATAACTCTTGAAGGACTACAGACTTAAATGATTCCCTCAGGTATGAAAGCCAGGGTATATGGCCTGCCTTATCAACTGACAGACTATCAGTAATGCAGGTTCTGACGAGGCCAGCCTCGGGGTTCCCCAAACTTGAGTCCACAATAACAGTGGGACAAGTCCAATCAGATCCTCCATGTATGGCAATCTGAGTTAGTCATGACATATGAATGTCGCAGTGCCCCCAGGAACTGTCAATAATTTGCTGATTAAACGATTTTCAGCTCGGGTGATCCCAGGTTTGCAATGGCCCCATAACCCAGCGCCATAGACCCCAACCGAGATACATTTGATTTAGGGGCGGGCTTTAGCGCTGGTGGCGCCCATTGCGACAATGTTTGTAGGCGCCCCCATCCATGGTGGCGGTGGGGACCACCGCCACCACGGATTCCCTCACCACCACCTTTTAACATTGCCCTTCAAGTTTCCATAACCACTCTCTTTCAGATGAATTTAATAAGTTATATATCATCACCCATACCAGTGTAGGGTGTCATAGCACTTTGCATCACACACACATTACACAGAGACAATCAATCATATGTGTGTAAATCAGTGTATAAGAAATGTTACATAAGCCAGACAGAGGACGACAAGGTGTAGGAGTGACATGTCAACTATACTGGTAGTCAGTATAGTTTAAGAGTGTTTGGTCTGGAGAAGCACAAACTCAGAATTGAAAACAGAACAACATAGTTGGGGGGTTCTCTTTAATAATAAGAATCGATTTCTATGCTCCAATCTATACTGTGCAGTGTGCAAGCAGTTCTTTGATGACAGCTAATAATTTACTGTTCTACATTAGGATTTTAACTTATAAACTACAAATAACAAAAGGATGTCTCTTAGAAAAGCTGTAACCCACTGACCTATTTACATTATATGCACTTTGTGATCTGCATGGTATACGTTCATTGCAGCAGGCATATTAACCCTCTGTGCTATTTTATGATCAGTCAACACCTCAACCGGACAAAACTCCGATCTCTCTCCCGGAAGAACATTAATCACAGAAGTTATCTTGACATTTTTATTGCTGCCTGAAAATTGCTAGAGGCAAGGAAGGTGGCAGCAGGTGCTTTTAAAACCAAAATAAACTTTCAAACTCTGCGCCCCCTGAAGTCAGCACCAGTTGCGGTTGCACCAGTCGCACCGCCCTAGAGCCGGCCCTCTTTGCTTTTCAACATTTCTATGGCTGGTTTATTTATTAACTTATGTGCAAATCTGAATATGCACTCGATATTCCTATTAAATGCTGTGTTCTTGATGTTAGAAGTGCAGTCCAGTTAGAAAAAGTACTAAAAGAATCCCTAGATAATTAAACGTTTTTGCCTTTGCTAAAGGAAAATCCCACATGACAAAACTCTTAGACTTCATGCTTGGACAGCCACAGGTCATTATATAAGATTTTAAATAATTTGCCTGAGGTCCAAGCCATTCATGTAGGTTAAAAACAAATCCAGAAGGGTCTGGAGGCCATTTGCTGTGCGGGCAACAAGCACTGCATCATCTGCGCATAACAAAATAGGTGCACGTTTATTTCCCATACGTGCCAATTCCTTCCCATTTTACATTAGGTGTTTATTAATACCATTAATATAAAGCACGAAGAGGAAAGGATCCAGGGAGCACCCTGGCCGAACACCCCAAGTGGAGCTGATATGAGGGGAGCATTCACCAGAGGGGCTGCAAAGCGCCCTTACTGTGAGATCCTGATGTAGGCGTCTAATGAGAGTAAGGAGTTCTTTCTTTACGCCCATCCTACCCATCAGGTCCCATAACTTGGAGCGATTCACTAGGTCAAAGGCACTTGAGAAGTCAATAAAAGCCAAATGTAACAAACCCATTTTGGCCTTAACACACTTTCCCGCTATAAGGTAAAGATTTAAACATTGTTCAGCAGTGCCGATGCCAGGTCTGAATCCAAATTGGACTTCCATTAGCACATTGTTTGCCGCATTCTTCTAATCGAGACAGTAATACTCGGTCCAGGATCTTGGCACTGGAGTGTATTACAGAGATCAGCCTCATTATTCAGCACTGTGAGTCTCGAAAGTGCTAGCCTCAAATCCCAGCAGGGCCCACACAGACTATCATCATTCCAAGGATGGTAAATTGAGTACCACTGAGTTGAGTAATAGCGCTAGCGCAATAGTTATGTACTGTACTACAAAATGGCAAATACATTCTTTTTACACACACAAGCATATCTTCCATCATAAATGTTACCAATTATTAGGCAACACAATATATGCTCTGCATTCAGCAGGTAAACGTTCAATAGCAAGGGTAGGCATGTGGAGTTCCTTTTTGCTTTAAGGGACCTATTCACTAACTGTAGTTTATAGTATGTTTAGTAGCACTACAATTGTTCTACTCATGTACTAGAAAAGGGTTCCTCAATGTCGGTCCTGGAAGGCTGGATCCATGCCAGATTTTTAGCATATCCACATTTAGATAAATGTAGCTATCATGAAAATCTATCATGGATTCGGCCCTCCAGGACCGGCATTGGAGAACCCTGTACTAGAAAATGCTATTCACTTACCCATGTGCGTAGGTCTCTCCCTCTCCTATCTTTTATGTGCAGAAATCTCCACCCTGACTGCAGAGATCTTTGCACATGTACATAAAGGTTTTAGTTGTAAATGTGCGAGGGATGGGTGGAGTGACTGTAAAATGGGGAATACTTATTACAAATTGGGAGGGGTTTACGGAGGAGTAAAGAGGGGTTTAGGGAGGGCTAAGGAGGGGTTAAAGAGGGACATCCACAAACGCGTAAGCTCATGCCTATTCAGAAGCTGCACCTCTAAAGTTACTACAGACAAAAAGGACCCAAGACAGTAGTAAATGTACAGCTCAGACCCGTAGTAAGTCCAGCACCACACATGGCCAACCATTGTACTTTATCACCCTCCCATAGAAAATAATGGAGGCACGGACTTGAATATAACTCTACAGGAAATGTTACAATTAAATTAATTTATTTTAGAAAGTATATATCAATTTAATAAGAAATTACATATAAATAAAAGTACATCCTATTTTACTAGGAAATATTTTGACATTTTTGAAATTTAAAACTGAAAGTAACATTTTTTTTAAATGATTACATTAATTTAAAGTAAATTTATACATAACTTATAGTCATTTATTATCCATAATATATGTAAATGTTTTACTTTACTTGGGAATTTACTTTTACTAAATCTTCAAAAAATGATTTTCATTTAATTTAATATATTTAAATTAACAAAATATTTTATTGAATATTTAATCAGAATTAAATTAATGCTGTAGCATTTGTTTTTTTGTTCTACATTTAAAATAATATATAAAATTAATTTACATTAACATTTAACATAAAAATAGTTGTAATATTTTCTTAAATTTAATACACTTTTTAAACATTTCCCTATACTTTACCATAGGGAGACCTCTGTCCAGGTGGCGGATACACCCGCTTGCATGTGAAATGTTACTATCAATAACGTTACTATTGTAGATTTGGCTCTAGCCCCTGTTTCATAGGTATAGGTATACAAGTTTACACAGACATGCTGAATACCAAAAGTAGTAACTTTACTACAGAGTTTAAGAGTATGTTTACACATGTAGATTTATTTATATGTAAATTTACCTTGTGAATAGACTTTTTCGCGAAAATATATATTGTGCTTTAGATTTATTTTGTGTTGTCTGCAGATTTCATTTAGTGGTTCCAGTTACTCGCTTATTTTTTTTTGTAAGGAATTGTGAACCTGAGAATCCAGAGCCACTTTGCTGCATATTTTTTGTCCCTGGCTGACGCAACATGTGTCTTATATAAATAAACTAGTGGCCATCTTTGATAAGTACCCTAAAGAGTTTAAGAAAGTGTTGGATGTTATCTCCATCTCCTATTAAGATGATATTCCAGGCCTCACCAACAGCTCACAAAATGTGAGTAAATCATTGGAAATTTTCACTCCGACTTACAACATATTTGAAGCTGACAGCTGAGTGATAATTCTTTCATGTTTGAGGGAAGTTCTAGCTGATGTTGATGCATCATTTAATTGGTGGCAGAGGCCACTTACTTGATGCTGTGACAGTTACTTCTCAAGTCACGTGGTGCTGGTTCATGGTTTATATTGATAGTTTTTTATTACCCAATTATCGTTAGTATGACCGGGATTTTTTCCCCCCCAAAGTTTGGTGTGGGGCTGCCTAGAATGGGCATGCCAATGCCCGTACCCCCCCAAAAAAATGCCATGGTCTTTGTGCCCCCCCCAAGAGGCAGATGGGGCAGTAGCCTCTGATCTGCCCCCCGGGGGGCAGAAAGCCCACTAGGCACCAGGCATTTTTTTTTATACGTAAGGGTGGGGGCTGCCCAGAATGGGCATGCCAATGCCCCCACCCCCAAAAAATTGCCACAGTATTTCTACCCCCCCAGAGGAAGATGGGGGCAATAACCCCTTATCTGCCCCCTCGGGGGGGAGAAAGCCCACTAGGCACCAGGGGTACATTTTGTTTCAAAATTCAGGGGTGGGGGCTGCCCAGAATGGGTATGCCAATGCCCCCAACCCCCCAAAAAGATGCCACAGTCTTTCTGCCCCCCCCCCAGGAGGCAGAGGAGGGAAGTAGCCCCTGATCTGCCCCCCAAAGGGGGCAGAGAGCCCACTAGGCACCATCGATTATGCTGGCTTTTTCATACGTAGGGGTTGGGGCTGCCCAGAATGGGCAGCCCAATGTTCCCATCCCCCATAAAAATAGCCACAGTCTTTCTGCTCCCCTTGGGGGCATATCGGGGCAATAGCCCCGATTCCCCCCTCCCAGGGCAGCAGAAAGCCCACTAGGCACTGACTTTTTTTCTGAATGTGCCTACCTGTGGATTTTGTGTCCTAGCGCAGCTGGCACCCAAGGAAACCTAGCAAACCTATACATTTTTGAAAACTAGACACCCAGGGGAATCCACGATGGGGTGACTTGTGTGGCTCTCACCAGGTTCTGTTCCCCAGACTCCCTTTCAAACCTCAAACTTTGTAAAAAAAAAAAAACATTTTCCTCAAATTTCTGTGATGGAAAGTTCTAGAATCTGCATGGATCCACAAAATTCCACCCACCTCGCATTCCCCAAAGTCTTCTGATAAAAATGGTACCTCACTTGTGTGGGTAGGCCTAGTGCCCGCAACAAGAAACGGCCCAAAACGCAACCTGGACACACCACATTTTTACAGCAAAAACTGACCCTTTCTTGGCAAAGTGCCTAGCTGTAGATTTTGAACCCTAGCTCTGCCGGCACCTACGGCAACCTAGCAAACCTATACATTTTTGAAAACTAGACACCCAGGGAAATCCAGGTTGGGGTGACTTGTGTGGCTCTCACCAGGTTCTGGTACCCAGAATCCCTTGCAAACCTCAAACTTTGTCCAAAAAAACACATTTTCCCCAGGTTTCTGTGATGGAAAGTTCTAGAATCTGCGTAGATCCACAAAATTCCACCCACCCCACATTCCACAAAGTCTTCCGATAAAAATGGTACCTCACTTGTGTGGTTAGGCCTAGTGCCCGCGACAGGAAACGGCCCAAAATGCAACGTGGACACACCACATTTTTACAGTGAAAACTGACCCTTTTTTGCAAAGTGCCTAGCTGTATATTTTGAACCCTAGCTCTGCCGGCATCTAGGGAAACCTAGCAAACCTATACATTTTTGAAAACAAGACACCCAGGGGAATCCAGGATGGGGTGACTTGTGTGGCTCTCACCAGGTTCTGTTACCCAAAATCCCTTGTAAACCTCAAACTCTGTAAAAAAAAAACACATTTTCCTCACATTTCCGTGCTGGAAAGTTTTGGAATCTGCGTGGATCCACAAAATTCTACCCACCCCGCATTCTCCAAAGTCTCCTGATAAAAATGGTACCTCATTCGTGTGGGTGGGTCAAGTACCCGCAACAGGCAAAGGCCCAAAACCTATTGTGGAGACATCAAAATTATCCATCACAAAACAGCCTTGTTTTGCAAGGGGGGGCACCTGGGTTTTTGACCCCGGGCTCAGCGGCCATCTAGGGAAACGTACCAAACTCACACATTTCTGAAAACTATACACCCTGGGGAGTCCCGTGAGGTATGGCTTGCGTGGATCCCCCAACGTTTCCCTATCCAGAATCCCCTGCAAACCTCAAATGTAGCAGAAAAAAATCACTTTTTCCACACATTTGTGTGTGGGATCACTATGCCAGCACAAATGTCCTACCACCCAACGTTCCCCTTGGTCTCCCAAGTAAAATGATACCTCACTTGACCCACCCACACGAGTGAGGTACCATTTTTATTGGGACTTTCTAGAATGTGGGGTGGGTGGAAGTTTGTGGACCAATGCAGATTCCAGAACTTTCTATCACAGAAATGTGGGGGAAATGTTTTTTTTTTTTTTTTTACAAAGTTTGAGGTTTGCAAGGGATTCTGGATAACAAAACCTGGTGAAAGCCACACAAATCACCCCATCCTGGATTCCCCTGGGTGTCTAGTTTTCAAAAATGTATAGGTTTGCTAGGTTTCCCTAGGTGCCGGCAGAACTAGGTTTAAAAATCTACAGCTCAACACTTTGCAAAAAAGGGGTCAGTTTTCACTGTAAAAATGTGGTGTGTTCACGTTGCGTTTTGAGCCGTTTCCTGTCACGGGCACTAGACCTACCCACACAAGTGAGGAACCATTTTTATCGGAAGACTTTGGGGAATGCGGGGTGGGTGGAATTTTGTGGGTCCACACAGATTCCAGAACTTTCCTTCACAGAAATGTGAGGAAAATGTGTTTCATTTACAAAGTTTGAGGTTTGCAAGGGATTCTGGGTAACAGAACCTGGTGAGAGCCACACAAGTCACCCCATCCTGGATTCCCCTCGGAGTCTAGTTTTCAAAAATGTATAGCTTTACTAGGTTTCCCTAGGTGCCAGTAGAGCTAGGGTTCAAAATCAACAGCTAGGCACTTTTCCAAGAAAGGGTCAGTTTTCACTGTAAAAATATGGTGTGTCCACGTTGCGTTTTGGGCCGTTTCCTGTCGTGGGCACTAGGTCTACCCACACAAGTGAGGTACCTGCCTTTCAAATGTAAGACAATGTGTAAAAAAGAAGTCACTTTGAAAAATGTCCTATTATTCACATGCTAGTATGGGTACCCACAATTACGGAGATGCGCAAATAGCTACTGTTTCTAAACTCTATATTTTGTTCCCATTTCGGAAATACATAGGTGTCTTTCATACCGATTTTTCACTGTTTTTAATTTCCTGAATGAATTGCTATATACCCGGTACACAATAAAAAAAAACATTGCAAGACACTGCTCAGTTATTGGCTCTGGGTTTCTGGGGTTCTTGATGAACCTACAAGTCCTATATATCCCCACAACCAGGAGGGTCCAGCGGATGTAACAGTATATTGATTTACAGGTGAAAACGTTGGCACAAAGGGCTGTTTTTTTCACCTCATTTTAAATTTCTCCTATTTTCAGCTGTTAGTTTCTATAAAAAAACTTTGAAGGATTTACACAAATGACCCCTTGCTGAATTTAGAATTTTGTCTACTTGTCTGAAATGTATAGCTTTCCAGGATCCATTATTGCTTTCATACCTATTTCTACCATTAACTGGAAGGAGGCTGAAAGCACAAAAAATAGCAAAAATAGGCTATGTCCCAGTAAAATGCCAAAACTGTGTAAAAGATTTTGGTTCTCTGAAAAAAGTCTGTCAGTCCCTGAAAGCTGGGAAGATGGTGATTTCAGCACTACAAACCCTTTTTTTGGAAACAATTGCATTGAGAATAAGACTTGCAACAGTACATTTACAGCATACTACAGTCATGAAATATTGGTTTCCAACATGTTCCCTTGTGAAATGGAATTACATCACATATTTGACATATATTGTAGTGTGTACATTGACTAAACAGTTTTCATATTACTCATCATCTTCTGAGCCCGGTTCTACTATCGGAGGGGCGCAAATTCCTCCCCTAAAGGTATTCCACGTACCCCACATTCTCTCCCATACAAACCCTTTGTTGAAGCCATTTGCAGGGAAAAAATCAGACGCTTTCTTCTCCAGCACTTTTTTCCCATTTTCCCCCCAAAAAACAAAATGTAGCTGTATTGTGGCTAATTTCTGGGTCTCCTCCAGGGGAATCAACAAACCCTGGGTACCTTTAAAATCCCCATGATGTTGGAAGAAAAAGACGCAAATTTGGCGTGGATAACTTATGTGGTAAACAAATTACAGGGGCCTAAGCGCGAACTACCCCAAATAGCCAAAAAACAGGCGTAGCACGGGGGGAAGGCCTAGCAGAGAAGGGGTTAAAATCTGTCTAACTT
This sequence comes from Calotriton arnoldi, assembly GCA_963921515.1. NCBI lineage: Eukaryota > Metazoa > Chordata > Amphibia > Caudata > Salamandridae > Calotriton > Calotriton arnoldi. Next base: position 1,184,303 of record CAWUFW010005403.1, read on the forward strand.
GAGAAGTAGCTATGCTGTCTAACCCTAATCTGAGTATTTCAGTTATGTAACCTTTATCCCGCTCCCTTGAGGGCCTAAAAGCAATTCCATATTGCAGGTACATGCTTTATTAATAGCTAAAAGTAAACTTCAATTTATGAGGTTTGTATATTTGTTCATTTTCCCTCCTTTCACTTTTCAAGTACATTTTCAATCGCGTTATACACCACATAATCTATGTAGAAGGAGCACATAGGAATATGTAAGTAGAAGGGACAGGTGAAATAATAGGAGACAGTGTAAATTACATACCCATATTTGTTTAAATGAGCCTTTTTATTGAATTACATGGAACATTTTCTGTGTGAAATTCACCTTTGTCCCTAATTTATTTAAAAAATGTTTTGTGTGGGAATGACGCATTGCCCCCTCCCCTAAAAAAGCCTTAGGCAGGTCAAGCTTGCATTCTACACTTATTCACTGCTTTTTAAGACCAATCTCTTTGAAAGTTCTCCACTGCCAATGGTGACAGCATGACTAGCGATATTTTCAAACCAGAGGCAATTATGATAAATAGCAGCAGCAAAGGCAAATCCAAATTAGATCATTCATGCGTAGTCAGCTCAGTAGATTGAAGTTCAAAACAATACTATTTTGACAACCTCAGATTATGTTTAATTTTTTTGGTCTCACATCTAGACAGCCTTTAGGTGCCTATTGTTGAAAGGCCTCTTGTGCACTATACCAAAATGTTGCTTTGGGCTTAGAGCCACACCTTTGCTTATCACTGCTTGGCTTTATTGTCACTCTCATTTGCTTGCTTATTATTCAATGTTTTTCTTTCCGCTTCTTGTATTTGTCCCTCCCTGGAGCGTAGCTTCTTTATCATCCTTTTCATTGGATAACTTGTATCCTTTCACTGCCAACATTCAGAGAACCACTTTTTTCATTCAGCATTACACAAGAGTACATGTGTTTTCATTCTACCTCTCACTCATGTGCTGCTCCCCCTCCCTTGAATACCAACCCTAGGTTCTCGCTGTAGTTCCTTCCTCCCACTAACCCTACCTCATTCATTGCTTTCCCAGCTTGCTTCGTGCACTGCTTCTTGCATCAAGGAACTGCTTCGCGCCACCAGGAGCTTTATGTTGCTCCCCCATTCCATCCAATGCTTCCCCCACCCTGGCTTTTTTTTAAATCTCTTTTTAATTTATTCCCCCTCCCAGCCTCAAGTTTGTCTGTTAGTCCTTCCACCCATTCCCCATTGCTCTGATCCAGCTGCTCCACCCACTGCTCCTCTTTTCTCCCCCACTCATCGCAGGCCTTAAAATATTTTTTTTCTATTTTTTTGGAGAGCTAGGTAGCTGTCATTTGCTGTTGGCTACCCCGTTTTCAAAAAGCTGCTTTTGTGCAAGTAAAAATTAATTGTGTTTATTTACTGCTCCAAATGGCATCCTCCATCCTTGAACAGTATATAAAAAACAACAAGATGCCTGTGTCATTCTGTAGGTGCTCACATGTGTGATGACGCAAGCACACACATACTACATCGTGCATGTGCCCACATCATCACACATCCGCACGCTTGTCTTCACACATTTGCGTGCCTATGTCGTCATCCACGCGCATGCATATAGAATGACATGACCTCCAGCATCATCATGCCTCATAGGTGCACATGAGTGCATTGATGTCATCAAGTTTTTTGCCAATGCTGCACATTATTGGCAAAAAGCATTTAGTTTTGCTGATGCTGCACAGGAATCTGCAAAGGTCAACTGGTCCAAAAGGCAACATGGTTTGATTTTGCCAATGCTTGTTATATCACCCTTTAGTGCAACAAAATATTTTGCTGCAGGAAGAAAATTCTACATTTCACTACATACATAAAATTATTGTACCACGCTGCTATATTTCACTAACTTTGAAAGCAGTATTTATAAGTAGGCTGTCCGGTTTTAGGTTTAAACCTATAATAACTGATAAAACCCCACCGGAAGGGAAATAGCCCTCACCAGTGTAAACATATTAACACTGAAAAAAACTTGCACAAGCACAAACTAAATGCCATTCAAAAAAATGAAAAGGAGAGTGAAAGAGTCCTTTTTATTTCTTCCTGAAGGGGCCAATACACTGCAACTTTGTTATATAAGGTAGCAGTAAGAAAGACTGGGCTAACATTATTCTGCTTGAGTTTTGTTGTTTAGGGATGTCACTGAAATATTGTTTCTTCTTCCTTTTTCAGTTTTGTGGTCTTTGGTCTAAAGATGCAGGGTTTAGAAGCATGTTTTAGGTGTTGTTTATTTAGTTTATAAACTGTAGAGAATCAGGAAATATCAAAATCATATTTGATTTTTTGGCTACGTTTGAGTCTTTCACTGATAGGAAAAATGTATGTTTCATAAGAATCTTTCCCAATATGTACCATTACATTTACCTACAGAGAATGGGTAAAAACCCTTGATACATCAGCCCCCTTTTCTAGTGAGTGAATTGCCAAACACCCCAGGCTTTAAACATTCAATGCAAGGTATAGTGACAGGTATATGTGAAAAGAGTGCAGTCACAAAGCATCTGGGATACTGGTGAAAGCATGACACCAGACATTTATAAAAAATGGAATGCAGTGTCACTTGGAATGCTGCTTCAAAATGTTCTTACCAAGTTCAAGAAAGATTGGAGTGATTTTGTTTGTATTTGCAGTGATTCAGCTACGTATATGAAAAAGTTGTGTGATGACCTGTCAAAATCGATACCTGAGCTGAAGTGCTTCCCTGTAAGAGATCCTTGCCACTTGTTAGATGGTATGCTGAAAGCATCTTTACAATCTTCAGAGTTAATGAAGAATGCTATTGACTTTTTAGTCCATTCTGGTGCACTGTTTTGTTATGCACGGAAACTAAAACGCAAATATTTCTCATTTTGTGCTTTGTGTGGCATCAAAGAAAGAGTCATCCCAACTGTGTCACTTAGCTAGTGGTTCTCAGTCCCAGAGGCCATGAATGCTATATTATCCATGTGGCAACCGTTTACAGAACCTTTGCTGAGTGATGATGCCAAAGGCAAGAAATATGAGGATCTTTGATCACATATTGATAGTGATTTGAAAAAAGTACACTCTACTGCATTCTTAGATTTTACCAGGAAAGCATGTCTGCTGTAGTGGACATAATAAAAAAAACTAGAGTCTGAAAACACCCTTGTCTACCAAGTGTTCAGCATAATTGGTGTAGATGTGAAACATCTCCTTGTGAGTAGGCTGGGCGACACTTTTAGTGACTTTGGCACTGCAACATATTCCATGTTAGAGTGCTTGCCACTTGGTAAGCAAAGAAATGTTGAGGAGCAATTCAGCAACTTTTATTTTACAATGTATGAGAAATAGCCCTTCACCAAACCCGGCATTTGAAGTCAATGAAACCTCACTGTGGTACTCTGCACAAGTTATAGATCCCTTCCGTAAAGGGACATTTTCTCAGGAGTTTCAAAAGTGCTGCCTCATTTTTGACCGCTTCAATAACTCTGAGGGCATATGCGCCCAGTTCAACGCATATGTTGCAGAACCTGTCCAGAGAATCACAATCTTCAGGTGCACCAGTATTGGCATGGAAAGCTATGTCAGTGGCCAGAGTTAGCAATTTGTATACTGGCTATTTTGGTGTTGCCTGTCTCAAGTGCCAATGTTGGGAGGGCCTTATCACAGATAAAAGTTTACATGGGAAAGAAAGAGCGAGCGTGCATGACCAAAGACTCGCTGAATAAGTATTGTATGGTGTACTATGATAAGTTTGATTTGTAAAAATGTATTTGGACCTCATTTACACTGTACGTACACTGTCTATATACCATGCACTATCAGTGCAGAAAGCAAGCAATAGTAAAAGCAAAAAGTTCCATAAACACCGGAAAAACAGTGTTTCTGTTGTTTTTAATGGCGCAAAAATATGTAATCACTGATAACCACTGTTTTTTCAAGGTATTGAAATCACTGGAAAACACTGAAAAAACCCCACCAGAATTTACCAAAAATAGAAACTGAAAACAGCAAAGCCTATTCATAAGACAAATTTGAAATTTATTTACGGCCGACCCTATTATGATGTTGGTCTGAAAGCCTCCGACCTGCAGTCGGAGGCTTTCCGACCGACATCATAGGTTTCACTTTCGACCGCAGTATTACAATGACGGTGGTCGGAAGCAAAACTGTTCTCTCATTCTGGCTGACTTCCGACGGGCTCAAGGTGCCCTTCGGCCAGTCGGAACCGGCACGTAATCCCTTAATGATGTAGTTTCCATCGTCAGGATTTACGATGTCAGTTTCCCACAGGCTTTCCATGTCGGGCTTGTGAATGTAAAGCTGCTGACCTTTCTTTGCATGAGTGGTGCATGCAGCAGTGCTGAGTGTGCTCTATGTGTTCTGCGTGTGACAAACGTTTGATGAGACTTGTCATATGTAATAACCCCTTCGATGCGTCCGTCGGCCAACGGCCGTCGCGAGCACTACCTCGGTAGTGCTGCGCACGTCCGTTGGCCGACGCGGCCCCGCCCACTCGTTCAAACCGCCGCACCGCGGCGGAATTCGCGCCGCGGTTAAGCGGTTAATAGGATTTTTAAAAAGATGTTCCATGCTATAAAATGTACACATCCCTTACAATAACCATTAATTACAATATTGGTTTTTCAATGCGTACTACTTAGAAAGGTTTTAAAAAGCGTAATACACACACTCACTTGCATGCAAAAGTGCTTTGTAAAAAGCATTTTTTGTCAAGAATTCACAGTTATAGATTAGTATGCTTTAACTGCATAGCTATTTGGGCACAAGGACTGTTGTTTCAAGTATAGGAACCGTGCCTACTGTGTGCTCCTATGTTTTAAATACATTTGTAACTCATTTTTTATCTCATTTGTAAAGCACAAACACCTAAAACAGATATATGAGCAGTACAGCAAAGGACTCTGTGTCAGATTCACAAACGCATTTATGAGAATGTGAATGAGTACTACAGGAGTAGCATTTTATATGCTCTTACATGCTTTTGTGACTCAGCCCTGAAACGTTCAACTTCCTATTAGTAAAAGTTCAAAAATGGAACAGTCCTTTCTTTATATACTAATTATATATGAATTTTCCCACTTTATTCTCATCTTTCATGGTTTGGGGCTGATGCACAAAGGTATGTAAGAATACATAAAAGAGTACTACAGGGCTACTGTTTCACGTAGTTTTACATGCCCTTGTGAGGCAACTCAATGTGCATAATTAAGAACTTAGGGCCTTATGTACGATGTGATTTTATGGTCACGGAGGTCAAATTTGAGCCTTTGCGACCGCAATATGGCTTTTTTAATGTACAAAACCCACATTGCGATTCGGTAACATGTTACCAAATCGATGTTTAGGTTTTAGAATAAATGTAGACTCAGTATTTGGAAGAGGCATGTAAAGGGCACCCCTTCCAAATACACATTCTTTAGCTGATGTATTAATGTTTTGCAACCAAAATCTGGTTGCAAAACATGAATGTTTTACCACCAAATCAAAAATTGTTGGTAAGCATTTACAAACAGGAATGAGTCCTCAAAGGACCCTTCCCCTTCATGAATGTCGACAAAAGCATCTTCTACAGCAGGCAGTGGCCCCTGGGACCACTGCCTGCTTCTAAATTTTTTAAAATAAAATTATTCAGTTTCTTTTTTAAACACTTCCCATTTTCCTATTAGGAAAATAGCTGCATTAAAAAAAAAGATTGCTTTATTTAAAAACAATCACAGACATGGCGGTCTGCGGACCCCAGCAGGTCACCATGCCTGTAACTCCAGTCAATTGTAGAGGGTCTCAATTTGTGACCTACCTAATGCATATTAATGAGGTAGGTCGATTGTGACCCACTACGAATCGGTATTTTGTGAACCAATCTATTAAAGCATAAGTTGGTTCACAAAATACCAATGCATTCATTAGTTGGTGTGCAAATTGCACCTACTTCTACCGAATCCATTTTAGTAGATTCCTAATAAGAAATTCCAAATCGGTATTTGATGCAACTTGCAATTTCTTAATAGGAATCTTAGTACATAGCGCCCCAAGTTTTGTGCTTCTTCTGATAGACATCAAATTACCATACTGTGTTTTGTGGGCCTCTTTTAAGCAATTCCACTGAAGATACCTTCTAAATACCTCATACAGATCCAAGAAATATTATTTAAGTTAGTATGGGGTGAGAACCTATACATTCTCAAAAACAATGTGTTGGCACCATGTGCAAAAGAGGGTTCTACCATGAACTATAATAGGGATGGCTATCCAACTGCACATAGGGGTCTCTTCAACAAAATGTTTTAGTAGGTAAAGTAATACTCCATTGGTATTACTTTACGTACTCATAAATGATATTCACTAATCCCTGACTAGCAGTGGCGGCTGGTGACATTTGAAAGTGATGAGGCGTAAAATAATTTGGTACTGCACTGTGGCGAGCGAGCTTAGCGAGCGAGCCCGAACAACCTACGGGGGGTTCGGGGGGGTTCCCCCCCCTTTGAAAATTTTGGAAAAAGAGTGGACAAATGGTGCATTTTCAAGCAAATTTGAGGTCACAGAAACCACTCTCGACTAATTTGCAAATGTCCACTTTCACCTCGCCAATGTTAATACCAATGAGTGGCTGAACAAAGTGCTGCGCCTGACCTGCACAATGACGCCGTCAGACCAGGCATCCTGTCTTCCGTGGTTTTACTGCCCCCATAAGAACAACATTTCAATTGCTCAGTGACAAAGGCCTGCCAGAAATGCTCCATCTTCTACAGATGGGTGTCTCATAAAGTGATCAGAAAAACTCCACCTTGTGACTAACATAACTGAACATGTTGGTATTGTTACTAATTGCAACGAACCGCACTGTCCAGTGTTTCACATACTGTTTTCAATAAACATTATTCTGCAGAAGACACATACGTTATTAAAGCTAATAGCACCTGAAATAAACATGCAGTATAACAAATACAAAAAGCCGTCTTTGTGTACTTTGTCACCAGAACCCCTACCGTGATGGAGCATACATATCACTGAAAAAATATAATTTTTCTCTCTCCACGCTCTCTCTCACACACACACATGCAAACACACACACACATGCACACACATGCACACACACACACACACACGATAAATAATACAATAATTGGTTCTATTGAGGGTAGTGATATAAGTGTACATAAATCGGGGGGAAGGCACCCCTTGTTCACGATTAACTAAATAAAAGCATCAAGAGCCCCACCCAGTAGCTTTTCGCAGCTAAGAAGTGCCAGGAAAGTGTTTCTTATCCCCGTCTTCGTCGGTTTTTTCCACAACTGGCACATCTGATATACAGACAATATGTTTTTTTGCCTGATTACATTTAAAAAAATATTTTCGATCTAATGTTACGTGCATGGTGGGAACTAGCCTGAAAGCAGACACTGTGCCCGAGACGGGTTTGATAGATGTGATTGTTTTTTAATGAAAAGCAGATGGGGGGCGCGGGGGTACCAAACGGAAAGATCCCCTGGGACACCCAGCCCTGAGCACTCACATTCTGACAAAGAGGAGTCTACCCCCTGTACCCCGGCTTCACGGAAGAAGGAGCTACTTACTCAGTGTTTCTGGCTGCACTCCTCTGCTTGGCAGAGAGGGTGGGTTTGGTGCAGGATCGCCATCGATACAGCAAGAATGTGTACAATCTTCCTGAAAAGTCGGTATGAAAGGCGGCCACTTGCGCACCACGCAGCCCATCCACCCTTCGTGACTACTAACCCTTTCCACTGGTCGGAATAGTTTTCATTCCATTCCTAACACTGAGGAGAATGAATGCAGCTTGCTGCACAAGCGTGGAGTTTGTTTCTCCTGACAGACACCAGGTCAGTGTGCAGTAGTGACTGCAGCAGACCAAACCCGCGCCAGCAGAACACATGTTGACAAGGCCGAGATTAATTTTCGGCACCTATGAGTAGAAGGCCTCGTCCCACCTATGGTTAAGTACGAGCACCTTATTCTGGCTTTTAAATACATTATTCGCATTTAAATAAGGCCCGAGCCCCCGCTGTGGGCCTAGTCTCAGGTACGCATTCCTTGCTCGTTTTATATCGCACTTAATTGGCAGAGTACTCCAATCACAATATCCAATGCTCTTGGCTTACAATAAATCACTAAAGTATTCTGGGAATTGTAGTCAGAGTTTACTTCAAAGGAAATGTGGACTAATTTTATACAACAGTAGTGCATAGAAGCACGACTTGGAGGTCTATTACGATGGTGGTCGGATGTCCACCGCCAGGCCGGCAGTGGCGCCCACCGGACCGGCGGTGGACATCCGCCGGCGATCGCAACCAAGAAAACCGCCGGTCAAATTAGGATGGCGGTGGTGACCGCGGCGGTGGTAAATTCCGACCGCCGCTTTTCCGCCGGTTGCCATCCGCACTCCTGCCTGGCGGACGGAGCAGGATCGGGATAATGGTGGCGGTGCAGAGCAGGCTCCGCCGGCAGGATTATGATGCCGGCGGTAGCCAGCCTTTCCTCAGCGGTCAAACCGCCATGGAAAGGCATGCGGAGATTGTCTTGGGGGGGTGCACTGGGGGGGGAGCATGGGAGGTGCCCATGGTCCCCCCTACATTTCCCTGTACCAGGTGGCAGGCACTGTGCAGTGCCTGCCACGCAGTGCAGGGAAATGCAGGACATGCTCCTTTCGTCATCACGGCGGTGCCGCTGCAATGTTAAGGCCCGCGATCAGACCGCCGCGGTCGGATTTCGAGCGCGGGTCATCGTAATTTGACCGGTGGTGATGTCGCGGTCCATGCGGGCGGTCTTTTCGCGCTACCATGGCGGTCGGGGAGGTTTTCCGACCGCCATGGTAATAGGCCCCTTGGTTCGGAGGGAAGACCTCTCTGGGCAGGTCTGTGCTCGTGAGCTGGCATTCCTGTTTGAAGTCTGGTTGAAGGGCGCAGGGTCCACTCCTTCCTCGAAACAGATGTGCAGTCAAACCATAGCGGGCGCCTACAACGATTCTCTCTCTCTCTCTCTCTCTCTTTCTCCTTGTCTTCTCTCTTTTCTGTCTCTGATTGCTTTCTCTCTTCATTTTCCCTCCATCCCTCACTTTCCGTCTTGAAGCCTCCCCCCACTGCAATTAACCCCCACAGCCGGGGAAAGTGACAAAGGCACCAGGAACGACCATGGGCTTTCAAATCCGGCCTAAGGAGCCCAGCCCAAGGTGAAATGGCCAGAAGAATAAACATTGTGCTCTAACGCCCTGGCAGTAAAATCAGTAATAATTACGGTTCAGGGGGCCCTGAGGTCTTGGGCTCCGGTTCGACTGCACCTGCTGCACAATTTATAGATGCTCCCTGGTATCTCCCCATTCAAGCTGGTAGAGCCTTATTCTGATCAGTCATTTCTCTGTTTAGTAAGATGGCAGCCCTGTTGCTAAATACTGAGGCAGAGGGCTGCAGTTTGACGTCATTGTCCTCTCTGGTCAAGGCAGGGAGTCTAGACCTCCTGCACAGGTGATCCATGCAGGGTCCAGGGCCCTTACTGGCCGCCCAGTGTAGGAGACCATGCACTTTGCTGCCCCGCTGTACAAGAGAGGGGACAGCTGAGAGTTTACACACTCAACTGTAGTTAGTTTTCATCCCTAAACCAATGCACTTTCCCGTAACCCATTACACCGGGTGCCTGGAGTGTACTGGTTATTCCACATTAACTAGTAATTCCTTTCCAACCACGCAATTCCTAAACTCTGCCACATTTGAAAGCATGAACAATGGATTAATCGCACCGCAGCTCGGGACTCACTTCTCCAGTCCCTGCCCTCTGGGGCTCTGGTTTTAATTTAGGTGCACTCCAGAGATACCGAGCGAGGGACTCTCTGCTCCCAGCCTCCATATCTAAGCTTAAATCTAGGGATCACAAATTATGCCAGTCGCGGCCGGCATGACGGGGGGGGGTTGAAATGGGTTTGCCGCGGGGGGGATGGGGGGGAGGCGGGAGGGGTTTGGTTTAATTAAATTAAAATAAAACTTACCTTCTCCAGGCCGCTTCAGCTCCTGGCCGGATCCTGATTCGCGCTTTTTCTGCTGCTCCAGTCCTTGACAGGAAGCAGCCACCCACAGGCAGCCTCCCTCCCCTCCACCAATCACAACGCTGCAATGGCAGCGTTGTGATTGGTGCGGTGCAGGCGCACAGCGCCCCAGTCGGGCGCCTAATGGGAGGCCCTTTTCTCTATGTAGGCTGCATGCAGCCTACATAGAGAAAAGGAGAAGTGCGCATGACTGCTTTGGTCGGCCCCAGGCCGACCAAAGCAGTCAGGGCCCACAACAGTGGGCAAGCCACTCCCCCCTGCCCTCGAGCGGGACAGCCCACCCGCCCTCCCACAACCAGGCACTCCAGGCACTTCTGCTTTTCGCAGTGCGAGAAGCAGAAACATAAAATGGTAGTTTTACCATTTTATGTTTCTGCTTCTCGCACTCTTGACAGCAGTGAAACGACACCCCACGCCCCAATGGAGCACCCGCCACTGCCGACTAGATATCTTCACCTACACTTGCCCTGCTTGTTACTTATGGAGTTCCCCATCATGAGCATGGAGAACTCTGCACACAAAGGTCTCTTTTTTTGGTGTCAATGTGAACGGGGCAAGGGGGAGTTGTTGCAAAATGGAAAATATTTACTGCTAATTGGGTGGCGTTACAGTAAAATTAAGGCCTGGCATAGGGACGGATATGCAAATACTAAAGCACACCCTCAAACCAGTAAGACAAATGCTAGTCACCAAAGTTAGACTCACATCTCAGCTGACCAAATAAGCTCAAATTCTACTCTAGCCAAGTCATATACCACACATGGCCAATCATTGGTACTTGGTATAGGAGTAGATCAAGCAGCAGTGTTGCTTGAATTAACTATGTGCACTACTTGAAAGATGTTTTGACACTTTTTTAACAATGTTGGCTGTTATTGACACAATGATAAACAATGTTCATAGAGAAAAACAGCGTAGTCAACAATGTATGTCCATGAATATTTTCATTGTTTCACAGAACAAACAGATAAAAAAAAAAAAAAAAAATGAACAATTTCAATCGAATTACACCATATATTCTAGTACACTTTATACATGGTACAAAAACATGAGAATGAAGTACAGTCTTCTTGATTCATGTTTCACTCAATTGCTCGATGCCCTATGCATTTCGGGACCGATCGTCCCTTCTTCAGGGGCCACTATGAAATAAACAAAATGCACCACTTCATTATTACCATGTTGTGGTGAACCATTATCTGTACCTACCCAATTAAATGACACCCCCTCTCAAGTAGGTCAACAGGTTCATGGTGAAGGATTCATGACATGCAGAACCCCTGTGTGTGTGCCAAAATTCCGAAAAGATGACATAAATGAAACAGAGTATCAGTTGCCGCTACAACTGATAGTTACTGTTATACATATACAAACTCCAACGGAGCTCCACAGAGTGAAAGCCAATGTCACAAAGATCGTATCCTTTATATGCCAGAGGTGGAAAAAACCGAACCAAACAAACAAAAAAAATGTGCTCGAAATTACTCATCTCTGATATGCATGCTAAAAGTCAATTCCATAGCCAATGATAACAGTGCTTGCTGTCGAACAGAGACAGCGTGCATAGTAATAGGGTGCTAAAGATTCTTCATCCAAAATGTACATGCTGAAAGTGAATGGTGTAACCGGTGATAACGCCGTTTGATACTTACTATCACGCAAGGACAGCATGGGAAGGTAGTGAAGGAACAATGAGGCTGTGTCTACCTAAACACACAACCGTATATATGTAAAAATAGGGTGTGAACAAAATTGGAAAGCACCGTCAAAAGTGAATCATGCACAAAGTTCCTGTTACAATGACCACGATGCTTGACAGAGCGTGGAGTACGTAAAAAGAAAACCATGCGTCAGTACACAAAAGTAACCGAATGCGAGAAAGAAATGAGTGTCCTCGAGAGTTGGGCTTACCAGGACGTGAGAATAATCTTCGTAACAGGACAGCGGGAACGCAAACTCAGGAAGACGCTGACTGTCGATCTTCAAAATATATACAAAGTGGTAACCACGCCTTTCGGGAGTAGGTCACGTGAACGCTACTCCACCATATTGACAAACTGTCTCAACGTCTGAACGACTGCGGCGGCCATGTTGGAAGAGGTAAATAGATCTGCGATAGTCAGTATCACGGATACAGAAACCAAATACATGTGCAAAATAAAATCGAAAAGACGTACTCAGTGGTGGTAGCAACCACTATGCATATCCTTAGTAAGTAATCGGAGGTGCTGATGGCGAACAAAGTAGATCCGCCTCCCGGACATACAACCAAAGTATCTAGAGATTAAAAATACGGACAAAAAGAAAATCGAAAATCGTGCCTACTGCTGGTCATAATAAAACTCATAACTAGATACAGGAAATATGTACACAATAATGCCAAAGAAGTCCCTGACAATGATCTCATTGATCGGGGGTATCATTGAATTGTACCATGCTATTGGATGGTGATGTCCAAGCACCGTATCCAGAATTGAAACAACATTCTGTTACATGAATTATATCTGTTGGTGATAAGTGATAGATTACTACAGAGGGTATAATATCACATATAAAAGACAATAAATGACACTGGATTCTCAGCAACGAACTGATAGTGGGGTCATTAAAACAAAATGTATGGTGATGTCATATGTGGAAAAATAGAAAGTATATATAGAAACAAATGTGTAAGAATGCTAAATCATGTAATAAATGGTAGTCAAACATGAAATGATCAAAAGGATACCGATTCTGTGTGATGATCGAGGGCATGAAATAGTGGAGAGGATAACAATGGACATTTTACTGCGATGAAGTCTTTATAAAAAGCATCTTAAGTCCAATTTATCATTGAGACCCAATGGCATCATTGTATTAAATTTCTTAATCCAAAATACTTCTTTTGGGGCAATTTTTTTTTTGGGTCTGAACCCTCTTTAGGATGCACCTTTTCCAAGATCAAGAATCGGACTTGGGCTATATGTGGCATTGCTCCAACCAGTGGACTACCAAATTTGAATTAGTGTTTTTAGTCCGGATCATACTTTTATGTTCTCCAATCCTTATTTTGATTTTTCTTTCAGTTTTCTCTATATAGAGTAATCCGCAAAGACATTTTATACCATAAATAACTTTGGTGGTATTGCAATCTGAGGAATGTTTCAAGGTAATTCTTTCTCCAGTTCTGGGATGTGTAATAAAGTTCTGCTTCATCACGTTGTTGCAATGGATGCAATTGTTGCATTTTCTCATGCCTACATGGGTGGTACTGCCTTTGTTCTTTTTTGCTGCTAGTAGCTCCTTGAGGTTTTGACTTCGAGTGTAGGCAAATAGTGGTGGCTCGAGAAAAGAGTTGCCAAAGTCAGGTTCCTGTTGTAATAATTCCCACCTCTTGTTGATCACCTTTGTTATGCTTCTGGATCTAGTAGAAAAGTTTGAAACAAACACCATGCGGTTGGTGATCGGTTTTTGTTTGGTAATCAGTAACTCACTGCGATCAACGTTTTCAATACGTTTTTAGCTTTTGTACAATTCCCAGAGGATACCCTCGTTGTAAGAATTTCTGTTTCATGCGGGTAATATCCTGGTCGCATTTCTCTCTAGTGGAAGCAATCCTTTTAATGCTCAACATTTGGGAATATGGTAGATTCTGGATCAAGTGTGGAGAGTGGAAACTTTGGAATAACAATGTATTATTGCGATCAGTGGGCTTAACTAACACACTGGTCTTGATTCCTTGCTCGTTTTTCTCAACCAGAACATCCAGAAATGGTAATTGTGTGTTGCTGATGGTATATGTAAATTGGATTCTGCTGTTTTTGTTGTTTAACAACATGATATTGTTAGTCAAAGATTCTTCTGTGTGGGACCAAATTAGGAATATAAAGTCGATGTATCGACAATACATCACTAGATGTTCACTCCATGTAGGATCTTCGTAGATGTGTTCTTGTTCAAAAGCAGCCATGAAGGTGTTGGCATACGTGGGAGCCCCCCCAAAACCCATGGAGGTTCCACTTATTTGTAGAAAAAATTCTTCTCCCCAGCGAAAGTAACTGTGTTGCAGGCAGAATTGGAGTAGTTCCAATAAGAAAACTTTGCGAGCACGAATTTGAGGCTGTTGCAACAGGGCCCATTCAATGGCATCTATCCCTTCTTGTAGGGGAATTGAAGTGTAGAGTGAGGTAACATCTATCGTACATAACAACCATTCTTTAATGTTGGTGGTGTCCAGTTTTTGTAGACGTGACAAAAAGTCAGTAGTGTCACGTATGTACGATTTCCAAGAGCAAACAATTGGCTGTAAAAATTGGTCGATGTATTTTCCCAAGGATTCAAACAATGACCCACATCCAGACACAATGGGTCTGAATGGTGGGTCAATAGGGTTTTTATGTATTTTTGGTAGCATATACATATGTGGTCGTTTGGGAAATTCTTTGATCAAAAAGTTTCGAGTTTTAGGAGTAATCCAGTCCATGTCTAGGGCGTTATAGAGAATTTTGATCAAGACTTCTTTAAACTCGAAGGTGGGATCGTGATCCAGTTTAAGGTATGTGGTTTCGTCAGCCAGGTGTTCTAATACCTTGTTTTGATCATAAGTATTGTCCATGACTACAAGAGCACCTCCTTTGTCCGCTTGCTGGAAAATGAGATTTTCATTATTAGCTAACTGTTTCAAGATGAATTTCTCAGATTTAGACAGATTCCATCCTTTGCGGGGTTTGAACTCTAGTTTGTTGAGATCTTGTTTGACCAGAGATTCAAATGTGTCAAGCATTTTATGAGATACTGGTGCCATGAAGGTGCTTTTGGGTCTGAATTCTAAATACTCATGCTCTTCTTTGGGTATTTGATCAGTGAGAACGTTATCAAAAAAATGGCGCAATCTAACAGACCGCATAAACCTGTACAACGCAATCTCTGTTTCCTGCATGTTGGTGTCGCATGTAGGTACAAAGGTGATGTACCTTTATTAAGAATTTGCAATTGTTTAGTTGTCAGTGACTGTGATGAGATGTTGATTACGATGTTTTCTAACTCCGTAGGTTCTGCCTGCTCTTTTCTTTTACTTTTTCTTTTTCCTCAGCGGATTTTGAAGCGCCTCCGGTTGATTTTCCCAGTGTTGGGTCTGGTGGTTGTGTTGGATGTTGGCCCTTGGATAAAAAAGACTCTGTTTGGCTTATAACACATGTGTCTGCATTGTCTGTGCCTATGTGACTGCTGGAAGCAGTTTTGTCTCTAATAGCATCTAGATTCAAGGGAGCTCTGGACGGTAACAATTCCCGATCCAAAACAATACTTTCTTCAGATGAAGTTTGAGGATTCTTAAAAGGCTTGCGTTGTGAATACATGTCAGCCCATGTGTATACTTCATTGAGACGATAATCAATAGTGTCTCTTTTAAACTTCCTTAGTTTGCGTTCTTGTAGTTCATTGCCATAACTTTCCAGTTTGGTGTTAATCTCTTCCAATGTTTTAGACCAAACTTCTGGTTCCATACGGTTTGATAATTCCTGGTGTGTATTATGAATTTCTTCTTCCAGTTCCCTTATGGTTTTGGATAGAGACACTATTGATTACCGTCTCAATGAAGTATACACATGGGCTGACATGTATTCACAACGCAATCCTTTTAAGAATCCTCATACTTCATCTGTAGAAAGTATTGTTTCGGATTGTGAATTGTTGCCGTCCAGAACTCCCTTGAATCTAGATGCTATTAGAGACGAAACTGCTTCCAGCAGTCACATAGGCACAGACAACGCAGACACACGTGTTATAAGCCAAACAGAGTCTTTTTTATCCAAGGGCCAACATTCAATACAACCACCAGACCCAACACCGGGAAAATCAACCGGAGGCGCTTCAAAATCCGCTGAGGAAAAAGAAAAGTAAAGAAAGAGCAGGCAGAACCTCGCGAGTCAGAAAACATCAAAATCAACATCTCATCACAGTCACTGACACCTAAACAATTGCAAATTCTTAATAAAGGTATATCATTTGTACCTACATACGACACCAACATGCAGAAACAGAGATTGCGTTAGCTACAGGTTTATGCGATCTGTTAGATTGCGCCATTTTTGATAACGTTCTCACTGATCAAAGACAAGAAGAGCATGGTATTTAGAATTCAGACCCAAAAGCACCTTCATAGCACCAGTATCTCATAAAATGCTTGACACATTTGAATCTCTGGTCAAACAAGATCTCAACAAACTAGAGTTCAAACCCCGCAAAGGATGGAATCTGTCTAAATCTGAGAAATTCATCTTGAAACAGTTAGCTAATAATGAAAATCTCATTTTCCAGCAAGCGGACAAAGGAGGTGCACTTGTAGTCATGGACAATACCTATTATCAAACAAGGTATTAGAACACCTGGCTGACGAAACCACATACCTTAAACTGGATCACGATCCCACCTTCGAGATTAAAGAAGTCTCGATCAAAATTCTCTATAGCGCCTAGACATGGACTGGATTACTCCTAAGACTCGAGCTTTGATCAAAGAATTTCCCAAGCGACCACATATGTATATGCTACCAAAAATACATAAAAACCTATTGACCCACCATTCAGACCCATTGTGTCTGGATGATGGAGTCATTGTTTGAATCCTTGGGAAAATACATCGACCAATTTTTACAGCCAATTGTTTGCTCTTGGAAATCGTACATACGTGACACTACTGACTTTTTGTCACGTCTACAAAAACTGGACACCACCAACATTAAAGAATGGTTGTTTTGTACGATAGATGTTACCTCACTCTCACTTCAATTCCCTACAGAAGGGATAGATGCCATTGAATGGGCCCTGTTGCAACAGCCTCAAATTCGTGCTCGCATAAGTTTTCTTATTGGAACTACTCAATTCTGCCTGCAACACAGTTACTTTCGCTGAGAGAAGAATTTTTCTACAAATAAGTGGAACCTCCATGGGTTTTGGGGGCTCCACGTATGCCAACACCTTCATGGCTGCTTTTGAACAAGAACACATCTACGAAGATCCTACATGGAGTGAACATCTAGTGATGTATTGTCGATACATCGGCGATATATTCCTAATTTGGTCCCACACAGAAGAATCTTTGACTAACAATATCATGTTGTTAAACAACAAAAACAGCAGAATCCAATTTACATATACCATCAGCAACACACAATTACCATTTCTGGATGTTCTGGTTGAGAAAAACGAGCAAGGAATCAAGACCAGTGTGTTCGTTAAGCCCACCGATCGCAATAATACATTGTTATTCCAAAGTTTCCACTCTCCACACTTGATCCAGAATCTACCATATTCCCAAATGTTGAGCATTAAAAGGATTGCTTCCACTAGAGAGAAATGCGACCAGGATATCTCCCACATGAAACAGAGATTCTTACAACGAGGGTATCCTCTTGAAATTGTACAAAAAGCTGAAAAACGTATTGAAAACGTTGATCGCAGTGAGTTACTGATTACCAAACAAAAACCGACCACCAGCCGCATGGTGTTTGTTTCAAAATTTTCTACTAGATCCAGAAGCATAAAAAGGTGATCAGCAAGAGGTGGAATTATTACAGCAGGAACCTGACTTTGGCAACTCATTTCTCGAGCCACCACTATTTGCCTACACTCGAAGTCAAAACCTCAAGAGCTACTAGCAGCAAAGAACAAAGGTAGTACCAACCATGTAGGCATGAGAAAATGCAACAATTGCATCCATTGCAACAACGTGATGAAGCAGAACTTATTCACATCCCAGAACTGGAAAAATTACCTTGAAGCATTCCTCAGATTGTAATACCACCAACGTTATTTATGGTATAAAAATGTCTTTGCGGATTACTCTATATGAGAAAACTGAAAGAAAATCAAAATAAGGATTGGAGAACATAAAGTATGATCCGGACTAAAACACTAATTCCAATTTGGTAGTCCACTGGTTGGAGCAATGCTACAATATAGCCCAAGTCCGATTCTCGATCTTGGAAAAGTGCAACCTAAAGAGGGTTCAGACCCAAAATAAATTTGATCCCAAAGAAGTTTTGGGATTAAGAAATTTAATACAATGATGCCATTGGGTCTCAATGATAAATTGGACTTAAGTGCTTTTATAAAGACTTCATCGCGATAAAATGTCCATTGTTATCCTCTCCACTATTTCATGCCCTCGATCATCACACAAAATCGGTATCCTTTGATCATTTCATGTTTGACTACCATTTATTACAGGATTTAGCATTCTTACATTCGATTTCTATATGCACTTTCTATTTTCCACATATGACATCACCATACATTTTGTTTTAATGACCCCACTATCAGTTCGTTGATGAGAATCCAGTGTCATTTGTTGTCTTTTATATGTGATATTATACCCTCTGTAGTAATCTATCACTTATCACCAACAGATATAATTCATGTAACAGAATGTTGTTTCAATTCTGGATGCGGTGCTTGGACATCACCATCCAATAGCATGGTACAATTCAATGATACCCCGATCAATGAGATCATTGTCAGGGACTTCTTTGGCATTATTGTGTACATATTTCCTGTATCTAGTTATGAGTTTTATTATGACCAGCAGTAGGCACGATTTTCTATTTTCTTTTTGTCCGTATTTTTCATCTCTAGATACTTCGGTTGTATGTCCGGGAGGCGGATCTACTTTGTTCGCCATCAGCACCTCCGATTACTTACTAAGGATATGCATAGTGGTTGCTACCACCGAGTACGTCTTTTCGATTTTATTTTGCACATGTATTTGGTTTCTATATCCGTGATTCTGACTATCGCAGATCTATTTACCTCCTCCAACATGGCCGCCGCAGTCGTTCAGACGTTATTTATTATTTATTTAAAGGTTTTATATAGCGCTGGCTGGACCCAAGAGTATCAGAGCGCTTTACAGGTTTGGTAATACAGAATTTCAATTTCACTTTAATACAATGAGGTAATGAGATAAAAATAGCACTGGAGGAAAGCAAAGTTAGTTAGTGTGAGAGGAGGGGGGAGGGCGAGAAAGTGAAGGACAGCAGTGGAGGGTGAGGGGTAAGGGGAAAATAAGAGGAAGAAGGTAGGCATTACCCAAAAAGTAAAGAGGGGGGGTGGAGGGGGTCGAAATGAAAGAATAGAATGGGGGGGATGGCGTGACACAATAAGTCGAGGGACCTAGACTGATGGGTCAAGGGTAGGAATTATTAGCCAGTGACAATACATTAAGAACCCCAATATTTATTGAGAAGGAGCAGCTTGAGGTCTTTTTTAAAGCTGGTGTAAGAGGGGTTGCAACGTAAATCTTTAGGGAGGGCATTCCATACGGAGCGCGTTTCCAGAGAAAGAGCGGGACTGTGTAGATTTCTTTTTTAATAAAGGAGGGACAAGGACAAGAGCGTTAGTGCTCCTCATTGTTCTAGTACAGCCCGCTTTGTGGAGTTTGTCAGAGAGGTAAGAAGGGGTATTTTGATGGAGGGCTTTGTGCGTGATGCATGCAGTCTTGTAGGTGGATCTACCTTCAATCGGAAGCCATTTAAGGTCTTTGAGAACGGGGGAGATGTGATCAAAGCGCTTACAGTCAGTAATAAGCCTGGCAGCAAGGTTCAAAATGGATTTGATCGGTGTTAGGTGGACTTTAGGAGTACCAGCGAGAGTGGCATTCCCATAGTCAATTTTAGACAGGACCAGTGATTGCACAACTGATTTAAAGTCATCTGCAGGGATAAAGGGTTTAATTTTTTTAAGATGGTGAAGTGTGAAAAGAGCACCTTTGGCTGAATTTTTTATGTGGGGAGTAAGGCTGAGGCTCAGGTCGACACTGATGCCGAGGGATTTGACTGAGTTAGAGATGGAGAGAGAGCAGTTGAGAGCTTTGATGTCAGAGATCCAGTGTTGAATAGGGAGCGAGTTGTTTTTAGGCGAGAATAGAATGATTTCTGTTTTTTTAGGGTTAAGTTTGAGGTGGTTATGATGAAACCACAATTGAATCTTAGTCAAGGCATCATTGAGATGTAAGATATCGGCATGGGATTTGATCCGATAGTAAAGACGTTGAGACAGTTTGTCAATATGGTGGAGTAGCGTTCACGTGACCTACTCCTGAAAGGTGTTGTTACCACTTTGTATATATTTTGAAGATCGACAGTCAGCGTCTTCCTGAGTTTGCGTTCCCGCGGTCCTTATTCGAAGATTATTCTCACGTCCCGGTGAGCCCAACTATCGAGGACACTCATTTCTTTCTCCCATTCGGTTACTTTTGTGTACTGACGCGTAGTTTTATTTTTACGTACTCCAGGCTCTGTCAAGCATAGCGGTCATTGTAACAGGTACTTTGTGCATGATTCAATCTTGACGGTGGTTTGCAATTTTTTTCACACCCTATTTTTACATATATAGGGTTGTGTGTTTAGGTAGACACAGCCTCATTATTCCTTCACTACCTTCCCATGCTGTCCTTGCGTGATAGTAAGTATCGAACGGCGTTATCACTGGTTACGCCATTCACTTTCAGCATGTACATTTTGGATGAAGAATCTTTAGCACCCTATTACTATGCACGCTGTCTCTGTTCGACAGTAAGCACTGTTATCATTGGCTATGGAATTGACTTTTAGCATGCAAATCACAGATGAGTAATTTCGAGCACATTTTTTTAATGTTTGGTTATTTTTACCTCTGGCATATAAAGGATACGATCTTTGTGACATTGGCTTTCACTCTGTGGAGCTCCGTTGGAGTTTGTATATGTATAACAGTAACTATCAGTTGTAGTGGCAACTGATACTCTGTTTCATTTATGTCATCTTTTCGGAATTTTGGCACACACACAGGGGTTCTGCATGTCATGAATCCTTCACCATGAACTTGTTGACCTACTTGAGAGGGTGTGTCATTTAATTGGGTAGGTACAGATAATGGTTTACCACAACATGGTAATAATGAAGTGGTCCATTTTGTTTATTTCATAGTGGCCCCTGAAGAAGGGACGATCGGCCCCGAAATGCATAGGGCATCATGCAATTGAGTGGAACATGAATCAAGAAGACCGTACTTCAGTCTCATGTTTTTTGTACCATGTATAAAGTGTACTAGAATATATGGTGTAATTTGATTGAAATTGTTCATTTATCATTTTTTTTAAATTTGTTTGTTCTGTGAAACAATGAAAATATTCATGGACATACATTCTTGACTACGCTGTTTTTCTCTATGAACATTGTTTATCATTGTGTCAATCACAGCCAACATTGTTAAAAAGTGTCAAAACATCTTTCAAGTAGTGCACATAGTTAATTCAGGCAACACTGCTGCTTGATCTACTCCTATATCAAGTTCAGATGTGGGACAGGCAGCCCACAAATACTGTGTAGCACACACTATCAGTCAAATTTGTTTAACTATTATTATATCACACTATTACATTTTGCGTTAGTTTTTGCGGTGTGCATCGCTAGCGTCATTTTTGATTTGTTACAATCATTGGTACTGCCAGGCACTCTAATAGATAGAAATTGAGATAGGCAATAACACTAATACCACAATGGGAAAATAGGAAAGTAAAGGGAACAATATTTGGATATGTCAAAAAACAATGTAATGTGAAAAATATATATAAATCATTTTCTTTAAAAACAGTAAATACAGCTATATTTACAATAGAACACATATTGCAACAAGGCTAAAATCATAATCAACACACCTGCTTCTGCAAAGGTGGGAAGCTACGGAAAGCTTGAGCACCTAAGAAGTTCGAGAAAGCACGTCTCTGTGCCTGCCTGGTATATATATGTGATAGTGGACTGAGGTTCATGTTTGTGGCACGTATTCCAACCATGTTAAAATCACATTAAGTTTTCTGGGTTCTAGGCCAATTGATGCAGGAGATTTGTTCATTAGTTCTCAGAAATTATAAAACCATTTCCAGACTGTTAAGAAAAGAAGCAACTTCTGTGTGACTCTAGGAAACTGAAGAGGCTTTTTGAACAAGCTCTTTCACAGTGAACCCATTTTGAAACATCCTGATGTAAACTTGATGTTCATTGTTGAAACTGATGCTTTATATCATGCCACGGGGAATTGAGGAGTGTGTTTTCGAAAATAAACATGGATATATGACAGATCCATCTAGTGGCATATGTTTCCTCAACGGTTCTCTCCAGCAAAGTTGAAGTATATGATTACTGTTTAAGTGCATTTAACCATAAAAGGGCTTTGAAAGAGTGGAGGCATTACCTGTTGGAAGCCAAAAAGACTGTAAAGGTTTTTATTGATCACATAATTGTGTGTTTAACAGCTGCAGCCCTGACCCCTAGGCAGCTCAAATGGACTGTGTTCTTTTCTGATTATAATTTTGTATTTAAACTGCAGATCAGGTTGGGGGTGTGGCTTCCATGCCAGACAAGATGGCGGTGGATTTCGGAGCATTTAGCCCTTGAAAGCCGCTAACAAGGGCTTTTTTCAGCTCCTTCTCCTCCGCTCCTTCTGGGAAATGAAGTCTCTACAGAATACCTCCACTTGAGTCTTCTAAGACAATCTTCTTTATCGCTGCCGAGCTACTCAGTCAACGGGTAGCCGTCATTTCGTGCATCGGCCTTCTCAACTTTTTTTCAGGCATGATCTGTGGTATCTCCGTTGATTGCGTAGTTGCTTCTATTGGCCTCATACAAGCCTTTTTCATAATTCACCGTGCCATAATGGACAGATAAATGACCGCCGCTATATGTCTTGAGTTAGTCACTTTCTTTGACACAATGTGAGTTTTGGAGTTTCAATTACTTTTCATTACCCTGTGTGGCCGCTATCATGCGCTTCATGCTCCCCTGACTGAGTTCTGTGAGCATCACTATTTTGGTGTGGTGAGGTGACTCTCATATATCTTTCCCTTATTTTCCTGCTACTTTCATGCAGCTGTTCTGTACTTCTTTTTTGCATGGGCAGAACCTAATCCTTACAGCAACTTTCTACAAAAAGTGGACTCTAGATCAAAATAGCTAGCGATTCACTTGTTGGAGCTAAAGCTACCTTCTTAGGCACCAAATCAAAAAGGGCTAAAAATGATCTGCCATCATATATTACTTCAACCAGTAACCCCATTTTGGATACTATTTAGGTGAGGGGCTAGCAGCCTTTCATGAGTGCTACTAATGAAACATTGCAACAGATTGAAGATCGATGGAATGGTATGGAAGGTAGGATGGTTGAGATGGAGTAACTTATTAGGTCATTGCAGAATATGTCTGTGAGGATTCCTTTCCTTGAACAAGAGCTCTCCAAACATAAACTGCATGCTGAGGATTTACAAAACAGGAGTCGTCGCAATAATCTTCGTCTATATGGTCTGCCAGAAGCTGTTGAAGGGCATAATCTTCTTGAATTACTGCAGAAATTCTTTACTGACTTGCTTAACCTTCCTGGTTCCATTGCTCTAAAATTGCAACATGCTCATTGTGTGGGTAGCTTAATCCTCAATCAGCAAAGCCACAAGGTATTATAATGCTGTTTCTGGAATTTACAGATCTTCTTCTTGTTTTGAAGGCCACTAAACCAAAAAAAACATATGGTCTGGTCACAACCTATTCATCTTGCATGATATCTCTACTGCAACCAATGCCAGATAAAAATTATTTCTGTCCTTGAGACCCCATTTGAGACATTTGAACATTGTTAGGGAATACTTCATATGTGTTCTTGCAAGATAACCTATGAGGGAAATACTAAACTTTCTGATGATCCTGCTAAACTTCCTCCATAGTGTTTCATCTCATGCAATGGAAACCAATGTTTCAAAACTTTTGATGCTTTTCATTATGTCTTCCCTCTCATGCTGTTGCCATGTCTCATTCACTTCCTTATTATCTGTATTTCTAGAACTGGATTTTTATCCTTAATTTGATTCTCTTTCTTTGTATCTCCTTTTATGTATCTTTTTCCTTATTCTCCATCCTTCATCTGTTCACCTCTTTCTATTAGTGCTTTCTTGATATTTGCCTTTTATTTTGTTCCAAATGTATTTTCGTTGGTATTCTTAATCCCTGTGGTTACCATGCAATTTTCCCCTTTTTTGCAGATGATCCTCTTTGCTCCTGTACTTTTTTCCTTGTGTGTCCAGTATGTACAATTTTGAATCGTGGAATGTTCATGTACTTGGACACCCTATTAAAAGCCAAAAGGTAGTCTCATCTTTCTAAACTTGTATCTAAAATTATCTTCCTGCAAGAAAAACATTGTAACTCCTCTGAATCACTTAAATTAAAGAGACAATGGGTAGGTCACGTTTTCTTTTCCACAGCGGTTGATCACAAGGGTGGGGTTGCAGTTCTCTGCCATAAACTACTGAACTTTCATGTTGAGACAATAGGGGCAGATGGGTGCTTGTTGATGTTATTTTTGAAAACCAACCCCTAATCTTGTTTAATGTTTATGGCCTTGTCAAACCTGACCTGCATTTTGACACACTATTAAGATAAAACTTGCCAATATTCCTAATCCCAATGCAATTCTTGCTGGTGACATTAACCATTTGTTAGATCCCTTCACAGATAGACAATCCAAATATAAATTTAAACCAGATGCATCATATAAGACTTTTCAATCTGCAATCCTCTAGACCACTATTTGATGTTTGGCACGCCTCCAATCCTGATAAGCGGGAATTCTTTTTTTTTTCTATTGTGCATAATACCAAGTCTAGAATTGATTGTATTTTAGTTACAAAACCATCACTCCTACTGAAAACTATTCTGAGATTGGTTCATTTCTATATCTGGATATGCCATAATACTGGCCTCTTTGGATATCTCTATTGTTAAGTTAAAGACTAGTAGATGGAGATTTAGTAATTCATTTCTGTTGGACCCTACCTTTATTTCTGAAGCTAATGCTTTTATACAGGAATTTTTCTAATTCAATGATCCGGCTGCTACCTCTATAGCTAACAATTGGGATGCATTCACAGCTTCTTTTAGAGCCTTTGCTATTGCTTATTCAGCACAGAAGAAAATGCGTTTAAATACTCAATACAAACTTTTGTTGCACAGAAATTAAAGCACTTGAACATAGCTATTTTACCTCAAAATCATCCTTTATGTTACATGAACTGATTAAGGCTAAATCCAATTTGAATAAGCTCCCCACTGTTGAAGCCTTTAATATTTTACTTAAAATTAAATCTAAAATTCTTGGTGGTCAGAACAAAGCTGGAAAAAAGGTTAAAAAACAATGCAAAGCGATACAATATATTATTAATGAACTAGATAATACTATTTCAGTTTCCAATAGTGATATCTCTAAATCATTCGAAACATTTTATAAAACACTATATACTAATGATTTCCCTCCATATATCCACTTAAGATTCAGACATTATTTAATGGGGTCCCTCAACCTCCCTCCACCATTAATACGTTTATTGATCTGGAAGCAGATATTACACTTCATGAAATATTAGTTACCATTGAGTACTTGCAGAAAGCGAAAGCTCCTGGACCTAATGGGTTCTCTATTGAACTAATTTCTTCATTTTCTTTTACCTTTGCACCCACGTTATTGGAACTTTTTAACTCCTTTACTTCCAATTCCAAAGCTAGTGGCTACTTTGTAGAGGCCTTGATAACTATTACTCCTTAAAATTATAAAATCCTGAATTTTGTAAAAATTACAGACCCATTTTACTTATCAATTATGACTGTAAAATATTTACCAAGGTCCTGGCTTCATGCTTACCTTCTGTTGTTCCCCTGCTTGTCAAGCCATACCAGTTTGATTTTATTAAGGGCAGTTGTGCTTTTGACAGTACCAGATTGTTTGCCAAGCTGGAAAAGTGACATCCTGATTAGCAGCACTTTCTCTCGATGCTGAAAAAGCTTTTGATCATACTAACTGGCAGTACATATTTTCAACTCTTCAATGGTTCGGCTTTGGTCCTAAATGTATTTCTTATGTGAAATTGTTATATTCTAATCCATGTGCTAGTGTATTTGTTAATGAACATTTCTCCCCCTACTTTGATTTGCATTGGGGTACCAGACAAGGTTGCCCCTTGCCCCCTTTATTGTTTGTACTATGTTAGAACCCACCCTTGAACTGATTCGATGTAACCCTAATATATCTGGTTTTAAACATGGTACTTAGAAAGTTATGCTATGCTGAGGATATTTTGATGTACATGTCCAAACTTCTAATATCTTTATCTCCTTTTTTCATTATATTCTAGTATACCGAGCTATAAACTTAATTTTACTAAAACCAAGATTTTACCCTTGAACTCCCTCTGCTATCAGTACATGCTTATAGAGTCAAATTTTGCATGGTACCACCCACAAATTCAGTTTCCCTCACTATTTGTGGATTTATATGTCATAATTTCACTATGTTAAAATCCAAAATACAAACTCTACGTTTGGCCTGCTCACCCATATTTTTATCATGGCGGGGAAGGTTGGATACTAACAAAATGATGATTGTACCACATATGTTATACACTATTTCCACGTTGCCTTTTAAAATTCCTAATTATTATGTTAAACAGCAGGAATCCATTTGTATAAAATTTTTGTGGAATAATAAACCTCCACGTATTGCCATCACCAGACTCAAATGACCTAAACTTGAAAATTGGGTTAGGTTTCCTTATTTTGAATGATATCATTCTTCTTATATTTTTCGACACTTTTGTGCTCTGGCTTGTGCTTACCAAGATCAGCATATTCCCTAATGTATTATTTTTAAACATTCTTTATTGAATGATTTTTCAGCTTACAGATGTTACACTTATGTCCAATTGTACCTTTCTTTTGAAAAAACCTTATTTTAAAATTCTCACACTTTTTATTAAATAAATGATCCTTTGATAAGTTTTCTTTCCAGCAATGCTTTTTACATTCTTTTAGTTGGTATAATAAATGTCTCAAGATACATAATATATAATTCTATTTTAAACACTGGCACCAAAAGGAATTTCTTATGTATGTCAATTTATAAATGATGCGCATGTTGTCACGTTTGATTATCTGCAAACAAAATATAACTTACTAGATTCCTTTTTAGATGAATGTAATGTCATTTAATTTGGAGAGAATGTAGCCTAACGGGAAGCTGGGGAACCAAGTTCGACTCTTGGCAACGACGGTCAACAGCCTGTGATTCTGGGCAAATCACTTAATCTTCCCATGCCTAACAAAAAAATGATGAATGTGTATCTGTAACGTAACTGGTCCTCATGGAAAGCGCTCTAATACCTTCGGGTCGAGTTCGTGCTATATAAAACTCAGAAGAAAAAAAAAATTCAGCCTCTCTTTAATCTTTTTTTGCTTAAATCCAATAAATGCCTTGATCCACCTCCACCACTCCCACGTATTTATCTTAATACCATTTTAAATGTATCTCTTCCCAAAGCTGCTTACAAATACAAAACCCTAATATACCTACCAACCTCTAGAAGTAAAACTGCGATTGAATTATTATGGGAAGAAGACTTAAGTATTTCCTTGTCTTCCCATTTTTGAGATAAACTTTAGCTTAAATTATTCAGAACCTCTAAAGCAGCTCATATTACACAATCACTTTTTTAATCTATTATAGAGCTGCTATTACTACATAGCATATAGCTAAATTCAATTCTTCAACCTCTCCTTTGTGCTGGTCTTGTTCGAAACATGCTGGATCATTAATACACATGTTATATAATTTTTGTCATGCTCATAGTTTTTGGATATCTTTTTGGTTTTTATGCACTGATGTTGATTATATGACTACTAGACGTTTATTACTGGATCTTTTTATTGCCCTTGCCTTTAAAGTAATTCTTTGATGTTGGATAGACTTTTCTAAACTATCTGTTAATACTTGGTGGAATTTTCTTTGTGATGAACATAGGATCCATATTATATCATCTCTTACTCTACCCCAAAGATTACGTCTGACCTATACTGGCTACCTTTCACCAACTTTCTCTCCCTACGCTCATAATTTTCTTACTTTCTATCTCTTGCTCTTCATTCCTCTCCTCTTCTATCTATTTTTTCCCTTTTTCTCTCTTTGCTTTCCATCCTTTTACTCTTTTTTTATAAACACAAAAACTCTTATATTTATTCTCCTATTAATACTTGCTTAATACAATTTCTAATTTGTATCAATTTCCATGGTTGAAATTCACTTTCTCAATTGGTTTATGACATTCTATTAAACATGATCTAACAAAAAAACTATAGATCAGTCAAAGTAATGGAAAAGCAGATGTTGTATCTAGACACAATCAATGTGAAAATTAGAAAAACTTGATTAATAAACCACCCTTGATTAAACCATCTAAAATCCTGAATAATCATTTTGTAGCATTGATTATTGTAGAATCATTCTTGACAAAAGTGCATACAGAAATATACTCTATAGATAAGGAAGTTTGGATTAAGGAACTTAAAAATAGAGGTGAAAAGAATGGGTTGTTTTTTCAAGAGAAGTCCGTCTGTTTAAGTAAGTAAGTAAAGCTGTAAGTTGGCCTCATAATTCTGGGACTGCTGGACACCCAGGAATAGCTAAAGCTTTGGCAGCAGTTAACATATAATTTTAGTGGCCAACTTTTTATACTGATGTTAAGCAGTATGTGCAGATATATTCCTTTTGTACTCAGATTAAGAGTTCCCATAAGAAACCTTAAGGTCTTTTGAGACAATTAGCCACCCAGACCTTGCTCATGACGTCAATGGACTTTATAGTATAATTACCTAAGAGTTAACATTGCACAGTAATTTTATTGAATAATTGTAATTGTAACCAAGATGGCCATGTTGGTTCATTTCATTGCATTGCTCTGGTTAACTTCACGTTTTGATTACTGGCAGGGGCTCACCGTCTACCACCAGGTTTAAAAAAAAAAATCAGTTTATTAGATTTTGCTTTTCAGTTTATAGAAACGTTAACTGATACATTAATAGCATATACAATATACAACAGATAACATTCAGTATTCTAAATTCACCAGAACATCCACCAGTCAAAAAAATATTAATGATTCTGACTATTGTATAAACATTCAATACTATACTATGAAGTATAAGACTACGGTTCAACCAACAAAAGAAACAGTTTTTTTGTGATTCCTTAGGCAGTAACAAAACAACAATCTGGTAAGATATCTGGGGCAAACCTAAAGCAGGTATTAGCAAAACAAGATAAGGGTGGGGGACACCAGTAACAGGGGCAAGGATTCACAAATAACCTCACTCACCCATGGGTCCTGAACCCTCCTATTTCTCTGTCCATGGGTTATTAAAAGTGTAGTGGATCTCATCCCACATTTGCGTTATTGACCTTCTGTGAGGGTTCTGTCTCTCCTTTGCATTCAATACTAGTCCCACTGACTTACATCTTATTGCCAATTAACGGGTGGGGGGAGAGGCATTCCTCCAGTTCATAGTTATATGCCTTTTGGCCAGTACTAGTGCCTGGTCTTTGAATATGTTCCAAGCTTTTTTTGGTTTTGGTTTTGAGTGCAAGCCAAGGAGGCAGGCCTCAAGGGAGTGCAAACCATCCCTGTTCAGAACAAACTCTAAGGGGCTGATTACGATGGCGGGCGGACTTGGTCCGCCCGCCATCGTAGCGGCGGTCCTGCCTACCCGATTAGGATGGGACTGCCACCGCAGCGGTCTGATTCCGCACCGTTAACATTGCGGCGGTGGCTGCCAACAGCAGCATCGCCGCGATGTCGAAAAGAGCATGTTGTGTATTGCACTGCACTACGTGGCAGGCACTGCACTGTGCCTGCCACATGGTGCAGTGAAATGATGGTACCCCCCCAGTGCACCCACACCTCCCCCCAACACAGGGGGGGCCCGCAACGGGCCCCCGAAACCAATCCCCGCCAGCCTTTCAATGGCGGTTCACCCGCCATGGAAAGGCTGGCTTCCGCATGCATCGTAATTCGGCGGACGGAGCCTGCTTGGCTCCGCCACCATTGTGAGCATGCTGACCGCTCGGCCAGGCAATTGTAACCATTGTGTGTGGCGGTTCTGTGGCGGACGGGCATTGCCTCTGCCGCGGTCTGGATCCCACCGCCAACGTAATATGGCAGTCGGAGAATCGCGGTCCGCAGGGCCGGCGGACCTCACCGCCGGCCCAGCGGTGGCGATCGTTCCGCCATCGTAATCAGCCCCCAAGTTAACAGTCACCCGCCAGAAGGCTTGAACCGCCTTGCACTGCAGACCATATGGAAGAAGTCTGCATTCAAATGATCACATCAGGAGCAATGAAGATCTTTCTTCGCTCATATCAGATTCAGTCATATAAGGGACATGAAAGTCATGTGCAGGTAGTTGAACTGAGTGTACTTAGGGCTTACATTCCTGGAGACTACGTATGTGCAAGAACCTTCACCCACTCCTTATCTACGAGTACCCTACCCAGCTTGGTCTCCCACCTCACTCTGGTGTGGGACCACTCAGGTTCAGTCATTTTAATTAGAGATGTAAAACCAAGAAATCAGCCTCCTGCCATTCTCTACCATGAAAAACAGTTGTAAGACTTCATGTGTGTTTGGTTCAGTACCATATATACCCCATTGATGCTTAATGAGTTCGTGCCCCATAAGTCAGGATTTGGGAGGCCAAGTTGTGCTGTGCAGGAACATAGACATCATATTTTGACTGTAATCACATTAGTTCCAGTCAAAGAAAGGAAATGCTGGGCAAGAAATAGCACCGACTGGTGGAAGGCTTTTGTCTTTAGAGGACACACTATGCGATGGCCTCTTTAATGTTGAATATAACTTTGCTTGTGATCCATGGCATCCTTGCTAGGCAATCAAGATGTTTGGTTGTTGTAGCTATCTTGCTATTTGAAACTCACAAACACTTAAGGAGAGATGCTTCCATTAATGCCTCACATTCTGAAACATGTTCAGAGAAGTATTCTAAGGATGCAATTGTATTAAGGAAGTGGCTTAGATTATTTATATTCAGACCCTATTCCATTTGATAAGTTGTGAAATAGAAACAAAATATTGACTACAATTTCAAATAATTTTTTGGACTGTTGCCACACACAGTCTTGTTATCAATTATGTCATTTCAGATGTTGCAGTGATGTTAATAATGATGGCATAGAGCATGTCATGAGTGATGTAATATGTGAAGTAATTAGCAAGGGCAAGAGTTATAGTTACTTTAGGGCACATGTTACAGTTATTTGAGGTAACTATAACTGTTGATTTGGAGTTTTTTCTTAGTTTAAAACAGTACGTTTTAACTGACATTTTCACCTAAATATAACATTTCTTTAATGTTTGTTTTTTCAGTGAATTTTTAATGCTTTTTTTGTAATTCAAAGTAAGATACTTTTACAATTCATAGCTATAACGCCACTTTAACCTTTGTTTTTTTTAGTGAATTTGTAGGTTTTTTTAATGTAAAGTAAGATGCCTATCAGTGTGCATGGCCTGTGGCCAGGCCTTGCAACCAAGACTCACACAGCCAACTACGTCATGTAACAAAATAGCAGGTGTCATTTTAAGTAAGACAGACCTATTTGATTTGTCAAAGGGTCAGACCTATTGGATTTGTCAAAGGGTCAGAACACCTGCCTATAAAGAGCAGGCATTTTGGCTTTGTCAAAGGGTCAGCATATCAACATATATAAAGCAGACCTATTGGTTTTATCAAAAAGTCATCAATAACTATATTTCAATGTGTTTTTCATAAATTTACACTTTGTAGAGTTTAGTAATAGTCACAATATTTTCATTGAAGCATTTTTAAAAACACATTTTATTCAGTGTGTGTTTAAACACTTCTCATGCCACAAAGCGCAGCCACAGGGCCAACCATAGAGCATCCCTGTACTCGAGCTGAAGACCATACAGCTTATAGGGCCAGATGTACAACCATTTATTGCGGTCGCAAATGGGAGATCGGCCCGTTTGCGACCGCAAAAAAGGGTCCTGGCATGTACAAACACTAATTTGCGAGTCACTGACACACAAAATAGCGTTTGCGACTCTCGCTATTAGGAAGGGGCATCCCTTCCAAATAGTGAGTCTCAATGCAATGTACTATTGTTTTGCGACCGCATTTGTGGCCGCAAAACACTCTCAGTTTACCACCTACTTCAAGTAGGTGGTAAACCACTCGCAAACAGGAAGGGGTCCCCTTCCCCTTTGTGAGTGTTTGCGAAAATATTTTTAAATTTTTCTTTTTTAAATGCATCCTGTTTTCCTTTAAGGAAAACGGGCTGCATTTGAAAAAAAACTGCTTTATTTGAAAAGCAGTCACAGACATGGTGGTCTGCTGACCCCAGCAGGCCACCATCCCTGGGAGTGCTAGCCATTCCCAATGGGGTCGCAAATTGCGCTTGCCTCATGAATATTAATGAGGCATGCAATTTGCGACCCCATTGGGAATCACTGTTGTACATTCACTTTTGCGAGTCGCAAATTGGGAGTCGCAATTTGACGCAATTTGCGACTCGCAAAAGTGAATGGTCATACATCTGGCCCAGAGTGCTTTAAAAAATATGGTAAGCTTTCCTGGGGACATGGTTTCAAAGAACCAGGATAATTACTGCATGTTTTTTTAATGATGGTCCTCTACAACAAAAACAAATGCTTGACAACAAAAACAAATGCTTGGTGATGCCCCTGCCCCTTGCAGGGGCACCACTAGGATAGAAATAAATAAACTAAAAAGTCCTTGCAGGGCATTATGGGGTACTCCTTGAAGGAACATCTCCTGCCGCTCATTTATATTTTTTTGTGGTTTCTAATTTTATTTTTTATGCCCCTGTCACACCTAGGACACCCACACTTTAAATTACATTTGGGGCTATGGGGGGACCCTGCCACCTCTCCAGCTAGCACCCATAGGGGGTGCTGGCGGGAGGCAGTTATTATTTTTTTTGGGTGCCCCAGTGCCCACCCGGGGCACCCACAACATAGCTACTTGGTAGGGGTAGCCAGGAGAACCCTAAGGCCCCTGTGACTCCTGCCGATTCTCCAGCTCCATTATTTTGCTCCCACCTGGGCTAGAGCAGTTTTTTGTTGCTCCTGCCCAGGCGGGAGCAGAGTTGTGTTCGCTGCCCGAGAGAGTGTGGGCAGGGAATGCAAGCACTCTTCTAGGCAGGAAACTGCAGGGTTTTAGGGGATGGGGTCCCGAGACAGGGCTGCCATCAGGCCCCGGGGGTTGGGGGTCCCGTGGCCATAGGATGGCTTGGGGAGAGGGGCATGTAATACCTGCCATAAGATTTTATTCATGTTGTGAGTAGACAATCAGAATAGACTAGTACCCTTTTAAGTGGCCAATCAGAGCATATCGGGACACCAACATTCCAGATATACTTTTTTAACCCCATCATGAACACCCTAAGCACTTCTTTAAACTCAAATTTCTTTGCAATGGCTGATAAGAATTACACCCAATCACAAAAATCATGCTTTCATAAATAAAGTTTTATTTTTTTTGCCAAATTTTGTGTGATTCTGTTAAGCCAGTTTTTCTGTTTCTGCAACAAAAGCTTCCTATGGAAAATAAATGTTTTGGGCCCAACCCTTTTTCTTGGCATCTGCTTGACAGATTCTCCCGAAACTTTCCAGGAAGGAGCTGAGGTGGGTGAACATTTTGTTTTGAAAGTTTTGGCCTTACACCTTTCATTATTCTTCCTTAGACTCGTCACTCGTAACCCCTCCACCCTTAAGCGCTTCACTCTTAAACCCCTTCACTCTTAAACCCTTTACCCAACAATCTTCGCCCCTAAACCTTTCAGTCTTCACTATTCACCATTTACCATCTACCCTTCACCTTTAAACCCTTCATCCTTAACCCCTAAACCCTGCTTCCTTAAATCCTTCACCGCTAACAACATCACCCTTGAACCATCCCTTCTTTACCCTCTAGCTTTCATCTCTAAAACCTTCACCCCTAAACCTTGCACCGTGTAACCCTTCATCCTACACTTTTAAACCCTTCACCATTACATTTCTTACCCATTGCCCTTCACCCCTAAATTCCTCGCCGTTCATCATTCACTCGTAAAACCTTCTCCATTTACCTGTGATGCCCTACATATTTCACCCTTAAACCCTTCACCCCAAAGCCCTTCATCCTTGAAACCTCCACTCTTCAGCATTATCCCTTCACCCTTAAACCATTCACTCTTTCCGCCATGCCCTTAACAATTCACCTTTAATCCCAGCCCCCTGAAACCCTTCACCTTTAAACTTGTTACATATCACTATTCACCTCTAAAGACTCCATTTTTCTCCACCCCTAAACTCTTCCCCTAAACCCTTTACTCATGAATCCCTCATCCAAAAGTGTAGCCGGTGTATAATGGGCACGAGTGGAAGGAAGGAAATGGGCCCCTGGCTGCTGTATGAATGCAGCAATAATCAGGTTTCTGTGGGTCCTCAGGCTTCTGAGCCCTGGTAACACTGCACCTCCCCCCAAACCCTTACTCTTACACTAACAATATCCTTGGAAAATATTATATATATATATATATATATATATATATCTATATATATATATATATATATCACGCTTCAAAGTCCACTTAAAAGCAGTATACGCACTCTTACTGACGGGTGCAGCAAATGTGGAAAGTGGATCCACACAAAATACACGCTCCGGTTTCAACACAAGAAACACGCTGCACTCACGGGACCCCTTAGAAGATTCTTTATTACAAGGACGCGTTTCGGCGTTGTGCCTTCCTCAATAGCGCCACCTGTCCTGAAGATCTTTTAAACAGGTAAGTACGATTCTATTGGTTGTGGCAACTGGACATGAAAAGGGGACTTGTGTATTCTCGGAGCAATGTTCCTTCCACTCAGATGTATTCTGGGAGTTGCAGTCCGATAGTTATCATGGGGAATCAATCAGGTCTCATATATCCTGCCTTCGTATAGGCATATCCCACAGATAACAGTTCTTTCAATAATTTAAGGCAAAAATTGCCCCGTTCCCTTTATCTTTCCTCCTTCCGAAGCACATTTTTGCAACTTCCAGGTGCCAAAACAGGGTGCGCTGATGTTCAAATCTCCCTTGGGGGGCCCCTCGTCACACCCCAGAGTCCTTCGGCACTTGACGCAGGAGCCGGTCATATGGCCGTCACTCCAACAGTAATAATGACTGTCGACTTCGTCGGCGACTGTGCTTAGTTTCTCCATTGGCGGTGCGAACTGCTTGTATAAATCACGCTTCAAAGTCCACTTAAAAGCAGTATACGCACTCTTACTGACGGGTGCAGCAAATGTGGAAAGTGGATCCACACAAAATACACGCTCCGGTTTCAACACAAGAAACACGCTGCACTCACGGGACCCCTTAGAAGATTCTTTATTACAAGGACGCGTTTCGGCGTTGTGCCTTCCTCAGCTGCAACTCCCAGAATACATCTGAGTGGAAGGAACATTGCTCCGAGAATACACAAGTCCCCTTTTCATGTCCAGTTGCCACAACCAATAGAATTGTACTTACCTGTTTAAAAGATCTTCAGGACAGGTGGCGCTATCTTTAACAAGCTGAGGAAGGCACAACGCCGAAACGCATCCTTGTAATAAAGAATCTTCTAAGGGGTCCCGTGAGTGCAGCGTGTTTCTTGTGTTGAAACCGGAGCGTGTATATATATATATATATATATATATATATATATATATATATATATTCCATCCATCCAACTTCAAACAAGAAGAAGGGCACGTACTCGAGGTGAGTGAAATTCCAGACAAATCTTTATTGCCATGGGTCTCCACAGCTTCGCACAGGCGAGAGACGCGTTTCGGCAGGAAACCTGCCTTTATCAATCTGAGGGACGCCATGTTGAGAATGCCAATATATACTTAAGAAAGGCTAGACACAGACAAAATACTCAACTTCAAAAGCGCAGTAAAATCACCCCATTGCAAAAATGTACAATCCCACAGTTGGTAATATGTGTAGATAACCAATAAATTAAAATTGCATCCCACATTGATCGCAGTTTGCCGAAATGAGTCACTTCAATGCCATGCTGAACATAAATGTCACATAACCATCCAGTGAAGCTATATATTATTTCTTGCATATTTTTCCTTGTATTTCTTACAATGAAATGACAAATGAGGTGATAGTCTACAAATAAAATGCTATCAACAAGGAAATGCCACAAGGGAATGGCTTGACAATGCAATGGATGCCACCAAAGGGTATGTTCTTAAGGTAGGCTGCATCATGGAGACTGTAGCATGTCTTTTGCAGTGAGTAAAGTAACACAGCCTAAGTGAACAAGCATTAGCACAGCCAATAGTTCTTGTCTATTCAAGAGCCATTGGCTTAGCCAATGTGTTTTAGCCATGTTGTAGAACAATGTGGCTGCTGTTTAGCAGGGCAAAAGGTTATTGGCGTAGAGGACAATGATGTTGAACAGTGGCGTAGAGTGGCATGGCCTGGAGTGGTGTAAAATGTAATGGAGTGTCGTAGAATGGCATAGAGTGGAATGGTTTAGAGTGGAGTGATGCAGAGTGGCATAGAGTGGAGGAGCGTAGAGAGGAATGGTATAGAGTGGAGCAGAGTGGAGCATAATAGAGGGGAGTGGCATAGAGTGGAGTATAGTGGCATAGAGTGGAGTGGTGTAGAATGGAGTGGCATTGAGTGGCATGGCGTAGAGTGGAGTGTCATAAAGTAAAGTGACGGAGTGGAGTGGTGTCGTAGAGTAGAGGGTCTTGGAGTGGAGTGTTGTAGAGTGGAGGGTCATAGAGTTCCCTGAAGTGTTGCAGAGTGGAGTAGAGTGACATTTAGTGACATAGAGTGGATTAGAGTGTTGTAGAGTGGATTGGCGTAGAGTGGTGTAAAGTGGCGTTGCATGGAGTGTGGTGTTGTAGAGTAAAGTGTCATGGAGTGGAGTGTTGTAGAATGGAGTAGAGGGGTGTAGAGTGGAGGGGCATAGAGTGGAGTGATATAGAGTGGCGTAGAGTAGAGTGGCATAGAATGGAGAGGCGTACAGTGGAAGGGAGTAAAGTAGAGAGGCATACAGTGGAAGGGGAGAGGATGTAGCCTCACGGCTAGAGCGGTCGACCTTGAAGCAGGGCAACCGGGTTCGAGTCTAGGCAACGACGCTCAACATCCTGTGATTCTGGGCAAATCACGTAATCTCCCCGTGCCTAACAAAAACAAACGTGTCTGTCCATCTGTAACGAAACTGGTGCTCATGTAAAGCGCTCTGATACCCAATGTCTAGGGTCTAGTTTGCGCTATATAAAACTCTAATCAAAAATTTAAAAAGGGTGTAGAGTGGAGAGGCATAGAGTGGAGTGGCATAGAGTAGAGTGTCATAGAGTGGATTGGAGAAGAGTAGAGTGGCATAGAGTGAAATGGCATAGAGTGAAGTAGAGTGTTGTAGATTGGAGTGTGTTGAGTAGAGTGGCATAGAGTACAGTGGCGTAGAGTGGATCAGAGCATCGTAGAGTAGAGTGGAGTGGCGTAGAGTAGAGTAGAGTGGAGTAGAATGGAGTGAAGGGGAGTAGAGTGGAGTGGAGGGGCATAGAGTGGAGGGGCATAGAGTGGAGTGGCATAGAGTGGAGTAGCGTAGAGTGGAGTGGTATAGAGTGAAGTGGCACAGAGTTTTTGTGTCTGTGCACTGGGCAAAGCCTGGGTGTTGATTACAGTTGAAAGGAGAATGGAACTTTAACAGGATCTATCAGGCTGTAACCTAAGGGTCTAGCATGAAATCAAGAACGTACCTCCTACTCCAGACTCTTGTATGAAAACCCTGGTCTCCAACTGTATCCTTTTGGTGACTGCTTGTTAAAATGAACATGCATGGAGATGCAAGAGGTGGCAGCTGGCACTTAGGAGTTCATCTTTATCGAGAAGGACACCTGTCTAAAGGTGAAGAGAGGCCCTGTGACAAGGTAGAGATAGTCTGGGGCTGCCCACCCTCAAATCCACCGGCAAATAGAGTTAGCATGGCTGCTGAGTAGGAGGAGCCCAGTAAGGAAGGTAGGCAAGGACTAGGAGGAGAGAACAAGAAGCCAACTGAATGGAGTTAAAACTGTGGTGATGGAATAGTCCAAAGTATATGGTCTATAATATGAGACTGCAAGAGGAAGCAGCAAGTGTGTGACACAGTGAGCAGTTACCAAAAGTAGCACTGAATGCAGGAAACCCTTTGTAGCCGATTTGCGAATATCTGGAGTCCTGAGCTAGGGTCACCTAAGAAGCTTCACAAGGATGCTGTGTGTCTCAATTATGTGGTACTCAGTGTTTGTTAAGGGAAGATCAGCATACGTGTAAGGAAAGAGGATAGTGTAGTGACATGGCATGTTTGTTTTTTTCCTGTGTGTAAGAGAAGGAAATGGTGTAGTGCCATGGTTTGCCTTTTTATGCATCTGGTTTGTCCTGAGCACGGGTCACTTAAGGAGCTGGAGTGTGGATGCTGGGCATCTCAGTTATATATTTGTCAATGCTTATAACGGAAAAATCAGTACACAGCTGCAGAGGTTGAACTTTTGAAGGAACCTATTGCATAGGTATCAGTGGAGATGGCGTGAACCATGGGATAATGTGCAGCACCAGCTAGTAGTGGCCTTTTCATTTGATGTGAAAGTTCGACTGTCAAAAGGGGAGCACAGCAGTATCATGGAGTATAAAGGAGAACTGCTGTACTTTGTATACATCATCAAGACAGAAGTAAAGGTAGTACTAGAATGCAGAGTCCTTCAGCGAGATCATGGACATGAGTGACAGACTTCCAACAACCACAAAGGAGGACTGAGGAGTGGATTACTTTCAACTTAGAGGTGCCAATGAAAAGGATGTTGTGTAATTACTCATGGGTGTGTCAAGTTCAATGTGATATTTGGGTCTGACGGATAATAGCACTAGCGTTATATACTATTATGTGATGCATGTAATATGCTGGCAATATTATTCTTTTGTCTCTTTGTCTCTAAGTACAGTTTGATGAGTGTAACTTCCATATTGTTTCCATGTATTAGAAACATTAATTTGAAATAGCTTTTTTATGGTTTAGGAATGTTTACTGAGTTAGCATGTGTGTACAGGGTTGTTTATGCTAAAGGAGGAGCCAATGATTGTTTATGTCATGTTTTTGGATGACACACTTGCTTTTTTAAAAATGTTTAGGAATTAGCAGTTTTTGTGAAGAGTGCCAGACGCGGAGTGTGCTCTGGGACCAGTATGCTGTGTAAAGTACAAATCTGGGGTAGTTCTACAAGGTTAGCACTGTATGCCACTCTGCTCTACTGTAGTCTACATCACTTTCCAAAACTGTACAGTACCCACTGCACTCTACTGTACAACACGGTACTCCAATTTTTGACACTTTATTCGATGGTATGCTATGCCACTCCACTCTACTAGACTCCAAGCCACTGTAGTCTACGACATGCCACTCCACTCTGACACTTTACTCCACTCTACACTACCCCACTCCAGTGCACTCCACTCCACTATACTTCACTTTACTATACTTTATCCCACTCTACGCCACTGTACTATACTCCGCTCTACACCACTCCACTGTCCAAGGCGGACTCTCATTTTTTAAGTAAGCTCTGGTTTCTGTGCTTGCTGCAAAGAGATTATGATTATAAATACTTGTTTCTTTGAAAGAGACTTAATTGAAAATCGATCGTACCAAGTGCACTTCTGCGTGTTGCAGGGTGCCCTGTTAGTAATCTGTTTGCATACTTTGTGCTTTTAAACTGTTTTACTGCACTGCTGCGAATTTCACCTACCTCAGTTGGGAGGGAGGGGGTCTGGTGTCAGTCTGTTCGGTCCCGAGTGGAGCACCATCTTTCCTCTGCTCGGCGGGGCCATTTTCAGACGCCATTTTGCGATGTTAGCAGTCTAGTTGTCAGACCGGCCTTCCTGCACCTATTTAATGAGAGCCACAATGTGGACAAGCAGCGGACGTGCCGCTGGCACACCAAAGGCAAGACCATCTGCACCCGTCCGCGTCCGGACAGCGGCCAGCGCCAGCCACGCTGCCCAAATTACTAACATCCAGACCATCAAATGGTCCATGGACTCACTCCTGTCCTTGAATGGGGATCCCTGCACTGGCAGGACCCGTCTGGACCTGGGGGCAGGGAGCGCTGAGTACTGTTGCACTCCACTCCACAACTCTAGACTCTACAGCACTCTCCTTCACTGTACTACACTGCACTTTCTCACACTCCAGTCAATGACACTCCGCACAGTAATTTGAAATACATTTTTGTTAAAAAATAAAAACCATTAACATAGAATGAAAAAACAAAGGGTAAGGATAATTTATAGTTAGAGCTACTTTATGTATTATTTCTATACAAAACCCATTTTAAAATACATAAACATTAAAAATTGTAAAGTAATAATTATAACTTTAATTTATAATTTGCAAACCACCTTCAAATTACTTATGGCCATATGTATCAACATTTGTAATAGCGATTACCCAATTGCGATTTTCTGCGAATCACAATTAGGTAATCGCTATTCCAAATGTATGAAACTCAGAGTTTCGTTTAGCGATTCCTGGGGGGTCGTAAATTGACCTACCTCATTAATATTAATGAGGTAGATCACAATTTGCGACTCCCAAGGAATCGCTAAGATCACAGGGATGGTGGCCTGCTAGAGTCAGCAGACCACCATGTCCATGATTGCTTTTCAATAAAGAAATCATATATTTTTTTTAAAGCAGCCGTTTTAATTAAAGGAAAACGGGTTGCGTTTAAAAGAAAAGAATGAAAAGTTTTCTTTTAATTTTTAAGAGCAGGCAGTGGTCCGTGAGACCACTGCCTGCTCTTAAAAACATTTTTGCTGCCATTCCCAAAGGGGAAGGGGTCCCAAGGGGACCCCTTCCCATTTGCAAATGGGTTACCACCAACTTAAAGTTGGTGGTGAAATGCAAATGTTTTGCAACAGCATTCACGGTCGCAAAACATTTAGACATACCCTGCGATTTGGTATTTGGAAGGGACGACCTAAACACGCCCCTTCCAAATACCGAATCGCAAACCCATTTTGCGATTCGGTAACAGGTTACCGAGTCGCAAAATAGGATTTGATACATGAGAAAAGCCTTTTTTGCGTTCACAAATGCAAAATAGCTACATACATGTGGCCCTATAACTCGCACACCTCCGAACACAGTCTTGTCACCTCACTCTCCACACTACATTAACTTAACTCATGCCTTTTCCATGCACTGTTTATAAAATTGCATACTACTCTTATAGCATGTGAAATCATAACATTCATTACAACACCTATAACTTCTCAAATGACACTTTGGCACAGCACAGCGCATGGTAGAGTGGCAAGTTATAGCTAGTGTTGCCTGGTCTGCAAGCTGAAAAGAGTGTGTAACGAGGTCCGCTACTTATAATAATTTGAAGGTGGTGAGTACACTGTAAACGAAAGTTATAACTGTAACTTTAGAATTTTGTGAGTACATAGAATGTGACATATGTAAAGAGAAAAGCGAAGCAGGAATACTTTTAAGCCTTGCATTGTTTCAAGCATGCCATGATTATATGTAAAAATGCAGTCTGTCTCAAGTCTGTCCTAAAGAGAGACGCATGTAGGCGATTAAACATACCAGTGATGATACAAGTAAGCCAGATTAAAAATAGGTGGCATAAAAAAAAGCAAAAATGTAATAAGAAATCTGTTCCAAAATCGTTCTTCCATTTCATAGTTCCGTTTCTGTGGTAAGTAAATTTGATGCGGTCACTGGGTGATTCAGATGTTGTTGGTTTTTTTTTTACAGTTCTGTTTTATTGTTGTAAGCATTAGAATGACCAAACATACAGGAAGTAAAGATAACAATACACTGTCATGTAACAACTTAGTCCAATAGAGACAATGATCCATCAGATGTTGTTTTTAATCCTCATCGGAAGACATGTATGATGTTGCATACGTGTGGTCCTTAAAGAAATGAAATATTGCATGTGTGTTGTTGTGAGTTCACACATTCGATGGACAAGCAGTTGGTTGTTTGTCTGAGGCACTCAGCAATGTTAGAAATTCTTCCTTTGTAGGCTCAATTATTAACAATGAATCAAGCCACTCATTGAGTGTTCCATCAATAAGAGACTGATCTATCATGGTCAGCGTTCTGTAGAAGGGACAGATGAATTGCTTTGCATTGTCTCTGGTGCTCTTGTAGTCGTTGTAGCATAGCGTTCATATCAAGATAAGACACTGGGGGCTGTTCCAGATGTGGGTCCATAGTGATTTCCACTGGAAGGTTAATGCACCAGAACTCGGGTAGCGTCCATTTTTACGAATGGATAGCATCCAGTTTTTGCTATGTTCGGAAAGCCAAGCATGTCCAAAATAACGTGTTAGAGTCCTTCTGCATCTTTGTTCAGCTGGATACATGTACTCCATGTTGTTGGTTTCCTTGTCGGAACAGGAGAAAGATGACAATACCACAGCTGATTAGCAGTAAGATGGTTGGAAAACCTCTAAACAGGCTGGAGAACAAAGAGTGGAAAAATGATGATATCAGTCCAAATACTGTTTTAAATCCAGTCACCAGACCAGATTCAATGTTCTTAAAGGATGAGCAACATCAGCTGTCAGAGACTTATTGAATATTGTTTGCATGATATTAGCAAAGTGCATTGGATATTGAGTGTATAACAGCCTCTGAATTTCTGAATCACTTCTGACTGTCTGAAGATTATATAGTTCAGCCGCAGAAGTCAAAGGGATTTCTTTTGAGGCAAAACTGACAATAATTTTTTAATTTGTCAAAACACATGTCGATCATATCAATAGTGGGCCATGGGATATTTCAAATTATGTTTTGAGGTGGTGTACAAGATCCTTCCACAATACTGTATTGTTTTCGAAACTGTAATCACATATGGCTGTCTGGGTTCCAGCACACAGCAAGTAACATTTGTTAAAAATACATGAGAAAACTATTATTCAACAGTTCATGGTGTGTGGCGATGGATGAAGTGGAAGTTTCAGATAAAGTACAACTCAACCTTGGCATCAAAGCGCTGCACATTCCATGCAAGAATATAGTGTCACACAGAAGGGAATGACCAAGAGGGGTTTCTTTAATTTGCTGTACTGATAAGTAAAGGGTCATCCTCACTTTCATCTAAACATATGTAAGAAAAAGGAAATTTCCATTAATGGAACAATTTTGAATTGTGCATGGTTTCATACCAGCCTTCAGATTTATAATGTTGGCAGTTGTGAAAATGAAACGTTGTAATTGGTAAAGAAATGATACCATGTATTAACCATGTCACTGGTGTTGTGTCACTAACTAAAAATGGTGCTTCTTCCAGTTGCTCGATATTCAATAGTGTATATGTGCATTCTTTTTTGCCATTGTGTTCATTT
Source organism: Calotriton arnoldi (assembly GCA_963921515.1). Classification (NCBI taxonomy): domain Eukaryota; kingdom Metazoa; phylum Chordata; class Amphibia; order Caudata; family Salamandridae; genus Calotriton; species Calotriton arnoldi. The sequence goes on from CAWUFW010005403.1 coordinate 1,227,707, forward strand.
TAAATTGTAAGCTTGAAAACTGGCTGTTTCTTTTAGAAGTTGCCAATGCACAAAATCTGACATAAGTTTTTGATATACCCAGTTTAATTGTATGATAGCTCTTAACTGAGCTTGTCCATGTTGAAATAACTCCAAATCCCTTTTTATTAGATCTTAGGCTGAGGGCAGAATATGTTTCAATGAGTACATATTCACTCATATAGGAATTTCTTCAAGAAATTAGGGTAAGTATTAGGAGGTGGTTCCCGTTGTGTGTAATTGTATATTTCCCTTCGATAACTAGTAACTAGTACTTTGTATGTAATAGTGTGCATAGTGATGATAACAATACATTTCTTTGTAATTTGCTGAACTCAAATAAGGATCTTCTATTCAAAGTAGCACATGCCTGTAAATCAGACATCATTCTTTTGACAGTCTCTGTGTTCTAGTCATTTGATATAGAACCTGGAATAATAGTGTCATTCACTGAAACCTTTATCACATAAGGTAATTGCAATGCCTCGGTAGGTACCATTAACTGGTGTGGAACCTTTTATCCATGCTATGCACATGGGCACAGGAACAGCTGTGATGTTTGCAGCAAGGAGATCTCTTAGAGCTCTGCGGGATGAAGAGTGTGGCTGTAGTTCATGAACCACAGGTAGTGCAATTGTTCTTGCAGGGACAAAGTGTCCATTCAGTAGCAGTAGAACGATGATCATCGTTGATGAAAAGAAAAGTTCCCAAAGCGATCCAGACATAGGACCAAGGGGGAATTAAGTATCTGTCACAAAACCAATGATAAGGGCAAAGCAATCTCTGGCATGAAGCTACTGTAGAATGTGTTGAAAAGTCCTCTGTACATTATCCAGAGTTGTTCTCATAATTAGGTGGTTCTCAAAAAGGCATCATCTTGAATGATGTTGAGTCAGGTGGTAGTTCAGAGTGAACCATGGAGTTGCCTTGAACAGTAGCAACTGTAGTGATAGCAGCATCAGATTCGTCTGTGGAACTTAATGCTCTGTGTAAAATTGGAGCAGTAGAATGCTCTAATATCTCCAGCTGGGAACTTGAGATAGTAATGTTACTGTTTTGATCAAGGGGCAGTTCAATCAGAGTAGGGAGAGGCTGAGAGGCTCTACTCTGAATTTTTCTGGGTGTCTGCAATGGCCTGCTGTAGAAGACCTGCCACATAGAGCTCTTTCACGTGGTTGATGCAAACCGGTCTGTTTCTTCTTGACATGACCAGACCTTGACCAGGCGTAGAAGGCAGTATGATAGTTCTGTTGCCCCTTACCCCAAGAACTAGAATAGGTGGTGTGTATGATGGCTAAAAAGCTAGCTTGTTGTGGTTTTTTTCATAAACTAGGTCCTCAACTTTGGGAACCCACCCTTCAGCAGCAGTTATAACCTTCTACTCACAGATGGCGGTGTCAGAGTGATTGACATTAGATAGCTTGTCTCTGACCTCTTGGATACTCTGCAAAACATTCAAATATTTCTTCAAGTCAAATTTATCTTCATCCGTCACCCTCCCAGAATGATCCAAACTGGTCACATACATAGGAATTTCGTATGGAGTGCAGCTTCCCAATATTCGTCTAGGCATGTTATTTAATGCTCTCTGGACTCCGTACAGATTATGGTACCAACTAAGACCTGAACTCAGTATTCTAGCAGTATAGGCTTGTTTAATAATGCCGTTAGCACATTCAACTAAACGTTAGACTCAGCCCTATATGGGTGGCTGAACTGCAGACAAAGGCCGAGAGCAGACATTAAATTACTGTAAGCCTTAGAGGTGAATGCAGTACCATTATCCGAGTAAAATTAATGTACTGCCTCTATCACTACCAGACATTGCAAATCCTTTACGACTGCTGAAGCCTTTACATTTCCCTGTGGCCACGCCCATAGAAATCATGGATTGATCGCCACTAATTTATACTTATGTCGGTTAAGAGAATTTATTAGACCGATGTGGGCCAAATAAATTACCCTGAAAAGGATGTTGTAGACTGTGAAAGGAGTTGGCAAGGGTCTCTTGACAGTGGGGGGATATGTACAAGGAAGTGGAGGAGAGAGGTGTTAGCCTTCCTGGCTTAACGCCTCTCTCCTCCACTTCTGAAACGCAAGGCTGCACCATATTTACAAGAATGTGGTGCAGCCTTGCGTTTCCCCCTGCGATGGCACTAAGAATGCAGGCACCCTTGCCACAGAGTGCAAGGGTGTCTGCGTGCAGGGGAGGATTGTTTATGTGTAGGAAGGTGTCCCTTCCTGCACATAAACAATCCTAGAAATGCCATCCTGTAACTTTCATGCAGCACACATGAAAGTGACAAAATGGCATTTTTAAAAAAGTTTATGTACAGGAAGGGACACCTTCCTGTACATAAACAAACCATGGCATTTTGCTTTTTCCATGTGTGCTGCACAAGGCAGCACACATGGAAAAAGTAAAAATGAGGAGAAATAATGCATTTCTCCTCGTTTCGCCAACTTAAGACCAGTTTTTTCCTGGTCTTAATTTTGGCGCTGCCTCCTATGTACGCCACCCTTGTACATAGGGTACAGCAACAAAATGAATGGGTGTTTCGGGGGAACGCCCACCGCAACACCCATTGCCCACCCCTTTCATGCTAACCATAGCGTGAAAGGGGGCCTTATGTACAAGGCAGTGTTAAGCCACGTTAAGTGGCTTAACGCTGCCTTGTACATAAGGCGCAGCCCCTATCGCCACCACAACGTCAATATAGGTGACGTTGTGGTGGCGATAGGGGCTTGTACATATGCCCCTGAAAGTCTTAATTTGTTGACAAATGTCACACCATCTGACATAGGGCCAGATGTACGACCGGCCAATTAGCGAGTCGCAAATTGCGTAGCATTTGCGACTCGCAATTTGCGACTCGCTAATTGGGATGCACAACAGTGTCTGAGACACTGTTTGCGATTCCCAATGGGACCGCAGTTTGCATGCCTCATGCATATTAATGAGGCTGTCGCAATTTGCGACCCCATTGGGAATGGCTGGCACTCCCAGGGTTAGTGGCCTGCTGTGGTCAGCAGACTTCCATGTCTGGGACTGCTTTTAAATAAAGCAGTTTTTTTTAAATGCAGCCCTTTTTCCTTAAAAAAAAATGGGATGCATTTAAAATATAAAAATGAAACTTTTCAGTTTCATTTTTTAAGGGCAGGCAGTGGTCCGTGGGACCACTGCCTGCCCTTAAAAAATATTTGCGCATGCATTCACAAATGGGAAGGGGTCCCCTGGGGACCCCTTCCTGTCTGCGAGTGCTTTACCACCCTTCTGAGAAAGGTGGTAAACTGCAAGTGTTTAGCGACCGCAATTACGGTTGCAAAACGTTCTTACATAGCTTAAGGAGTCGCTATTAGGAAGGGACGTCCTTGGAACGCCCCTTCCTAATAGCGAGTCGCTAATCCTATTTTGCGAGTTGCAAATTGATTTAAAACTCGCAAAATAGGATTAGTACATGGGCCACAGGTTTTTTGCGGGCGCAAATGGGTCTAAAACCCATTTGCGCACGCAAAAAACCTTTGTACATCTGGCCCCAAATGTATAGACTGTTCATGTAAACCAGGCCACCTGTAGTGTTGCTGTAACATTGCTACGGTTGCATTGACCCCTGTATGGGCAGATGGCAATCCCTCATGAGCTTCTTTGATTAAATCTGATCTGGACAGCCTATTAGGTATTATTCTGTCTCCCACTCCTGGTAGTATGACTACAGGAGTTTAGTCTGAATTAAGGGTGTAAGAGTACTTGGGAGGAAACCCTAGAGAAGGCTTTCAACCTTGCTTAGTTGTGTGTATGGCTGTTAAGATATCTGGGCCAATCTTCATTTGAGATCTGGTTAGGACTGCTACTCTAACAGTCTGAATTGCAGCCTTCGCAGCTAAGTCGGCTGCACAGTTCTCTTTGGCATGAATGCCATCACACTGATGGCCCAAAGTGTGCCTCACATGGACCAATGGAAGCTTATCTTGTAATACAGCTACCATTCTCCAAAGTTGTATATTCTGTATAGATTTTCCCTCTGAATCTTTGAAACCATTCAAACACAAATGTTTCAGGCTAGTATTGTAACTTTGCACACAGAAGGATGAGTCGGACGCAGTGAGTGTGGGAACTGACGAGTCAGCCTTTTGTAATTCAAGTTCTGCGTGTCGTGCAGTGCTGTCAACTAGGATTTTAGTGTGGTTGCACTGTGGATGGAATTTACCATCTTTCACTACACCTTGCACCACAGCGCAGGCTGAGGAGTACTGATTGTGGAGAGCCATCTGGGTAGAATATGCTCTGATAAAACTCAATGGGCAAGGTAGTCGGAGTTGGAGAAACCTGTTGTTCATATTGGAGAAAAGCTTGTGTATGAAGGGTGGGATCATACTGAAACTTTACATCCTCTGCACTTAAATAAAAGGCCCACTGCACCCACCTTGGGTGTAGGGTGCAAGCATTAGGAATACTTGCCTTGGTGGCTGCTTCTAGTGCCAGTATTGGGGAAACTACAATAATTCGTTTTCCCTGCGCCAAAGGGCGCTCCTTCAAAATAGCTGTCTGCACAGCTGCAAGAATATTATCAAAGGAAGCAAAACCGGCTTTGGCTGGGGAATACAAGTTACACTTATATGGAATAGGAACAGTCTGTCCCTCATTGTAGGTCACATAGGTATAAACTTAGTGAGTTGGTATGACTCTGATAACCAGATTGGTCTTATTGTCCCAGGTTTGTAAATATTTAGTCTCTAGCATATCTGCGTGCAGAGCATGCAAGTTATCAGTGTGTTTATTTGTCCACTGTTTTGATGAAAACGTGGGAGCAATCAAGTCACACAAGGGCTTCACTTCCTCACCATAGTGCGGCAAGTAATTACAGTCAAAGTTGAAAAATCCCAGAAGGGATTGCAACTTCTTCAGTGTGTCGGGAGACTGCAAGGTAGCACGCTTCTGAAGGAAATCAGGAGCTAAACCCTTGCCCTCGCTGGATAACTCGTATCCTAGGAAGGTCACCGTCAGGTACGCAATCTTCGATTTTTTAGAGTTAATCCTGTAACCGTGTGATGTTAAATATGGTCACAACTCTGCCCACCCTAGTCAGGTGTACATCCAAATCATCATTTGTAAGATAATGTATGACAATACCTCGGGATCTGGTAGTAATATCTCCATAATTTGTGCTGAGAATAAGCCAAGACTGTTCTTATTGCCCATAGACAAACATCAAAATGAGAACTGCAATCCTGTTGAAACTAAAGGCAGTTAGATACTCTCTTTCAGGTGCTATGTTTTGACTGACGAACCCATTGGAAATACCCAGGGTCATTTTATATTGTTTCCACATCAGGTTTATCATTAAACCATTGCTCTGAGCATTTTGCACTGCATAGGTCAGCGTATGTGAATCTAAATTCCTATAGTCGAAAACTATCCTTTAGGATCCTTCTAGTTTAGAGATGAGAAAAAGGAGTGTGTTCATTGGTGAAAGGCAAGGTCTATTATGCCTGGTATTTCAACTGATCTAATTTTCTTTTTATACCACGCTTCGATTTAAGCTTTAAGGGGTGTTGGGCTTGTGCTTGAGGTTCACTGCTTGAGGCGATGACATTTGGAAAAGAGAGTTTATCCCACCCCGTTTGGTTTCTGTATGAGGCTGGAGCCTGTCTGTTGCAATTGGGTTCCGCCCATTCAGTACACCCGGATTTTATTGCTTTTTAGATCACCCAGTTTTGGACTTTTTAATGTGGGTGAGTCTCACTACATGTGTCTCACTCACGGTAATCTCATGACAAATGGACTGTGCGTGTTTACCACCAGTGTCTGCCTTTTAAGATAAGGCAGCTGTGACGCATCAAGAGTAAAGGGCACTTGGCTGAGCACACATGAACATGTGTACACACATGTGTGCACACGTGTGTGGGCTGCACGTGTGAGACTACTGTTGTGCGCAGCCCGGTAACTACGCACAGGTAGCCCGGCGCAGAGGGGATTCTGCAGGATTAGATAATCACCTGCAGTAGGCCTTATAATGTTAATGTACACTAATAGGGAAAGTCAGTGCAATTTACTGTTTTAGTGACACTTCATTACACACATTGGGAGAGAACTGCCTTAGAGTGCATTTTCGCTTCCCTTTGGCCTACAGAGACCAGCGATGTATCGAAATGGAGTGTACCCTGTGTGAGAAAATCAGGTCTGTAGGTTCAAAAAAGATCTCTGTACAATTTATGGGTCATTCAGACTTGTTACATTTTTCTGGTCCAGCTAAGGATCAGAGCCCAGGACTTTTGTTACCCTGCTGTGCCAGGTTAATTACATTTCTCTCCAGCCTCAGGAACAAAGGCCTCCCCACACAAAGGGAGCAATTAACAGTGATTCACTCAGCTCCTGAGGAGGAAAGGGGTGGGGCAGCATGATCTTCATCATTCAATCAGCTGTCACACTGTACCAGAGATGTGCCTGGCCAAGTCCACTGAACAAAGAAGGGAGCCCAGACCACTGAAGCAAACACAGGAGGGGGCTCCGCTTTGAAACCTAGTGAGGCCCTGGCAGTGATGTCAGCAAGGAGCGGAGCAAGGTCTCCAGAGGAAATGTGACTAGTGACTCCTGCATGACGTCATTTTGAACTGTCCCAGCATGCTGTATAGGAGTGTTGGTACAGGGTTGGAGAGGTGACATGGCACCCTAAGATTGGCCAGGGGTGCCTGGCTTCTGGACCCTTCCTCTCCCTTTTAAAAACTCTTACACAAGGAGGAGACTCTCTTTTGCCCTGGGATTTTTCTGCGCATTGCTGATGGCCCCGAGACAGCCATGGAGAACTGGAAGGAGGAACCCCCTGATGCCCAGAAAGGACTAAGGTCTCTGCCCAGTTGACCCCAAGGTTAGTGGGTTTCCCAAAGGGCCAATGAGGCTGGTCCCCTTACACCCCCTGAGGACCAGTTGGGGGAAAGCCCTGGACTTCTGCGCCCACAGACCAAGAAAAGGAGGAAGGCTGGTGCAGGGAGCTAGGAGAACCATCTCCCTGAGGACTGCACCACTTTGGAGGTGAGAAGGTCTGATGCAACTACCCTGCTCGCTAGAGCTTGCCACCAGGAGTAAAATGAGTCCTAGACCATCAAAATAGGTCCAACTGAGCCCGAGTTATGGCATTGTAAAGGTTGGCGACCCTTGACCTTTTTTCCGACTACAGAGCGCGTGGGGTTCTGATGCCTCTCTTAAAAATACCCCTAGGGTGGGCCAGGGCCCGGGGGTTGGCGCAATATTTATTTATTTAATTTCACTAGGGGGAGGGCATGTGTGGAATCCCCTCCCTGTCTTCACTTTTGATCCCAAAGGCCCCCATCTCCCCAAGGGCCAATGTAATGGTGCTAGGGGTGCACCGTTGTGGCTCCCCAATGGTGGTGGCCATGCCCCCTGCTCCCAGTGTCTGGGGGAACAGACAGCCACCACAGAAGATAGCACCTTGCCTGCATTGGCAGGCAGGGAGAAAGAAGCTGCTGGTTCCCGCGGCTGCACACGTAGGTGCGGCTCGCGTGGGAGCCGGTGGGGCAGCGAGGGGTGGGCTCCCTCAGCTACCCCTAATGTTGGGACCAGGCACCCCCAAATAAAAAGGAAACAGCTGTACAAGGCCGTGCAGCACGGAAGAGGCAGAAAAATGGTTGCATATATTGTGGCCTGACAATGTTTAAGAAAGGTACATGCATAGAAAATCCCTCTAGGGGCTAAGTCTATGGCATGTTAATGTGGTCAAAATGTGATGACTTTTAGGGACTGCTTTTGTAATTACATTTTTATGGTTTAAAAGTTTACAAAAAGCGCACAGACAAATGTTTTGTTCATCTTAAAAATGCTTTATTATTACAATATTGTTGACAATGAGTATTAATCACAGTGTATATGTTTTATTAACAGTAATAAGTGTATTTACACATGATTATTATTATTAATGATTGCACTGAAGTACAAAATGATGTTTTTAACATGTTATTTGCTATTCTTGACCCTTGACCAGGCCAATAGACTTAATATGTTTTGGATCAAAGGTGATTATGTAATATCCTCTACGTTATTTTCCACCTACCAATGTATATATTTGTAAATTACTGCATAGTATTTAGTAGTGTGTGTGTGATAAATGAACTTCTCCTTTTTCTAAAGAAAAAGTACTGACTGGACAATCGAATGGTGAAACTAACCCACACCACCTCCCCTGAGTAGGCCTTGGACTGCTCTGCCTCGCTACCCTGAGAGAGTCAAGCGCTAATGGGGTGCTTGGTTCCCAGTAAGGACAATTGTGGACCTATTACTTGTGCAGGCCACACAACTAAAAACCCAATTTCCTACACTTTCTTACAGTCCATTCACTGGTATAGATCTCCCTGATGTCTTCAGGTACTATGGGAGAAAAATATACTCTGATTACTTCCTGTCCTCGGGGTGCTTCCCTAATAATGGCTGGAGGTCAGTCCTCTTCAGCTAGGATTATGTCATTACCATCAGACCACTACAACCAGAAGACTGATTTAATGGTGTGTGGTGTATCCCCTTCAATTTGTGTGTTTAAATTATAAACCCTACCATGAGGATTTAAATGTTTATGTGGAGTCTCAATTTGTATAAAATCATCAGTTAGATTCACATCCAGAAACCCCTGAAGCATCTGATGCACTATTGTGACTTCTGCTGCGCTGTATAGAAGCCCTCTTACCCAAGTCCAGTTTTGTAGGAAGACTTGTAGGTGTATCAGCATGCTTTTTAGAAAATCCTGCTGCTTTCTTCTTCTTTAATGCAGATTTAGAGTTTAATCCTTTCTCCTCCCTCTTTTCGCTGACATCAGTCTCACATCTTGCTTCACTTTTTCTGCCATACCCCTCCTTTTTTTGGTATTCGGATCGACTCCTTTTCTCTGTTGGTTTACTGTCAGTGTCCTGAAAAGAACGTGGAGAGCGGCTATCAGAATGCTGATACCGGTCAGGTCTTTTAATTTTATGGCATTCCCTTAAATTGCAACCACCCCTACTAGATTCCTGGGATGCAGGAGATCCAGTTCTTTTTTCCTCTTTCTCCCTCTGTCTCTTCTTCCCTTCTGTTGCAGATTTCTCTTTAACGGAACCCTCAATGGCATTTTTAGGTTTTAAATGTGGCTTAACAGGAAATGTACCTAAGGTATCGCCACCCACCGAGGTAGAAACTTCTATGGTTATTTTTAGTAGTTCCTGTTCACGACCTTGAACTGGAACCACTTCTAGTCTATGACGTATAGCCAGAACCAAACCTTTCCCCTTAATGTTGCTTAGGATGTTAGAGGAAACTGTAGAAACGTTACCTATTAACTTCATTCATTCGCCCAGAGCTGGTGCAGCTCTGTGCTCATTTTGTACCTGTTTAAGTTATTCAGGGAGAACTGCCAAAGAAGGCATGTCATGCATGCTGGTGTAAATGCATGCAAATATGCTTCCCCAGGTGTTGCACTCCTCTACGGTTGGCACCATCCCAAAAGTCAATATTCTATGTTTTTCTTGGGGTGTAGTGTATGGATACACTGCTTCTAACTGGTTGGTCTTACGAGCAATTCAGAAAGCGATTTCATCAAGCTTCGTGGGCGCTTTTCCCATAATTGTCTGTGGACTAATGGTTTGCACTTGTGTTGGAGCAGCAGGCCCAGCTGCAAGAGCAGGTCTGGAGCTTAACATGTGTTGTGCAAACTGTACAAGTTTGAAGTTTATTGTTATTATTGCTTGGTTAATTAAACCATTGGAATCCATAAAAACATGTTAAAATGAACACCCCAAAGATCAGTGCAGTCTCAATTAAAACAAGCTTATTAGAAACTTATGTAGCAATTAGAGAAACCAACAATAGGACATAATCAAAGTGCTTGCCTGTTGCCAAATTGGAATGGGTTATAATCCAGGATGTGCAACAATGAAGAAGTTCATAAAGCTAGTATGTGCAAAATCAGCAGTTGAGACGATTTCAAGATTAGAAATGCAAAGTGCATACATCATTAACCAAGATATGTGTGAGAATGCAGAGGTGGATAAGAGACGGTATGTGCAAGATCAGCAGTTAAAAGAAAGGTAAAATGCATTCATCAAGCAGATCTCCGAACCCCTGCTCGACCCCCAAAGTGTGCGAGAATGCAAAGACAGATAAAGACAATGGGGCATATGTATGAAGAATTGCATTTGTGATTCTCAAATAGCGAATTTTAGCGATTCGCTATTTGAGAATCGCAAAATGCAATGTATGTAGGATTTGCAAAAAAATGCGAATCCTACATATTCCTTAATAGCGAATCGCAAATTGTGATTCGCTAATAAGGAATACCTTCCCATTCATTCCTATGGGCCTAGAGGCCCATAGGAATGAATGGGAAGACATTCGCAATTTGCAGTACCCATTAGGTACTTCGCAAATTGCGAATGCATTTCAAGGTGCAAGGGTGTCAAAAGGACACCCTGTTGCACCCCTGAAATAAGCATGTGTGCACATGTGGCGCACATACATGCCTAAGGGCAAGTATGTGCGCCACATGGCACTTTGAAAAATGCAATAAAATGCATTTTTCGAAGAAATCCCAAATTACCACCAACTTGAAGTTGGTGGTAATTTGCGATTTCTTAAGCCAGAAATCGCACAACTTGGGTGCTTCTGCATTGCATTTAAGGAATCGCAATTTGCGATTCCTTAAATGCATTCATAAAATAGGGAATCGCACATTTTGCGATTCCCTATTTTGCGAGGGCCTTTGGGATGATACATCCCAGGAAAGCTTTTTCCCGTTCGCAAACGGGCCGATTCTGAGAATCGGCCCGTTTGTGAACGGGAAAAGGGCTTCATACATATGCCCCAATATGTGCTAAATCAGCAGTTAAAGGGCAGTTTCAGAATTGGTAAGGTAAAGTGCATTCATCAAGCAGATCTCCAAAACCTTGCTCGGTCACCGTCTGAGGTAAGATTATACGAGAAAGCTGTTTTTCAATATGTGTGGAAGCAAACATCAATCCATATCAGCATCCATGCTGCACTGCTGTGTAGAAAGCTTTGGGGATCCCTTGGCGCTGAACCTCCTGGGCCTCTTGTGTGTTCTCAGGGCAGGTTTTAGGTGCCAGTTTCCTTTCTACCTTATTCACATATCTCACGAGGCGGCAGTTTAGCTGCAAGTCTTCTGTGGCGAAGCATGCCATGACCGCTTGCCTGCAGGAGCGAATACCTCTTCGATTGAAAAGTGGGCATAGCATAGCTCTTTGCTCGCCTAAGAGCTCTTTACATATGCATAGTAAGTGTGGAACATCTTGTCTCCCTGTCCCGCACAGGCAGCAGCTAGACTTGGCAAGGTTGCGTTTCAAGGATGGTAGATGAAGCATCGAGTGCAGTAGGCCACGGCAATAGTGCAGATATTTATATTTTGCAGCTTTGGTGAACCCTGTGCAGTTGTAGGGTTGTGGTGTTGCGTTAATATAGCTGTGCAAAACAAACCAGCCATGGGCTCTGCCTGCCAGTGTTGCCTTATGCTAAGCATTAGATAAATAAAATAGTAGTCAGTCAGGGTAAAGAGGCATAACATCGAGTTGGAAATGTCGACTTGCACTAATATCGAGTGCAGAATATCGAGATACAGAAATATCGACTGCAAGAATATCGTGGTCAAAAATATCGAGTTTAAGGTAAGAAATATCGTTTTCAAAAATATTGAAGTCATTAATATCGTTTGCATAAATATAGTTGTTAAAAATATCGTTTTTTTAGTTAGTGTTATGTATTTTAGTATGTATTTTAAATGTATGTGCTCTGTTTTTTTGTCTAAGTATTGCATTTGTTTTTTAATATATGTGTTACATTTTTAGAAGTTATTAATTTTATTTTAACTAAATTTTGCGTTTTAGTTCCGTAGCGGGTTGTGGGTTTATTGGGGAATAGGGTGGGAAGTAATTTAATTATAATAAATTGAATATTAATTTTTATTCCTTAGTATTTATTTAATTTTGATTTTATAGTGTTAATTGTGGGAATTAATTTATTATTAATTAATTAATAATTGGCTGTTAATTTTTATTGATTAATTAATTGGTAAATATGTTAATTGTGTCATTGTTTTAGGAGCGGGTTGTGGGTTTATAGGGAAATAGGGTGGGAAGTAATTTAATTATAATTACATTATTAATATTTGTTTATTAAATATTTTTTATTTAATATTTTATATTAATTGTGGAAATTAATTTATTATTAATTATCTATTAATTGGTTGTTAATTATTATTAATTAATTGGTAATTATGTTAATTGTGTTATTTTTTTAGGAGCGGGTTGTGGGTTGATAGGGGAGTAGGGTGGGAAGTAATTTAATTTTAATACATTTATTAATATTTTTAATATAATATTTATTTACTTTTATTTTATAGTGTTGTGTGAATTAATTTATTAATAATTATTTATATTTTGCTTGTTGTTATTAATTAATTAATTGTTAATTAGTTATGTTAATTGTGTCAAGTTTTAAGAAATTGGTGGTGGCATTTATAGTGGAATATGGTGGGAGGTAATTTATTTATAATTAATTAATTATTGGTTAATTAATGCTAATTAATTAATTAAAATTTAAATATGGCAATTGTGTAATTATTTTGATGTGTGAGTTGTGGGGTTTATAGTGGTAAATGGTGGGAAGTAATTTTTTAAAATTAATTAATGATTTGTTGTTAGTTGATATTAATTTATTAATATAAAATTAGCTATGGAAATTGTGTAAATATTTTTATGTGTGTGTTTTGGTGTTTACTGGGGTAGAGGGTGAAAAGTAATTTAGTTTAAATTAATTAATCATTACTTGATCATTAATATTAATTTATTAATTGATAAATATTTTTGGTAATTGTTTATTTTTTTTGTTTGGGGATTTAGGTTCTATAGCTGTATCGTTTGGTTAGTACATTAATTTTTACCTTTTTAAATGTGTTTTTTAATTATTAATAATTGTTTAATTGATAATTAATTGTGTTAATTATGGAGGTACACTTTTTTAAAATTTAGATGTGTGTTGTAAATTGTTTGGTGTTATAGGGTAGGAAAAAAATATTACATTTATGTAATAAATATTTTTTTGATTAAAATTAATTTCTATTACAAAATATTTATTTGTTTGTAAATTTTTGTTAAATTAAAAAAATTATCTTTTTATGTCAATTTTAGATTTTTCTACATTATAATATGTTTCTATGTTTTGTAAATTTTTATATTTTTATATATGTTTTGCATTGGGTTTTTTATTATATTTTGTATTGTAGTTGATATTTTGTTTGTTTTTAAATTTGAATTTTCTTTAGTGGGAATAGTAATTTTTTCCCCTCCGCTATCGAACACTTTTCCTACTGTTGCACTCGCTGGAGTGGGAATAGTAATTTTTACCCCTCCGCTATCCAACACTTTCCCTAATGTTGCACTCACAGGAGTGGGAATAGTAATTTTATCCCCTCTGCTATCCAACAACTTTCCCTACTGTTGCACTTGTTGGAGTGGGAATAGTAAATTTATAATATTTTTTTAAATAATTTGTATGTTACAGGTGTCTGTATATATATATATATATATATATATATATATATATATATATATATATATATTTATTTATAATTTTTAATATATTTGTAACATTTTATAATTAATTAAAATTATTATTTAATTATTTTTAAGTAAATATATATATATTACACTTTATATATGTATGTTTAATTTATTTTTAAATTAAATTTATTACTTATAAGGGTCGATTCCGATCCGGGTCGGAAACAGTACCAACCGACACGGACCTGGAATGGAGACCGACCGACACGTACTGGCGCCGTACGACCCGCGCAGTACGATGCAATGCGTGTGAATTACAACCCATTCGTACGGAACACAAGCCACACGACCGAACCGTACGGGAAACAGTGATTCGCCAGTAAACGGACCTGGAACTGCACCCACCGACACGCATCAGGAATGGACGCGACCGACACGGACCCGCGCTGTACGAACCGCGTAATACGATGCAATGCGTGTAAAACGAGACCGACTCGCATGGAGCACAATCCGGAAGACCGAGACATACAGAAAACAATGACTACCAAACAGATGACTCCTTTGCGTCCAACTCGTTCCCCAATGAAGAAACACAGCAGAATGTCAGTGTGACAGACTCGGATTATCCCGCAAGAGCCACTGGCAGCATCCGTCCCGGTCAAATGAACGTCTCCATCACGCCCACCAAAACCTAAGGAAAAAAGACCAAAAAAGGACCAAACAAGCAATGACAAAGCCAATAAATAAAAAAAACCTGGAACTAAGACACACCCACAACTCCACCCACATAAAGGCCCAAATCCACTCCCATGATCCTTTGCTATTTTCAAACACATGACAGCTGAGGAGACAACTACACAGCACCCTGAGCAACACCCACACCTCACCCACCACACAACATCCACACCATTACCACTTCCTAAACACACTCACAGCAAGCCAGAGAAACTGACACCCACTCACCCTCACTTACACCCTCACACACACATCAACCACCACAACCACCCAGCACCATGCCCCAAAGAAGAATCCAAAGTTCACAGATAGTGAGTTGGTAGTCCTGGTTGATGAAATACTCCGAGTAGAGCCACATTTATTTGGAACCTTGGTCCAACAGACACCCATGTCACAGAAAACAAAGATGTGGGAGAGGATCGTCGACAAGGTGAACGCACAAGCGCCTTGCCTGCGCACAAAGGATGACATCCAGAACAGGTATTATGATGTGCGCAGGAGGGTCAAGAAGCTCATAGGCAGAGACCATGCCTTGAGCCAGCACACTGGCAGTGGCCCACCTGCAAAACCAACATACTTCACGTCCTGGGAGGAGAAAGTGCGGGCCATACTCCCACCGGAGGGCATCCATGGATTAACAGGAATACCAGAGCCTGGTGAGTACACAACCAATCTAGTCAATATTGTGTGGCAACACACACACATCACTGCCAAGGGGACATTGGAAACAAGTAGCATCAGCAAATACAAAGTAAGCCAGAAAAAATGTAAATCTGTGATGTGTATGCCTGTGACACAAACGCAACAGCTGCTATCTCAGAGTAATATCGAACTAGGTCATAACATGTAAAAACCTAACAACAAATACAGCAAGGCATTGGCCCTAAACACCAACAAACACTGTCAGCCATCTTGTCAGCACTGTTACACCACCTCACAGGGAAGCAGAGTCACAGGAAGGAAGTTCAGGGATGCTGGGAGGGTGGGAGGGTGGGTGTAGCCAAAAGCATGATGGGAGTTGTAGTCACAGACACCAGACCCCCTCACACATGGTCCATCAAGTCCACCCTGAACTATGTTCACCTCACAGGGAGTGGGAAAGTACTGCCCAGATGGCTGACGCTGGGCTCTGCTGTGGGGAGCACAAGGCCCTGTTGGGAGTACTGTTCATACAAACACCAGGACACCACTGTCAGCCATCTTGCCAGCACTGTAACATAACCTCACAGGGAAGCGGAGTCACAGGAAGGAAGGTCAGGGATGCTGGGAGGGTGGGTGTAGCCAAAAGCATGATGGGAGTTGCACTCACAGACAACGGTCTCCCTCCCACATGGCCCATCAAGCCCACCCTGAACCATGCTCACCTCACAGGGAGTGGGAAAGTACTGCCCAGATGGCTGACGCTGGGCTCTGCTGTGGGGAGCACAAGGCCCTGTTGGGAGTACTGCTCATACAAACACCAGGACACCACTGTCAGCCATCTTGCCAGCACTGTAACACCACCTCACAGGGAAGCTGAGTCACAGGAAGGAAGGTCAGGGATGCTGGGAGGGTGGGTGTAGCCAAAAGCATGATGGGAGTTGTAGTCACAGGCACCAGACCCCTCACACATGGTCCATCAAGTCCACCCTGAACTATGTTCACCTCACAGGGAGTGGGAAAGTACTGCCCAGATGGCTGACGCTGGGCTCTGCTGTGGGGAGCACAAGGCCCTGTTGGGAGTACTGCTCATACAAACACCAGGACACCACTGTCAGCCATCTTGCCAGCACTGTAACACCACCTCACAGGGAAGCTGAGTCACAGGAAGAAAGGTCAGGGATGCTGGGAGGGTGGGTGTAGCCAAAAGCATGATGGGAGTTGTAGTCACAGACACCAGACCCCCTCACACATGGTCCATCAAGTCCACCCTGAACTATGTTCACCTCACAGGGAGTGGGAAAGTACTGCCCAGATGGCTGACGCTGGGCTCTGCTGTGGGGAGCACAAGGCCCTGTTGGGAGTACTGCTCATACAAACACCAGGACACCACTGTCAGCCATCTTGTCAGCACTGTAACACCACCTCACAGGGAAGCTGATTCACAGGAAGGAAGGTCAGGGATGCTGGGAGGGTGGGTGTAGCCACAAGCATGATGGGAGTTGCACTCACAGACAACGGTCTCCCTCCCACATGGCCCATCAAGCCCACCCTGAACCATGCTCACCTCACAGGGAGTGGGAAAGTACTGCCCAGATGGCTGACGCTGGGCTCTGCTGTGGGGAGCACAAGGCCCTGTTGGGAGTACTGCTCATACAAACACCATTAAAGTTTTTAATGTCACAAACACTCCTCACTTCACGCACTTTCACTTCTATGTGTGAGCACCAGAACTATTATTATGCAATTAAGTTATGTTAATCCATTTATGCCGTTAATAAATGTGATACCATATCTACTTTGTGTCCCAGCATCTATTGCGTAATTAGTCCCGCCTGGACTACACTACCTTGTGCTATCTGATTAATGCTGCCTAAAAATAATTTAGTAGCCTAGGCTTCACGAGGACCTAAGCGGACTCTTCTTGACCTTTGTCCTTACCATATACATACAAACACCAGGACACCACTGTCAGCCATCTTGCCAGCACTGTAACACCACCTCACAGGGAAGCTGAGTCACAGGAAGGAAGGTCAGGGATGCTGGGAGGGTGGGTGTAGCCAAAAGCATGATGGGAGTTGCACTCACAGACAACGGTCTCCCTCCCACATGGGCCATCAAGCCCACCCTGAACCATGCTCACCTCACAGGGAGTGGGAAAGTACTGCCCAGATGGCCCAAAAAGCCCACCCTGAACCATGCCCACAGGGAGTGGGAAAGTACTGCCCAGATGGCTGACGCTGGGCTCTGCTGTGGGGAGCACAAGGCCCTGTTGGGAGTACTGCTCATACAAACACCAGGACACCACTGTCAGCCATCTTGCCAGCACTGTAACACCACCTCACAGGGAAGCTGAGTCACAGGAAGGAAGGTCAGGGATGCTGGGAGGGTGGGTGTAGCCAAAAGCATGATGGGAGTTGCACTCACAGACAACGGTCTCCCTCTCACATGGCCCATCAAGCCCACCCTGAACCATGCTCACCTCACAGGGAGTGGGAAAGTACTGCCCAGATGGCTGACGCTGGGCTCTGCTGTGGGGAGCACAAGGCCCTGCTGGGACTTGTGCTCCAACAAACAACAGGACACCACTGCCTGACATCCAGAACTTTACCTTGGACTCCCTGCAATCGAAGCATCCTACAGGGGGGATTAGCTGGCCCCTGTGGGAGAAGGTGGGCCTGCAAGTACACCAAATACCAGCAATCCCGCAAATACACACACCTCCACAGCAGGAACAAATACACCCCTTGGGACCACTCACACAAAAAGTAAATGCCCATGCGAGATGCCTGACACATGGGCCAGACGTATGAATGGGCTGCAAGTCACACCAATGCACTTGCCCCCTCAAACCCCTTCACACTGACAGCCATCGCAACTGTATGTATCCTCTCACTGTCTGGTCCTGCAGTGTGGCAGGGTGCCCCTGGCCTGGTTGGGAAGGTGTGTGCCCTCTATGACAATTGGGGAGGAGTAGGCATAGCACATACCAAAAGCCACACCCCAAACTACATAAACACCATTCACAGGTGACACATGATAGTGAATGGAATGGCCACAGCAACATAGCTGACACCGTAGCATGGTGTCATTTACACAAGGCACTGTGGTGATCTGCATTCCACTCCTACATCGTGCAGCGTTGATTGCATCCCTCACACAACAATCCCCTCATTGCCATTGACACTTGCAACACAAGGAGCAACCTGGCCTGGGCAGGAGTAGGCATACAACTCACAGCAGCATAAGTCAAACACACAAACCTCTGGCCCTCTCTCATGAGCATGGGATAGTCTGCGATCTGCCGTTGTGAATACCCCTTACCATGGAGGACATTGACCACATAAATGACATCATCACGCACAGAACTCTGCCCCAACATCATCAGCTACGGATAACACCATCCAATGTGTGAAATGAGATGTGAACTAGGGACACACACCACAAAATAGTATCTACACCGTGAATGCAGCCATACCGTACTGTGACCATGTTGTTCAGACACAACAATGTTACTCACAAATACAAGCACAAATGCCAGCACACAATGTCCAAACGTGCTACACATTGTAAGTGGGAGTGCATGTATGTCATTGTTAAAGTACGAATGTTGAGAGGAGGGACACACCTGTGTCAGGCACATGAGGGCACATGAGTAGCAATGCCTAGGTACAGTCAAACAATCATGAAATGAGATGTTCATGCACACAGCCCTACGTGCCCCTCAAAATGCTCAAGCATCAAATGACATTGTGCCAAACCAAAATAGACACCCGTCACTGACCATGTAGGACAATGCAATGTAAATACACTCATCATGATGTGCAGTGGCAACTGATGTGTGCGAACCGTTGATGTGTGCAGAAACATTACATACATTGTGTGTCTCTTACACCCACAGGGGATGCTGTGGACCCAGCAAGAACAGAAGACGAATCCCAGCCCGACTCTGGATGACCCTGACCTCCCCGGTGCGGATGCCTCTATGTCCTCTTCGGACGAGGATGAACAACCTGGCACCTCCGTTGTGGCCCCGCTCCCAGACCCAGCAGCTGCAACATCAGCACACCCTGCCACCACTCCTGGACCACCTGCAAACACCTCAATCACCCCTGCCAACACAGCCAGACCAAGGCAACAGGACAATGACGGCACAGGTACACAGGGCACCCAGGAGCTGACGGACAACAACACCAGTGCCAACACAGACAGGGGCCCAGTGTCGCCTGTGCCTGCCAGGGCAGGTCCTGCCCGTGTGGGCAGGGGTGGTGTGAGGGTGGTCAGGGTGAGGCCACGGCCTGCAGATGGGGCTGGACTGCAGGAAGATCCGCAGTTGGGACGCATCATCGATGCGTACCAGGAAAGCACCGGAGGATTTGGCCAGGTTGTGGGGATCCTCAGGGACATGCAACAGCAGCAGGCTGCACATCATGCCAGAATGGACTCCCACATGACCCGGATGGAGTGCAAAATGGACACAATTGATGAACTCATGGCCGTGCATAGGGACATACTGACATGCCTCCGACAGATAGCCAACTACATTACCACACCTCCCTGTGTGCCCACTACATCAGTTGCCACTACATCAGCAACTGCCACAGGGAGGGAGGTGGACTCTGGCGGAGAGTCCTCTGCACCGCAGCAGCCTGAACTTGAGGGTCCCCCTGAGAAGAAGAAGAGGGGTCGTCCGAAGAAGGACAAGTAAGAGGCAGATGGCCATGCATACCCACCAGGACGTGACTACCTGTTCTAGACATCATCCAATGTGTGCAAAGCGTTCACCTTGTTGACTGTCGCTAAACTCCCACACATGTGATGGAGGGTCTAAGTTGGACCAATGTTCCAAAGGACTGTGGACTTTACTCTAGAAATATCAACAATCAACACTACCAACTGCACTGTGAGCTTTGGATTCCTATTACACTGTACAGCACTTTCACCTACGTATAACTTACAAACACATGCATGTAAATAAATTCACTATAACACAATACATGCCTCTGTTGTGACTGAAACTTGGTTTGTGTTATTGAGAGAATGACCTGTGAAAAGATGTCTGTGCATGTGAACTACTACAGCTATGTAAACACAGTCATGTGAGTCATGGTGATGTGACACATATGAGGTAGACACCCCACTACATCAACACAACACATACTTACCATGCCCATCTAACTCATCGTCCTAACTTATGTGAACAGACAATGCAGTGAGATGCATATACACCACACCCTTCTTGAGTCTGTGGCAAGATGCCCACAGGTACAGCATGCAAATGAATGTTGGATGTGTGGAGACCGACAACGCACATCCCAAAGTGAAGCACAGGTTTATTACACATCAGAAACATGTTGATGCCACCACAGATGCAAGCTAATCCCACGTGACAGTGGCCACACAGTCACCAAGTGTGGAAAATTAAAGTCCAGGGGTGTGTGGCACATCACTTGTTGGTAGATGACTACTGCCACCCTGGAACTGGATTCTGGGAGTCAGGGGTCAGAGTTGACCAAACAGCCAAAGTACCCTGTGAAGGACAGAAGAACACGATAGAACAACAATACACATGCCCGAAACATGCCACAAGATACCCACACAAAACCACGTAATCATGTCAACACTGTTGAGGAGTACAGACTACCTGAAAGGACACATCACTGCACGCATCCAGTCAAGTAGCACACAGCCACACTCACACAGCAACTGAGCACCAACAACACATATCAGGCAAACACAATACATTGACAAACATCCCTGTATACTCACATTCAGGCAAAAAAGTTGTTGATGAGCTGTGTGCGGACATCACCCTCATCATCATCACTGGCATCGTGGCCCAGGCCAGGATCCTTCACAGGTGGCGGATGTTGGTCATCGTCATCCGGGATGAGAGACAACTCCTTCCTCACTGCCATGTTCTATAGCATGCAGCAGACTATGATGATTTTGCACACCTTTGCAGGGGCATATGGGAGGGCCCCTCCTGTCTTGTCCAGGCAGCGGAAGCGGCTCTTCAGGAGACCAAAGGTTCGCTCGATCACTCTCCTGGTCCGACCATGTGCCTCATTGTAGCGCATCTCTGCTGGTGTCACAGGGTTCCTGAGGGGTGTCAGCAACCACGGCATGTTGGGGTATCCGGAGTCACCTACAATCAATCAATCAATCAATCAATCAATCATATCATTTGTAAAGCGCACTACTCACCCGTGAGGGTCTCAAGGCGCTGGGGTGGGGAATGCTGCTACTGCTCGAAAAGCCAGGTCTTGAGGAGTTTTCTGAAGGTCAGCAGGTCTTGGGTCTGCCGTAGGTGTATGGGGAGGGTGTTCCAGGTCTTGGCGGCGAGGTGGGTGAACGATCTGCCACCGGAGGTCGCTCTTCTGAAGCGGGGAACAGTGGCGAGGGCGAGGTCGGCGGAGCGGAGCTGGCGGGTGGGGGTGTAGAAGCTGAGTTGTCTGTTGAGGTATGTTGGTCCGGTGTTGTGGAGTGCCTTGTGTGCGTGGGTGAGGAGTTTGAAGGTTATCCTCTTGTTGACCGGGAGCCAGTGCAGGTCTCTCAGGTGGGGTGTGATGTGGCTGCGGCGAGGGATGTCGAGGATCAGGCGTGCAGAGGCGTTCTGGATGCGTTGGAGCCGTCTCAGGAGTTTGGCCGAGGCTCCTGCATAGAGGGCGTTTCCGTAGTCCAACCTGCTGCTGACGAGGGCCTGGGTGACCGTTCTTCTCGCTTCAGTGGGGATCCACTTGTAGAGTCCTGCGGAGCATGCGGAGGGTGTTGAAGCAGGCGGAGGAGACGGCGTTGACCTGTTTAGTCATGGAGAGGGTGGAGTCGAGGATGACCCCTAGGTTGCGTGCGTGGTCGGTGGGTGTTGGGGCGGTTCCCAGTGCGGTCGGCCACCAGGAGTCGTCCCAGGCCGAAGGGGTGGATCCGAGGATGAGGACCTCCGTCTTGTCCGAGTTCAGCTTCAGTCGGCTGTTCCTCATCCATTCAGCGATGGCCTTCATTCCTTCGTGAAGGTTGGTTTTAGTGGTGTGGGGGTCCTTGGTGAGGGAGAGGATCAGCTGGGTGTCATCGGCGTAGGAGATGATGTTGAGGTCGTGCCGACGGGCGACGTGGGCGAGCGGTGCCATGTAGATGTTAAACAGAGTTGGGCTGAGGGAAGAGCCCTGGGGTACGCCGCAGATGATCTCGGTGGCTTCGGAGCGGAAGGGGGGAAGGCAGACGCTCTGTGTTCTGCCGGAGAGGAAGGAGGTGGTCCAGTCCAGGGCCTTCTCTTGGATCCCAGCGTTGTGGAGGCGTGTTCGTAGTGTGTGGTGGCAGACCGTGTCAAAGGCGGCTGACAGGTCCAGGAGGATGAGGGCCACCGTTTCTCCGTTGTCCAGCAGGGACTTGATGTCATCGGTGGCGGCGATGAGGGCAGTCTCGGTGCTGTGGTTGCTGCAGAACCCGGACTGGGAAGGGTCCAGGATGTTGTTCTCCTCGAGGTAGCGGGTCAGTTGTTTGTTGACGGTCTTCTTGATGACCTTTGCCGGGAACGGGAGCAGGGAGATGGGCCGGAAGTTCTTGAGGTCCTTGGGGTCCGCCTTGGGTTTCTTGAGTAAGGCGTTGATCTCGGCGTGCTTCCAGCTCTCCGGGAAGGTTGCTGTCTCGAAGGAGGTGTTGATGACTTTCCGGAGATGGGGTGCGATGGCTGTGCTGGCTTTGTTGAAGATGTGGTGTGGGCATGGGTCTGACGGAGATCCGGAGTGGATGGTGTTCATGATCTTGATGGTGTCGTCGTCGTTGATGTTGGTCCAGGAGAGCAGGCGGTTGGTGCGGATTGTGGTCGTGGGGGCGGAGGTCTCAGTGGTTGTCGGGGCGGTCATGGCGTTGAAGCTGTCGTGGATGTCTGCGATCTTGCGGTGGAAGAAGGTGGCCAGCGAGTCGCACAGGTCTTGCGAGGGTGGGACGTCGTTGGTGTTGGAGCTGGGGTTGGAGAGTTCCTTCACGATGTTGAAGAGCTCTTTGCTACATACAGACAATTTCACATTAGCTGAGTTTGAAAAGAGCGTGGAAAACAACATTGCCAAACACACACAATGTCAAACAGTCAGTATACACCGACAAGCCAGGCACGCTGGTTCTGCATCTGTGCCATCATCCTCGGGATGCGACTAATCCTCATGATGTACGCATTGTGCGCAGAACCGGGAAATCGTGCACACACATGTGAAATAGACATGTCCGCCAGACATACCACCAGAGCATTAATTGAATGGAAATGTTTCCGGTACGACAGCTCATGTGCATGTGGTGGTACCAAAGCCACATGTGTCCCATCAATGGAGCCGATGACATGTGGCATCCTCCCCAGTGCATAGAAGTCACTCTTGATGTCAGTGAGTTGTTGTGGGTTAGGGAAATGGATGTAGAGGTCCAGGAAAGTTAACATTGCCTCCAACACATCGCGCAGCACACGGCTGAACATAGTCTGTGACATCCCACCAGCAGATACCACAGTGTATTGAAAGGTACCTGTGGCAAAGAAGTGTAGGGCAGCCATCACCTTCACCTTGGGGGTCAGCGCTGTAGGGTATGGGCGGCCAGGTTGCAAATGTGGGGCCAACTGCTCCGCCAAATCCTCAATCAGTGGCCTGGTGAAGCGGTACCGTCGGATGCAGTCACGTTCAACCATGGTAGCAAGGTCAGGGAACGGTCTATGGACAGCTGGTCTCCTGCAGTACATAGGTGAGCAAAGGAAGATAGTAAGTTCCCCTACCTATGTGGCACTGACCATGCTAAATTTCACATGAGACATCATAAAAAGACACAAGTGCTTTATGTGTGTGCTGTTGTGTATGGACACATATGTCACCTACATGCCCATCATCTCACATCTCATCTCAACATGTGTACACAACAAGTTCCATGTTGTGCTGTGTCAACTCAATGGGCTGTGTCACAGTACATCTGTACTGATGTCACATACCAAACACACACCACAGTGACAAGTGAGGACAGATGTCTTCCCTGCATCACAGCTCCTTGACAGGCAGATACTCAGGGACCTTGTATTGCCACACGGACACTGGTATGATGTGGCGTATCATGTACACGCCACTACACGCCCATGACTCCCACAGGAAGTGGCCCCTGATGTCTCTGCAGGACTTACATGGACATCTGTGACACACAGACACAACATCAATGTGCATGCACAAACCACATGGATGTGGAGACTGTTTACCATTGGGCACATGGAATCTGAGACATCAGAAACACAATATGCGCACAGACTGTGGATGTACATCACAATTGTGGCACTGGAACACCCTGTGACACACATACCATCCCACCTAAGAGTCAGGGTGTATGTAACATGTCATACACAGAGTCCCCCTGGAACTGTGTACATGCCTCAAGCTCTGAACTGTACAGTTGTCTATTACAGTGGTAATGTGCACGAACACACAAAGGAAGCTGTCCCCATGAACCCTTGCACAGTCTGGGAGTGGCTGCCACAAAGTGCTACACAATAAATCATATGTTGACCCCCATACACACACAGGTAATGCAGCCTTACATGCCTTTGGATACACTGTGTCACAGGCTGTGGTGTTGCAGGTGTGCACCTGAGTCCCTGGCAAGGAACAGTGGGTGGCATCCGTTATCCAGTGACACCAACAGTGGCAGACGCGGGTGACTTCAGGAAAGACGCGTCGTACAGTACGAGACCGATAGGGTGCGCATGCCTGGCCCATAGATTGTAATGGGGAGAGACGCGGGTGAGTTTTCAAAATACGCGTCGTACACCCAGGGACCGAGCCGTGCATATGCTTTGGCTATGGACCATCATGGAGACGGTGCGTGTTGTTTTTCGAAATACACGTTGTACAGTCAGGGACCGAGCCGTGCATACGCTTTGGCTATGGACCATCATGGAGACGGGTGTGTGTTGTGTTACGAAATACGCGTTGTACAGTCAGGGACCGAGCTGTGCATACGCTTTGGCTATGGACTATCATGGAGACGGGTGCGTGTTGTTTTTCGAAATACGCGTTGTACAGTCAGGGACCGAGCCGTGCATACGCTTTGGCTATGGACTATCATGGAGACGGGTGCGTGTTGTTTTTTGAAATACGCGTTGTACAGTCAGGGACCGAGCCGTGCATACGCTTTGGCTATGGACCATCATGGAGACGGGTGCGTGTTGTTTTTCGAAATACGCGTTGTACAGTCAGGGACCGAGCCGTGCATACGCTTTGGCTATGGACTATCATGGAGACGGGTGCGTGTTGTTTTTCAAAATACGCATTGTACAGTCAGGGACCGAGCCGTGCATACGCTTTGGCTATGGACCATCATGGAGACGGGTGCGTGTTGTTTTTCGAAATACGCGTTGTACAGTCAGGGACCGAGCCGTGCATACACTTTGGCTATGGACTATCATGGAGACGGGTGCGTGTTGTTTTTCGAAATACGCGTTGTACAGTCAGGGACCGAGCCGTGCATACGCTTTGGCTATGGACCATCATGGAGACGGTGCGTGTTGTGTTACGAAATACGCGTGGTACAGTCAGGGACCGAGCCGTGCATACGCTTTGGCTATGGACCATCATGGAGACGGGTGCGTGTTGTGTTTCGAAATACGCGTTGTACAGTCGGGGACCGAGCCGTGCATACGCTTTGGCTATGGACTATCATGGAGACGGGTGCGTGTTGTTTTTCGAAATCGCGTTGTACAGTCAGGGACCGAGCCGTGCATACGCTTTGGCTATGGACCATCATGGAGACGGGTGCGTGTTGTTTTTCGAAATACGCGTTGTACAGTCAGGGACCGAGCCGTGCATACGCTTTGGCTATGGACTATCATGGAGACGGGTGCGTGTTGTTTTTCGAAATACGCGTTGTACAGTCAGGGACCGAGCCGTGCATACGCTTTGGCTATGGACCATCATGGAGACGGGTGCGTGTTGTGTTACGAAATACGCGTTGTACAGTCAGGGACTGAGCCGTGCATACGCTTTGGCTATGGACTATCATGGAGACGGGTGCGTGTTGTGTTTCGAAATACGCGTTGTACAGTCAGGGACCGAGCCGTGCATACGCTTTGGCTATGGACTATCATGGAGACGGCTGCGTGTTGTGTTTCGAAATACACGTTGTACAGTCAGGTACCGAGCCCTGTGCACGTATTGGCTATGGCCTGTCATGGATACGGATGCGGATTCGAAACTTGTACGAATCGTGAGCCGAAAATTCAGTTGGCTCACCACAACAATGTTGCAATTTCAATGGTGTTCTGAAGTTGGAATTTCAAACGATGCGGAAGGCGTGCATGACTTGTGCAATTCCATGGATTGGCCAGATTCATTAGATGCAAACGTGTCGGACCTATTGCATTGTACGCATGGGACAGATTCTGACTCTGCAGCACAGATATAAGGCTGTGTGTGGCCCTGAGAGCTCACTTGCCTGAACTACATGCTCCACATTGACATCTCTGCTACCACTGCTGCTGTCTCTGCATCCTCTGGCTTCAAGAATGGCAGGTACTGTGGAGATGGCCCCAGCCTTCACAGAGGAGGAGAACCAGGCCCTGCTGGACAGCCTCCTTCCACAGTACAGCAAGCTGTATGGGAAACCAGGGGAGCAGGTGAGTGTGCAAACCACATCTTTTCTCATTGTGCATGTTGTCTGACTAGCAGTACTAGCATTGTGTACACCAGTGGCTAGCATGCTCACTGAGTTGCTGTCACCCCCAAAGTGTGTAGTTACATGTACTGAACAGGTACTGTGCTGACAGAGTTTAAATTGAGTAGTTTGTCATTCCCAGGCAATGTTTGCATGTTGTAACTGCTGGACAACTGTCCATTACCATGGTTGCACTACCTGTGTACATCTTGTGCCCCTGTGATTGAGACATGTATTTGCAACTGTGTGATGCACAAATATGTTGCATGTGTAGTGAGGCTCGTCTGACTTTGTCATCCTCACAGGTTGATGCCCATGAGAAGCAGGAGATCTGGCTGACCATCGCCCGGGCAGTACGATCTGTGGGGATCTACAGGCGCCGCATCCGCAACTGCCAGAAGAGGTGGCAGGACCTTCGTGGCTGGACCCGGCGGATCGCAAGAGTCTAGCTGAAGCTGTTGCCTCCTCGCAGGAGGGGCGGATGACGCCACCTGACACCCCACATGCTCCGGTTACTGGCGGTGGTCTTCCCTGACCCGGATGGGCAGTTGAAAGCCGGACAGCAGCAAGGACTCCTTTAGGCTGGTTACACTCCCACAGTGCGTCTGTCTGCTACAACAAGAGTCATGTTCCTCAAATGTGTTATGCCCCATCCTCATCTGATACACAGGTGTGGCCCTTTCAGTCTGTGACTTCTGTCACTTGGGTTCTGTGTCCTTGCTGTTGACTAAGGTTAAAGTTGGGGACAGCATCTGCTACAGGGACTTTGTTGTGGGCTTCATGACTGGGTCAATTGGTTACACATTTGCCGAAATCTGACATGTACTGTGTGTGGTCCATTTATATGTGTCCAACTGCTGATCTGACTCACCACATGTGTCTGGGGTATTTACAACACACCCATGCAGCAGGTGAGACCAATGTTGGGGCCACAGAAGAATGTACATCATGTGTGTCACACATGCATAGCCACCTGCCTAGTGTTCATGGTAATCCCATTTTGCACAGGGACCAGGACAGGTATACCCTCTCCGGCTATAATTAGCATTCTGCTCTCCTACTCCTGTGTGTCATCTAACATGTTGGACATTGTGTAATGTGCACTCAGGTGACTGCCTCTGTGTCATTGTGTACTGGCCTAGCTTTTCGGACTACTGGAGTGTGACACAGTTTGGGGTGTGCAGCCATCTGGGATGTGGCTGTTGAGTCTGCACATGGGGTAAAACATGGGTGTATCATGACTTGAGTGTGCCCAATGGTCATTTCAACATTCAAGTGCAAGCAGCTCATTATCGTTCTCATCAGCCTGTGATGTGTACATGTGTACAGAGTTATGTTTGCACTTACTCAGATGTCACATGTGAATGACGTGGGTGTATCAGAGTCCTAATGATGTGGGTAGCAGGGGGGGTACATGTGCACTTGACAGCTACCGAGGTTGCAATCCCAAAACATCCATGATGGTGGCACAGTGCAGACTGCTGTTTTTGGTATGCACTGCCCCTGTGACAGGAGCCAGTGATGACTGATTTGGCAGACATGGCTGTGCCATGGCATACCACTTGCAAAGGTGTATCCTGCAGTATTGTGAGATGTCATGCATGCACCCCATTTTTACATTGGCTATCAAGACATGACGCCATCATGGTGTCTGGTGATGAGTGACGAACCATTATCTCGGCAATGACTCTGCCCATCCCTTTCCCTGACACATGTACTGAGTAACTGGCAGGAGAAGTGATATGTGTGTAGTGACACATTTCAATCGTAACTCTTGGAAGTTGGACAACGGTCTATGTGGTGCATGTGTGCACACATGATTGTTGCCATCCTACATGCACCACATAGATGGCTCCATGGATATGAGGGATATGAGGGGCATGGTTGAGTGGCAGGCCGACAAGTGGCTAGTTCAAATATGTGTCTGCACTTTTTGCAATGTTTAGCAACTGATGCCAAAGCTTGATCTGTAATGTGCTGTACTTACTGTGGTGTGTCAGGTCAATTCAGGTGGCTGATGTGGATCTGTTTTTCATGATTGTTTGCAGATACATCTACGGCCACAGGAGGAGACAGCTCCACAGACCAGGAGGAGCCGCAGAGCCAGACTGGGTCAGCTGCCGGGGAGTCGGAGGAACCCAGTGGCACGTAGGGTGAGGGGAGCCACACCGAGGAGACCTCAGCGTCATCCACCTCAACTGAGGAACACAGCAGCTCGGATGATGACTCCCTTGTGGAGGCGGGTGTCAGCAGCCACCAGCTAGCAAGTCTGTCCCCACCACCACCACCACCACCACCATCACCACCCTCCCATCTGCTCCCATCCCTGCGGTCCGTGGAGGGTCCCGTGTTGGGGCCCATGTCTCCTTTGTACCAGGCACCGCACCCCCTGCCCCTGTCTCCCCTGCTGCCCTGAGTGTGGAGTCTGTGGACTTGCTTTAGCGGCTCCATGTAGGGCAGACATCAGTGCTGAGTGTCCTCAATGCTCACACCAGTCTGTTGACACAACTGGTGTCCTTCATGGAGGGCATCTCATCTAACATGTCTGCCCTACAGAGGACCATTCAGTCCATGGTCTCCTCACTGACAGCAGCAGTGTCCCTCCTCCAACAGTCCCTCACCCCTCCTACCTCTGCCCCATCCACAATCCCCACTACCCTACCTGTCCAACACACACATACACTTGCACAGGCAAGCACCACCACAGACATGAGCAGCACACGGCCACGCAAGCCCAAATCCCAATGCACACGCACGCACACTCAGGGGACTGATACCACACACACAGGGGATGGGGCCCAGACACACACACAGGCATCCATGAGCACTCCGCAGTCCTCAGATGCCTCTCCCTCCAAAACCCCTTCCCTTGCCTCACCTGCAACCCCCCCTTCCCAGAAGCTCTTCCTCTGTGACCTTGGCCTCTTCCCCACAGATCCATCTGATCCTACTCACAAGGGGAAGAGGAAGTCACCACGCACAGAGGGGAGTTCCCCTGCCACACGGACACCCTCCCCCAGGCACAGTAACACTGAGGCCCCCATACGCAAATCCCCCCAGACCAGGAAGAGCAAGACCCCACCAAAATCACACAGTTCCACCACACAGTCTCCATCCTCCAGCCCCCAGGCCACCACTCCACAGGTTCCCCCGCCACACCCTGCCCCACGTTCCCACACACACCGATACCACATCCCCAAAATGATCAGGCCCTCCCCCTGGCACATGCACTTCCACCCCCACCCCACACGCTCAGCCTGTTCCTGCCACTGGTGTGGAGACCGTGTCCCCCCCTCTGTCCTGGCCACCTCATCTGCACCCCATTCCACTCCTTCGGAGATTAGCACTGCAGTGGAGTCCACATCCACCCCGTCTGACTTGGGCACTGCAGTGGAGAACCCGTCCACTATATCTGACCTGCCCACTGCATTGGTGCCGGCACCCACCACATCTTGCTTGAGCCCTGCATTGGTGCCGGCACCCACCACATCTGGCTTGAGCCCTGCAGTGGTGACGCCGCCCACTGTATCAGACACCTCCACTGCAGTTGCCAGTGACACTCCTGCACCCACCACCCCTCCCCTGCCTCATTCTGCTATCCCCTGATCTGTCCCTGCGGTGCCTGGCCAGCCCATATGTATGCCCCTCCAAGGGGGGATGTCCCCTGTCAGTAGCAGTGCAGGCAAGCAATGGGTGACATTTGTCACATTTCACCCTGTTTGGACTATGTGAATGGACTGGCCATTGGCCTTTGTTTACAGTTCCAATTGCTGAATAAAGCCTCTATTGTTATCTAGTGGTTTTGCTTTTGATGTACATGATGTTGTTGAGTATTATCATGCATTTGCTGTTGTAATACTGTTGTTGGGATCAGGAAAGTGAAGTGTTGGTGTGATGGACTCCATGTGGCCCATGGGATATGTGTCCAATTGGGGTCTGTATCCATGTCATACTTAGCAGCAATCTGAGTGTGTCATGATTACCAAATTTGGCACAGGGATTTTCATCTTTCATTTGCCAGATGACATTTGTGGCTTGCAGTAATGCACATCTGTTGGGCTCAACATTGGTAAATTTGTCTATCTCCCTGACTGTGGGCCCATCTCCACTGGACATGCAGGTTTGCGCATCAATGATGTGGAAGTCTACTGTGTCATCAGTGCAACTTGCTAAACATGTGTATTGAGTATGTGCAGATGACTTGAGGGACACCCCCATACACAGGCTGATGTGACCAGAGCCTTCATTGTGTTGTAAATGTTGGCTCAGTGACAAAGGTTTATGGTGACATGACAGAGCCCTGCATAGACAACGTTTGGCACAGATGACCTTCCACACGAGTGGAGTCACCTCATGGCAGTGTGTTATTCCGTGACATTGCCTGAGCCCATGGTGTGTGTTCTGTGAGCATGTCTGGGTGTGTTTCCTTCCATTCCTTTTTACTACACAGGCTGTATTCCCTACAGATGTTCCAGTTTGTGGTGCTTGCTGAGTTGTCCTGTGTTCATCTCACAGCTTGGGACAGGGTTTTCTTGGCTGTTGGTACATGGCTAACTACTGGTCATTAGGGTGTCATCCCTAGGTGTGTTTGTTGTGAGGTCCTGGGATGTGGGCAAACGCACGTGGGACACATTCAGGATTCCCCAAGGCCATTTTGTGTTTACGCCATCATGTTGTTATGTCTATGTGGTATCTTTCAGTGATTGTGACACCTGTATGTGTGTGTGACTGCTCCCACTACTCAGGTACAGTGGTGCAATGTTGGAAGGTGTCAGCATGTGTTCAATATGGGTCTCCTTGGGTTCTTAATTGGTGTGTGACTGTGGCAGGGATCCCAATGATTCTAGTACATTTCAGCTCATGGCAATGTCCTGCATACTGTGCAGTGTGTCAGACATTCACGAGGGTCGTTGACTGGGCATGTGTGATGAATGATGGGTACCTTAGATCCCCACCCCCACCCCTGGGATTGTCATGGGTGCATGTGCAGTGTCACCAATCCATGTGGGCTTCACTGATGAACATTGGTGCAGATCCAGGTGTGTGGTGTTTGGAGTGGCCAAATGTGAGTTGTGTTGTAGCTAGGCCCCTACCTCCATTTGGGCCTTGCATTACAGGCCATGCCCTGTGGTTTCTGTTTGTGTGATGGCAGTTTGTTGGTCAGGAATCATGACCCAGTGTGCACAGGTGACTGTGCTTCACAGTATGTGCAACATCTACATTTGTCATCACAGGGGAATTACTATCCATGCTAGTGTCACCACATTGTGGGGTCCCTGAGGGTAGTGCTGTGGTGGTTGTGTCTCTTGCTGTGTTGGTTGATGTTCCGCCCAGCTTGTGTCACATTGATCTTTTGGGATCCCACTCATCTTACAATGTGTGATTGACCACAAAGGTGTGCCGAATCAATGAGTTTCTTTAGTTTGTCACTGTGTGCACATCTGTGTGATTGCAGTTCTGCCCCCCTCATGTGTTGTGTAGTAGCCTGGGGACACTGACACACACACACACGTTGTGTTTGATATGCAGTGTGAGTCTGGCTGGCTGTGTCTGTGCATCTGCAGCACTGCATTGGTATGTGTTTTGTGGGCCAGTGGGTGGATGTTGGTTGGAGATTCTTCTCTACTGTCCCTGGGACTCTTGCCTCATCAGTGTGCACATTCATCATGTTTGGTATGTCCCATAGCTGCCATGGTCTGGGACTTTGTGACCTAACAGCTGCAGCATCCACGCAATGCTTAGTTTGTGTATGTGTTTGTTCAGGTATGTATGTTTGCATTATGATGGCCACTTCTGTCATTGTCCAATTGGACACTGGAGGCATTCTCAGCCCCCATGGGCGATGCTTGTCTGCACATGGCAGAGGGTGTTTTTGTTGCACAGCAATCTTTGCCTCACCACATCTGTGTCTGTATGGGACACAACGACTACTTTGCCTCACACGTGCTTGTGGATTTGGGACCAGGAATCATACGTGCTGTTTGGCAGTTGCAACTTTTTTCATGACAACACTCACCTTTAGCTCACTGTGGTGTGTGTGGGTTTAGACCCCATTACCACAATGTGCAAAATGTGCTGTACTTTTAAACCCCACATTCACATTTTGCTCAGTGTGGTGAGTGGGGGTTTAGACCCCATTTCCACAATGATCATGGACTGGTGTAGTTTTGAACCCCACACTTACATTTTGGTCACTGTACTGATGGGGGGTTTAGAACCCATTTCCACAGTGAGCATAGACTGCAGTGGTTTCCCACCCCACACTGGCCTTTTGGTCACTGTGGTGAGTGGGGGTCCAGACCCCATTACCACAGTGATCATGTAATGCTTGAATAGTGAAACACACACTCAGGTTTTGGTCACACATGTGGTGGGAGGTACATTGTCTGTTCACTGTCAGATTCACTGCTGTAAGCATTTGACACGGGAAACCCACTATTGCCATGATGGTAGGGGTGGTGTGTTTTGCATACACACTCACCCTATGTGTGTGGATGCTGGTAGTGTTATGCATCCCCCATCCTGTGTGTGGCTACTGCTAGTGCAGGTTGGCATCCAGCCCCTATGGGCTGGGCACTGGTGGTAATGGTAGGCATCCAGCCCCCTATGAGTGGGGATGGTAGCAGTGATAGTCATCCAGCATCCTGGGAGTAGGGGGTACTGGTAGTGGTAGGCATCCAGCCCCCTATGAGTAGGGGGTACTGGTAGTGCTAGGCATCCAGCCCCTATGGGCTGGGCACTGGTGGTAGTGGTAGGCATCCAGCCCCCTATGTGTAGGGGGTACTGGTAGTGATGTGCATCCAGCCCCCTATGAGTGGGGATGGTAGCAGTGATAGTCATCCAGCATCGTGGGAGTAGGGGGTACTGGTAGTGATGTGCATCCAGCCCCCTATGAGTGGGGATGGTAGCAGTGATAGTCATCCAGCATCCTGGGAGTAGGGGGTACTGGTAGTGGTAGGCATCCAGCCCCCTATGAGTAGGGGGTACTGGTAGTGCTAGGCATCCAGCCCCTATGAGTGGGGATGGTAGCAGTGATAGGCATCCAGCCCCTATGTGTAGGGGTACTGGTAGTGGTAGGCATCCAGCCCCCTATGAGTGGGGGTACTGGTAGTGATGTGCATCCAGCCCCTATGAGTGGGGATGGTAGCAGTGATAGTCATCCAGCATCCTGGGAGTAGGGGGTACTGGTAGTGGTAGGCATCAAGCCCCCTATGAGTGGGGATGGTAGCAGTGATAGGCATCCAGCCCCCTATGTGCAGGGGGTACTGGTAGTGGTAGGCATCCAGCCCCCTGTGTGTAGGAGGTACTGGTAGTGATGTGCATCCAGCCCCCTATGAGTGGGGATGGTAGCAGTGATAGTCATCCAGCATCCTGGGAGTAGGGGGTACTGGTAGTGATGTGCATCCAGCCCCCTATGAGTGGGGATGGTAGCAGTGATAGTCAGCCACCATCCTGGGAGTAGGGGGTACTGGTAGTGATGTGCATCCAGCCCCCTATGAGTGGGGGTACTGGTAGTGCTAGGCATCCAGCCCCCTGTGAGTGGGGATGGTAGCAGTGATAGTCATCCAGCATCCTGGGAGTAGGGGGTACTGGTAGTGGTAGGCATCCAGCCCCCTATGAGTGGGGGTACTGGTAGTGCTAGGCATCCAGCCCCCTATGAGTGGGGATGGGAGCAGTGATAGTCATCCAGCATCCTGGGAGTAGGGGGTACTGGTAGTGGTAGGCATCCAGCCCCCTATGAGTAGGGGGTACTGGTAGTGCTAGGCATCCAGCCCCTATGGGCTGGGCACTGGTGGTAGTGGTAGGCATCCAGCCCCCTATGTGTAGGGGGTACTGGTAGTGATGTGCATCCAGCCCCCTATGAGTGGGGATGGTAGCAGTGATAGTCATCCAGCATCCTGGGAGTAGGGGGTACTGGTAGTGGTAGGCATCCAGCCTCCTATGGGTAGGGGGTACTAGTGGTGATGGGCTTCATGCCCCTATGGTAGAGCTGTTGCTAGTGTACGGCATATCAACATCCCTATGTGTGTGTGAATTATTGCGGGTACGTGTCGTTTGTTTCTGTGGTGGGTGTCTGACTTACCGTCTCCGTCGTAGGCGTCTGTTCCTGATCCGGTCATAGATGTAAAGTAGTGGGATGACCTGCGCGATGGGATTCATGCTGTCTTCGTCTCGTACACGCTGATTGTTGCTCTGTCTTGTACCCGTTGCTAGTTGGTCCGTCTCGTAGCAGTGGGTCGTGTTGTGGCGCGAATCGTGCCTATAATATTGCTCTCCCGGATGCTGTGACGTGCTGGAAGTGGCGACCCGTTCGGCGCGTAGCAAGTGCGCATCATACTTGTCTGGCCGGAAACTGCTGTGTATTTGCTTCCGTGCGACTCGAATAGGCGTTTACGGATCCGGCTCATACGGGAACTGTAGCTGGGATCGGAGCGTACGGCTCGTTCGGATTTTGTGCACATTTGCGCATCGTACTTCCTTGCCCGGATGGACCGCCTGCCGGTACGTGTCGTTCGGAAGGTAAGCCTACGAGCGGCTCTTTGAGGGCATACCGAGCAAGATCGGAATCGGCCCCTAATTGTTAAAATTTACAAATAAATCTAAATATTTTTTTGAAGTTAAATGTATTGTTTACTTTATTTTACATTATTTTTTATACATATAAAAAAACGATATTTTGTATTTCGATATTTTTAACAACGATATTTTTTTTCGATATTTTTGTACTTACCATTATGAAGATAGGCGGTCGATATTTTTGACAACGATATTTATGTCCCGATATTTTTGTATCTCGATATTCTGGTACTCGATATTCTGTCAGTGATCCGTCAGTCAGTCGGTCAGCCAAATATTCTTTATTTGGTTCTTTTTACAACCATAAAAGAAGACATCAAAAAGTTAAAACAAAAAAACAGACAATATATAATAATAAAATTCATAATAATAAAAATTCATAATCACATAGCAGCAAATCACTAATTTCAAAAAGAGGCAAAGATTAAAATTTTGTGGCAGTAATCATTAGTTAGTGCACAGACAATACAAATATAAATGCTAAAAACGGTACTGTATTCCCAAAAAACCATGATATTCAGAGGCAATTCATTAAGAGTAAAATAAAACCAAAATGCCATTTACGAATAGGTAAAATCATTTCCCAACTAAATTCCGTAGATGGACTGCAGTAGAAATGTATCTATACACCATTAAACATGTGTATTCGTCGTTCAAAAGCTGGAGATGATGCAAAGCTGGCCTACACTTCCTAATATTTAAGAGTCTTAATATGGGGGTAATAAAATCCCTCCTTGGTTTAGTGTAAAGTCGACAGAAGAACAAAAAATGCAACATGTTTTGAATTGATTTAGAGTTAAACGGGCATGGTTCAAGTTCAGCATCGCAATAAACTTTACGAGGATAAGAAACCAGGAAATATGTGATGCTGAACCTAAATCTAATAAGATAAAACATTTGCGTATGACAAAAGAAAAAAGAGAGATGGGGCTCTACACATGGGGAACGTACTAAAGGCAAATATTCCAAAACTCTCTTTTTCCCAATCTTCAGGTGCTCACTGGTCGTCTTTAAAAAAGATAAAAGATCATCTTTCAGCTGGATTTTTGAAATCTTGGCAATTCGTTCAGGGTCATAAAAACAATCCACCAGCCCCACTGTCTCCAACTGCCTTTTTATGTAATTAAGCCATGGTATCTTCTGCATATGATTAAGGCTAAAGCAATCCAGTATTATTGCACGATTAAGAGCCGGCTCACCCTTTTCCCATATTGAGTGCCATAGCAAAGTTGGAGCAATTTGTATACAGTGGGTTAAAGGGGTCAGACCAAGTTCATTGTGACAAAAAATAATTGGGAGACTACTTGGGACTGTTTATAATCGTCTAAGGAAATTATTCTCCACGGCCTGAAGGCGAGACGGATTGCAAAAGCCCCACACTCCGGTCCCATACAAGGTTACAGAGCATGAGCGAGCCTTATAAATGTTAATTATCGAGTCAATAGGTCTGGATCCTAATTTCTTTGTAAACCTAAACAAAGCCTCCAAGTTTTGGTTGAAACTATTAACCCTAGTTTCAACTAAATGATGCCAAGTGCCTTTCTGGTCAAAGGGGATGCCTAGGTATGAAAAAGATGGAACATAAAACATCCTCTCATTTTTGATACAACATTATTTTAAAAGGGGGGGATTTACCTACCACCATAGTATAAGACTTTGCTGTATTGGTCTTTAGACCCAAATCAGACATAAAATCATTAAATCTAGTGACAAGCGTTTGCAGTCCCACACCAGTTCTAGACATCAACACACAATCATCGGCGTAGTGTAACGCCGGAAGATTTCTAGAGCCTATCTTGGGAACATCAACATGGCCTTGATTAACATAACTTTCCAAGTCACTGATGTAAAGACAAAATAAGAAAGGGGCGAGTACGCTTCCTTGGCGTACCCCATGGTTCATTTTAATAGGAGAGTTAAGTTCCCCATTCACCCCATACCTGACCCGCCCAGTCACGTCCTGATGCATTTGTGCTAAGAAATGGACTACAGATTGGTCTATGCCCAGATCCAGCATTTTCTTCCATAGTTTCCCTCTCTCCACCCAGTCAAATGCCGATGTAAGGTCCATAAAACCCAAATAGATGGAACCATTTTTGACTAGTGTGTACTTACTTGCTTATGACCAGGTGGAGGTTGAGACACTGTGTAAGATCAAGGTAGCGAACGAAGAGAGAGAGAACTGCAGCGTAGAGTTGATTCAAGGTAGGTTTATTAAGCAGAACAGTAACGACCCCGTCCAGCATACAAGCCCTGAGAGTAACGAAAGAGGAAAACCTTCCCTCTCAAACAGACCATCCAAAAATGTGATGACCACAGAAGATTCAACAGAACTCACCACCTTAATCTCTGGCCAGCGCGAGTACACATCCATACAAACAAGAACATACTGATCACGAGATTTTACCTTGACAGGCCCCAAAATATCAATGGCAACATCAGACCAAGGCCCACCCGACTGCTCTCTCACCACCATGGGTTGTGTTCTACACTTCAAAACCTTGTCACTGCACGCACATTCAGAACAATTCCTAACCTCCCTTTCAATCCAGACATCCATGGCTGGCCACTAATATGCTTCTCTCAACCTTTCCTTAGTCTTAACAATCCCCATGTGACTGGCATGCGCACTCTTCAACAACCTATCCCATAAGATACGAGAAGGAATTAATCTGCTGCCCCTCAAAAGAATACCATCCACAACCGTGACTTGCCAAAAACCCTTCATCTCCAGATCGCAATCTTTCTTCTCACACCACCCCTCCAAAACCATCGTCATCACCTTTTTCAAAAGTTCATCCTTCGCTAAAGTCTCTCTCCATTCATCTTCAGAAACAATTCCGTCACTAATCAAACAAACATCCACCTCTTCTTCAAATTCTTCACCACCAAAGTAATCACACTCTACTGGTTCTTCATATTCATTGCCCAATCTAGATAAACAATCAGCAAGGATATTACTGGCACCTGGCAAATAGGAAACAACAAAATTAAACTCCTGTAAGGCAACAACCCACTTTCGAATGCGATGAAAAAACAAAATCAATTCCCTTTTTCACAAAAAGTTCCTTTAATGGTTTATGATCCGTTAAAACTTCAAACTTGCTTCCCCAAAGAAATATGGGTAACTTGCGGATAGCCCAATAAATGGCGAGAGCCTCCCTTTCCACAACAGAATAGTTGCACTCTGCCCCTCTCAAGGGTCTGGACATAAACAAAACAACCTTCTCAACACCCTCAGATTTCTGAAACAACACCACCCCATAACCTTTAGCGCTGGCATCTGTCATTAAATAACAACTTTTCTTTGGATCAAAACTGCCAAGATCTTGGGCTTTACTAAGACACTTCTTAAGGTGCTGAAATTCCCCATCACAATCACTCGACCAAACAAACTCACACCCTTTTTTTAAAAGGCCCCTTAAATGTCCAGTCACACCAGCAAAATTGGGCACAAACTTGTGGTAAAATTCTGACATTCCCAAGAATTTCACAAGTTCTTCTTTGTTTATGGGAGCCCTGAGTTTGCAAATAGTCTCAATCAACGCGGCTTTGGGTTTAATACCATTTACAGACACTTGGTAACCCAAATACTCAATTTCAGCCACATCAAATTTACACTTGTCAGCCCGTAATGTCAACCCAGCATCACACAACTTCCTCAAGACCAATCTCAACCTCTGATCATGTTCTTCGGAGTCCACACCAAACACCAAAACGTCATCCTGATATATTTTGACCCCCTCAACCCCTTTCAGAATGTGTTCCATGACTCTTTGGAACACTGAGGCCGCAGAGATCAAGCCAAAAGGCATTCTCAAAAATTTGAATGTACCATAGGGCGTGATAAAGGCTGAAAGGTTCTGAGAAGAGGGGTGTAATCTGACCTGATGGTAGGCCGAAGTCAGGTCAAGAGATGAAAAATGCTTCGCCCCCCCAAGAGAACACAACATTTCACAGATGTTAGGCAATGGATAGTGATCCACCACCACTGCCTTGTTGAGCTCTCTTATGTCCACGCAAAGCCTGGCCTCCCCATTGGCCTTGCGGGCCATAACGATCGGAGAAAGCCATTCAGTTGCTTCAACCTCCTCTATGATCCCATTGGCTCTCAATTTGTCCAGCTCAGCTCTCATACTTTCTTTCACCATAAGAGGGACTCCCCGAACTTTTGCTACCTTAGGAATAGAACCAGGTTTAACTTTGATGTGATGCACGTAGTTTTTAAGACACCCCAGTTTGCTTTCGAACACCTCAGAAAATTGACTTACCGGTGGGTAGTTCCAATCGTCGCCAAATGTAAGATCAAGGTAGCGAACGAAGAGAGAGAGAACTGCAGCGTAGAGTTGATTCAAGGGAGGTTTATTAAGCAGAACAGTAACGACCCCATCCAGCATACAAGCCCTGCAACTGTCAACTGACAAGCTGTTTACATTCTTGAGTAATGTAATGTTCCACATTCCAGCTCACTGTTTCTAGGCTACGTGAGCTACATTCCAAGGCAGAACGATGGACACTACACACTGCTCAACAGTTCAAAGGCCCCTTCTGAAGCCATACTGTATATCTGAAAACTTCCCACTTTCCGTTACCCGTCTCAAGGCGATCTAAAATGACCCTGCCCATCAATTTACATGTACAATCAATTAGCGAGATTGGGCGATAGCACCTTGGGTCAGACCTGTCCCCTTTTTTAAAGATGGGTACTATAATCACAGTGGCCCATGATTTTGTGGGGCCCTGGGAAGCTATACAGCTTAAAATCTTAGTCAACAGTGGGAGCCAAAGTACTGTATTGGCCAGGAAAAGGTCAGCGGGGATGCCGTCCGGGCCAGATGCCTTATTCTTTATGGTTTGATTTAAGGCTTTTTTAACTTCCTCAAAAGTCGGGGGCGCCAACTCTAGAGGCCCCGGACCAATTTGCTTGTCACTATATTTTAAAGTGCAATAATGCTCGCCCTCAATACTATATAAGCTAGAGAAATGTTGAACACATGCATCGGGCATAATTGTGGCATCAATGCTGCTGCTGTGTGCACTTTGAAAAAAAGTTGAATTAACA
The DNA here is from genome assembly GCA_963921515.1 of Calotriton arnoldi. Lineage (NCBI taxonomy): Eukaryota > Metazoa > Chordata > Amphibia > Caudata > Salamandridae > Calotriton > Calotriton arnoldi. The sequence continues at coordinate 1,267,956 of CAWUFW010005403.1, forward strand.
GTTTTCCAAAAAAGTCTTGGGTCTTTGTTGAGACTAGCTTCATACAGTTGTTTCCATGCCTCTTTTCTTCTGGCCATTTTGCGTTTCAGAATAGCCTGTTTATATTCATTCGAAGATGTCTCACCACTAAATTATCCCTAGGTTTTTTTTTAGTGCCTTAATAAGGTTACTATGAAATCTGAACAATCATTGTTAAACCATTTGTGGGGCCTATGTAATCTCGGTTTCCTGTCACCTCATAATACAACATTAATTGTCTCCGTTATCTCGGCAAAAGCCCTTAGCATGGACGGTGGGTTTATTCTACTTTCTAAACACTCCAAAATTTGTGCCTTATTTACAGTCAGAATCTGCTGAAGAACAGAGTCCAGGTCCACCAAGGCCCACTTACGCAAGAGACCCTTATTTTTATTGTGAATTATAGGATGGAGATTTGAACCCTGTGCAGCGGTAGGGTTGTGGTGTTGCGTTAATATAGCTGTGCAAAACAAACCAGCCATGGGCTCTGCCTGCCAGTGTTGCCTTATCCTCCACTAATGAGATCTGTTTGATGGTTTTATTTACCAGACATTTAAAACCTGCATGAGTTCCTGGCGCCTCCCACAGATCCTGTAAGCCCCTTTGTTTAATTGACTCGTAAAGCTAGTCCCTTGTGGGAGAGTTCTCCCTAGTCGTCATTTCCGGCAGAGATGGGCACCCTTGATCTTATGCCAGCAATTAATAAATGCGCCTCTTCTGGCCAGTGACTGTTTCTGCAGCCCAAACTTAAGTCTTATTTGGGCTGGTGACATGTACTTGGGAAGGCTGAGGATCATTCTAAATGCACCAGTTATTAATGAGTCCAGTGTGGCCATGTCTCTGCTCCCATAAGTTATTGTTGGAACGAGCTTTGTCTGAATCTCCCGAAGTATTGGAGCAAAGCTTGAACTAGCTACTATCTTCTTCAGGTTTTTTAGCGCAAGAGCTAGAGCATTGCCTCTCCTCCTCAGGGCTTCTTTTTGGGGAGTAAATGAGCCATTACTGTCTGTTATAACTCCTAGATACTTATATTCTCCTACTGTCTCCAGAGGCTGATTGGCAAGATGGACATTTCTAATCCCGAACCCTACTTCTATATACCACACTGGAAAGTAGAACTTTCATACTAGATTTTCTTAGGAAGAAGCAACACACTGCATACCATGCTGACAGCAAATGTTGTGGTTATCAGTGAGGCATCAGTGCAGTGTTCCCTGTGAAAGGAAAGCACATTCCGCTGCAGCATCCTTTCTTCTGGACTCAGCTCATTATCTGTATCAAGTGCGGCGTAGCATCTTCTTGGTGCTCTGGCAGCAGTCAAGACCGTTTCCAGCAGTATCTTGTGCGATAATCTGGGCGAAGGACCACTCCTGACAAGTGGTCAAATGTCAGTCCTTATATATCAAATCTTATTGGAGATTGGAATTTCTGACATAAATTTTTAAATATCGGATATAGACTATGTGCATCAATGTGTGCGTCTCAGACATATCCTTATGAAATATAAGGTAAATGGATGTCAATTCAGACTACAAAAAAAGTATTTGATCACAAAAAATCAAGAATCCCAGTAGTTATATCATCAGTCCATCTTTTAATGTAATCTCCATATTCCAGTTTCCAGTTGTCACACTTTGAGCCTTTTTAGCCAACATGTGTTTCGTCGAGAGGGCGTGTCACCTATAACTTCGTCAGGGCTAAAAATAAAACAAAACCACTATTTACACAAGCCAATCTCCTTAATAATACATTATCACTGTTACCCCTCACCTCGTGACAAAGTTGTATGTGAAATTAAAATTAACATGCTAAAAATTAGATAAATAAAATAGTAGTCATATTGAAGCACCCAATGTGGAAAGCCTTCAACAACGTTAAAAATAGATGTATAAATCACAACTACTTGAATCCAAATATATAAGAAATATAATTTCCAATTGTAGACATCATAAATAACAAACATCAAGAATTACATAATCACCCTGCTGTGACACATGCAGATTGCATCTCCATCACCATGCGTAAAAAATATAGTAAGAGCTTGCATGAACCCAAACCTACCTAAGTATAAATTCACTAATCACATACCTTAATATCACCAATTGCTTATTATAAAACAGAGTAGAATGTTTTAAATAAAATTAGGAGTACATCCAATTGTTCAATCCATTCAAATGTATCAGAAAAAAAGAGTAAAGTAAAAACGTGTATCCACTCACCTATTAAGGAATGTAATTCTTCACATACAAAGTAATCTCTCATAATACCATAGCATCTAAAAACAACAATAACATATAGACAACAACTACTGCTAAGTGGACATAAATATACACAGACTTAATAACTCTCTACTCTGTGCTCGATAGAACAATATTTAGGAAGCCAAAAACTATAATTTCTAACCTGAGTCAACACAATTGAAGACACAAGCGCAGCCACCAACTCATTCCTACTTGAATCTCTAACGAAAAATGTGTCCAGTTCCCATATAAAGATCTGTTTTAATCCTTGCTTACCGGAGAGTATTAGTAGTAGTAGAAATCTTTATTCGGTTAAAATAGGTATTGCCATTAGAAATAGATAAAATCAAATAAAACAATCAATACATCACATCAGTATTATAAAATGTTCAGTGAGAGAAAAAGAACAAAGTGCATATCTACAGTGCAATAAACATTGGCAAACAGTCATTCTGCCTGGGAAACAAATATACCTCTCCAATCTGAGTTTCAAACAATCAGCAGCATAAAAAAACCTCGACAGAAGAATTAAAAAGGGACAAAGTGCATAACCACAGTGCAATAAACATTAGCGCACAGCAAATCGACGTAGGTAACAGATAAATCTTTCCAATCAAAAATACAGACAAATCACAACAACAAAAGCCTCAGATATCCCACCCAAACAAAGGCTAAATTAAGGCCAGGCCTCCCGTAATTTGACAATGCTGCTTAAAACAATCCTAGATTCACATAAGTTTGAACATCCCTCAGCATAAAAAGAAACAGCATGGCATGCCTTACTTGATTACATTTAAAAAACCTTTAGGTTGGGTATTACAAATTTTCTCCTAGGAAAAGTATAAAAATTACATAAAAAAACAGAATAGAAGATGGTCTGGGCTGAAATTTTGTCACACTCACAGGGTCCGAGGGTACCCTGAGCGGCCCAGCCCTTAGGAAAGCTGATTAATGGCAATAATAGATTCATTCTGAACATGGTTAAAAGCTGACGGTAGTACACATTGTTTACCCATGTCAAATATGCTCCATTAAATGAACAGTTTTGGTCAAACAACGGGCATGAACAGCAAGTTTCTGTAATTTAATTCTTTCCTTGTCAGCAGTAATACGAGTTAAAACATCTGTTTGACCCATGTATAGTCTGCTTTTTTAATGATTCTTTCAGGACAGGAAAACGGACTAGGAGGGCCCAAAGCTATGAGTTCGGACTTGATGTAGCTCAGCCAGGTAGTCACTCTCAGGTTATCTAGGCAGAGGCAGTCCTTGATGATCAGTCTAGTCAAGGTTGGCTCACCAGATAGAGATCCAACTTAACAATAGCCTAAGTTTGATAGTATCTGAGATATATTTGAGGCCCAATGAATATGCGCTGTTACATCACATGCGCTACAATGCATGCGATTACAACGCGGTCGTTACAACGACCGCGTTGTTACAACGCAAACCATTACATCGCAAGTCGTTTCTCTGACTTGCTGTAGGGGGCGCGCTGGACTTAGGAATAGCATCATTTACTATTCCAACTCCAGCGTGTGCAACAGTAGGGAAGGTGTTGGAATAGTAAATTATACTATTCCTTAGTTTAGTGCGCCCCCTACAGCAAGTCGTAGAAACGACTTGCGATGTAATGGCTTGCGTTGTAATCGTATGCGTTGTAAGCGCTGTTTCCCGGCCCAATTCCTCATGAATAACATGAGTTAATTTACTTTGGGAGACAGGTGATAGGTGCCTGGAAAACTTGTTTACTTCGACCTGAATGGCACTGCAGTCCCGATACCCCCAAATATCACTACCATAGCATGTGGCGGATACACATTTGGAGTTATATATGTGACGAGGAGCCTTTATTGGCTTCCTGCCCACTCTAGCGCTAAAATCCATGACTGACCCACAAGAAGGAGCTAGCATGAGTCTTTTAAAAAAAAGTATGGGGCCCCAGGTGTTCCTCTCATCAAGGAGGATACCCAAGTAGATAAAAGTGTGTACTGGAATAATCTTTGTTTTATTACAAAAATGGGCTTTCAATTTGTCTGGTTTAACGCCAGTGATTGAAACGAAAGATTTTGCGTACTTTATTGAGAGGTATAAATTGCTCATAAAATCAGCAAAAGAGTCAAGTAACACTTGGAGCCCTAATGCCGTCCTTTGCATAAGGACGGCATCGTCTGCTTATAAAAGAACTGGTAATGGACGGATGCCTACTCGGGGGCGTCACATTGTTTTCCCAACAACACCTCCTCTAAACTAATAATGTGAATGTCCGCCAAAACGGATACCAGAGCTGGATCAACACCAAGAGACGACAACAGCATTGACCAAAGTTCATAATGATTCACCCGGTCAAATGCTGATGTAAGGTCCATAAAACCCATGAAAAGAGTACACTTTTTAGCTACCTTATATTTCTAGATTAATAAATGCAAATTCAGGCTCTGGTCAGTAGTGCTCAGGCCAGGCCTGAACTCATACTGTGAGTCAGAGATGATGTTTTTCTCCTCGACCCACAGAGACAGTCTTTTCAGAAACACCGGACCCAGAACCTTAACAGTAGTATCAGTCAGAGATATGGGCCTATAACATCTTGGGTTGGCCCGGTCAGCTTTTTTGAAAATTGGCACAATGATGGAGTGGAACCGTGAACTAAAGGGGCCTAACACCACTGCAGCATTTAGAATATTAGACAGCAGGGGGGCCCAAATAACCACATCGCTCCTGAAAGGGTCTGCCGGGACACTGTCAGGACCAGGGCCCTTATTACAAGATAAGCACCTGATGACACAAGGGACTTCTTTGATCGAGAAAGAAAGGCTGGAGTTGCCCAGTACCTTTTTACCAATGTTTAGAGTTGCAGACTCCATCCCATCCTCAAAAGAATAAATTTGGGAAAAGTGGTCATGCCACTTATCTTCAGCTAAGACTGAGGACAGAGTTAGAGCAGCCTCAGCAACTAATAAGGGGTGGCTAAGGACTCTCCAAAAAGGAACCATACCATTAAGATCAATAGCTCTCATTAACTGTTCCCAGCCATCGTCTATAAGAGACTCTTTTCTCTCCTTTGTGACCTTGTAGATGGCACGTAAGCGTTTAACCTCCCCCTGTTCCTTGGGGAACATTTGAGGGCCTTCATTAGAGCATGATGAGTTTAGGACAAGGCTCATTAAATCACGGAGGCCTCCTGGAGGTTGTGTGGCCTCGACTAGGTGCAGTAAGGAGAAATCTCACACCAGTATATAATACAGAGAAAGTGTTTAAAATGTCGGTGAGGGCTAAATTGGGCTTGAGACATCATTCTAACTCATAGCTCCTCTGCCTAAACAGGTTTTCAAAATACTCCTCTGGTATTAATTTAGTCCATTTCAGACATCTGTGCTGGTCTAAAGGGGCCAAATATTTGGTGGGAGAGGTCAATGGTGGCGGTCTCTGACTGAAGAGTACTCCTGAACTGATTTCCTTGTGTAATACAGCGTCCTACTCTGCCTCCATCTTACCCCCATTAACTAGCAGCAGCAATCGACAACGGACACTCCAAGAGATGCCCAAAAAGGTCGCCATCTTGGAATTGTAACTCATACCTTTACAATCCTTATCCAAAAATTGACTTCTTTCAAATCAAATAAAACAAGAGAGCCCATGAGTACAATCTAATCATATACTACAATCAAACTCAAAATTAACATATGCTGACTATTTTGCATCAAACAAAATAACTAATATTTCTACAACAATTATTACAAACGTCATCCTATATAAGTATTTCAGCAATATCTGGCCTAACCAAAGCTGAAATTCTGTTACAATCATGGTCCCCATCTTGAAATAAAAAATTACTAAGTATCCACATTCTCAGACTGCATACAATTCTGTTTACAACTCAATGCAACATACCTATTATCATTAAGATTCCCATAATCATAACTAAACCAGATACAGGGTCACATATGGGTATCCATGTAACATAACAAATAGTAAGGAGGCAAACTGTTAAAGCCTGCTACATTTGTGTGAGTATAATTGCCATATTAGAATCACTACTAATTTCCTACTCTCCGTTATTGTAGGTAAATACATCAGAATATATCATAACAGGGCTAACCAGTTTCATAATTAGAGCTTCTGTAATCTTAATTAGATTCCATTTGTGACACTATCCTATCCAAAAGTTAATCAAATGCACATTTATTGATGAAGTAACCTCGCAAGGCAATCGTAGTGAGTACAAAAGAATATATTCAATGTAGATTAAATAAATGAAGATTAACACAAACGGCCTCTTATTTACGTACTTCAACAATAACCGGCCTTACCAGACTGGAATTGTAATGCAGTTCCGGCCGCTATCTTATTTCACTATTTACTACATATTCACCTTCTCAAACTGTATACTATTCTGAATTGAACTCAATACACCATGCCTTATTATCGTTAAGAATCCCATAATCATGACAAAACCAAATACAGGGTCCCACATGGGCATCCCTATAATATGCAATAGTAGAGAAGTAATCCGTTAAAATCAAATTCATTCGTGTAAGTATAATTGCGACCTTAAAATCATTACTCCATACACTCTGTTACTATAGGTAAATAAACAAGAAAACGTCATAACAGAGCTAACCAATTCCATAATCAAAGCTCCCATAATAACAATAGAACAAAATTCCATTTGGCCACTATCCTATCTTAAAATTTGTCAAATCCATAACTATGAATAAAGTGAACTCCCAAAACAATCATGGTCAATAATAAGTAGATGGAAAGGCAATGTAGTATCTGCCACACCACAACACAAATTATTAGTCTCCTAGAAAATATTGTAACTCATGTTCAATAGTCAACCCCTTTTTCACCGCCTTCAATCTCATAATCCACAAATCTTCATGTCGTCTAAGGGACAATACTCTATTACCACCCCCGGATCCCTGGCCCTGTGTAGGACGCTGTATTACACAAGGTAAAGAGTTTGGGAGTACTCTCCGGTGAGCATGGATTAAGACAGATCTTGATATGGGAATTGGGTACATTTTTTGTTAGAGATTCAAGTGTGAATAAGTTGACGGCTGCGCTTGTGTCTTCAATTGTGTTTGCTCAGGTTAGAAATTATCATTTTTGGCTGGCTAAATATTGTCCTATCTGGCACGGAGTGTAGAGTTATCAACTCTGTATGCATTTGTGACCACTTAATAGTAGTAGTTATCTATACGTTATTGTTGTTTTTAGGTGCTGTGGGATTATGAGAGATAATTTTGTATGTGAAGGATTACATTCCTTAAAAGGTGAGTGAATACACGTTTTTACTTTACACTTTTTTTTATACATTTGTATGGGTTGGACAATTAGATGAACTCCTGATTTTATTTTAGATTTTCTACTCTAGTTTTATAATAAGCAATTGGTGATATTAAGGTATGTGATTACTGAATGTATACTTGGGTAGGTTTGGATTCACAAAAGCTCTTACTATATTTTTAAAACATGATGATGGAGAGGCAATCTGCATGTGTCACAGCAGGGTGATTATGTAATTTATGTTGTCTGCAATTAAAAATTATAATTCTTATATATTTGGATTTGAGCAGTTGTGACTTATATATCTATTTGTAATGTTGTTCAAGAGTTTCCACATCGGGTGCTTCAATATGACTACTATTTTATTTATCTAATTCTCAGCCTGTTAATTTTAATTTCACATATGACACTGTCACAAGGTGAGGAGTAACAGTGGTACTGTATTATTAAGGAGATTGGCTTGTGTAAATAGAGATTTTGTTTTATTTTTAGCCCTGACGAAGTTGTGGGCGACACGCCTTCTCAACAAAACACTTCTGGGCTAAAAAGGTACAAAGAGTGACAACTGGAAATATGGACATTACATTAAAAGATCGACTGATGATATAACTACAGTGGACTTTTTGATTTTATGTGCTCCGGAAAGTTTTTTCATTGATTTGGAACCTGTTTGGTTCACTGAGGTTGTCAGGTGGACACTCTTCCTTTTTGAGCACCATAGTAGAGACAAGTGTGAGTTGTATATATTAAATGTTTTTGGTGCTATAAGTGTGCACCAGCAGCAATACCCAGCCACTGTTGAACTTGTTTTGAGTACCCTGGGTTGTGGCAGCACCGTATAAATATTGATTAATTCTGTATTCAGCATGAGTGCCCTGGAAGATTGTGATAAAATGGCAGAAGACCTATTTTAGAATTTGAATACAGCTGTCACTAGAGGTCAGGCAGTGAGCAGTGGAAACCCACATAGGAGAGAAGGATTAAGATACAAATTCCTCAGACTTGAGAAAGTAAAAAAGTGATAGGTGTTCAAATGGTGGAAAGGCACTACACTAAAGCAATATTTGAAATTGAATAGGATAGTAACTGTTTATGATACTATAGGTGTGCACCAGCAGCAATACCCAGCCACTGTTCAACTTGTCAATTCAGATTACACTATTTTGGCTATATGTCTGTGTTTATTCTTATGTGATGTTGACATTGTGATAACGAGACACTTGTCTCCGACTTATGTCACATCAGATGTTTTATCTATGTTATTCTTTGAATGACTTGACACTTTCACAGTTCTTGGAATGATAAGATCAGACGACATCTGCGTCAATGGCAGACATGACAATGATTCTGCATGAATTGGGGTAGAAATGGCGACTCTCATTACCTAAAATTGAGAAAATAATAACTATTGTTACCTAAGATGGAGTTGGAGACTACTTAAAATAGAGTCGGACCTTAGGGGCTTTATGTAAAGTCGTCACGGTGTATGGGAAGGTTCAACAGGTGCATGGTACTGGAGGCAGTGTACATTAGTGTTTGATGTCTTACCTAGCTTTGTGTTCTTGTTTCACTTGTATGTGCTCTGGGACCAGTCGTCATTTTGTACACATAAGAAGATTTGACAGGTGTGTGGTATTGAAGGCAGTGTATGTTGGTGCTTGCCTTGCTGGTGTTTGCAATTGTGTGTACTGGAGTGTATTATAGTTATGTATGGATGGCAGTTTCTGACATAGCTGTAAGCTGTAGTATGTGAGGGCTTTCTTACCTTGGCAGTGTATGACATTGATCTGATATTTAATTATTTTGCTGTGCTACAAATTTTAAGCCAGCATATGTTTAGGGCTGTCATCATTGTGATCAGGAGACATGCCTACTGAGCAAGGGAGTAGCCAGGAAAATAAAATACTCCCCACTTTGAGCCTATGGCATTAAATAACAGGGCAACATGAGTGATCCCAAATTTTTCTATGAAAGCCAGTGAGAATTGTTCATCCAAGGAAAATTTGGAAAGAATCATTCAAAATAATGCATTTTATAGCATGATTCTACGGACTTTGGTCAAAAACTGCCTTTACCTGTATTGACTTCTTTGTTTCATTCTTTCCCTCTTTCTAGCTACACAACCAACTAAGACATGTGAGATCAATGGCATTAAGATTCTGCTTAAACAATTCTCGAACTGCAACACAAACAATGTAGTGTATTGCATTAAATGTCCTTGTGGCTTACACTACATTGGCAAAACAACGCAGGTCGTTAAAAAAACGAATTTTGCAACATCAATCGCGTATCCGGTGCAGAGTAGAGAATGCCCCTCTAGTGGAACATTATATAAAATCTAGCCACTCAGAAAAAGACATGTTATGGTGGGTGATTGAAGTTGTCAGACCATCTAAAAGACAGACAAATGTTGATCAGGTGCTCACTTTGAAGGAAAACAGATGGCTTTGTCGCACCGATAACATTAGTAAAGGCTTGAACTCTGCAACAGAATGGCATACATTGTCTCCGGTGTTTTTTAATCATGTGTAATTCCATCAATGATTCACAGGGATTGCTCCAGAATTATTTCTAGAAATGTACATAAGTTGTTTTTTTAAACAAACTTATATGTACTTGAGTATCCATCAAAGACTCGCATCAGTCACTGTAAAACTCTTACCAATAATTTACATAAGTTATCAATGTCTGTATCATTTTATCAAGTATGAACTTCCTTCTATGATGTACAACGATCACTGCAAAAACTTTATTGATATAATGAATTTCAGTGGAGACAAGACTTTGAATTGTATTGACACAAGTAATGATACAAAACCATTCATATGAAATGATGTTATAATGGCATAAGATTCTTTAAAAACATCGTATTTTTCAGTATTTTTTAATATGGCCTGAAGAGACAGTCTATACTGATTTTTGTTCGCTATATTGACTAATGTAAGATATGTCAATTCTTGCACATTCACATGTCTATACATGCTGTATATTATTATACTGTGAAACATTCTAACTTTTTACCCTTTTCTTAAGGAAGTGGGAATTCTCTTTTCTCTATCTTCTTTCATAACATACACTTGAGGAGATAGATAGCGATAGAACTTTGCAATATAATGTCTTACGACTGTCGAGTGAAGCTTCAGTTTCAATTTGAGATTCTCTAGATAGATTTAAGATCTTTTACAGCTAATGAGCTATGCTGAATATTTTTCTAGAAAATTATCAGAACCAATTTGTGAGCCATTTTTTGTATTAGCTCTTTGCTATTTTAATATGGCCGCGCTATTTACTTAGCTCTACACACATAATTCGGGTAGTCCACTTTCTATTTTGAGAAACGCGGCACCCGGAATCTGAACCATTTAAATAAACGCGGGTGTAGTATTAGCACTGAAGACGCCGACTGCAGAGCCAGCGGTACGTCTTGTACATCAAGCCCCATCAGGATTCAGGTAATCTCTGTTCGGCAACGCTGTTACTCGTTTACGGGCATTTGTCTTGTATAGCAAGATCTTGATATTCATCATTTGGTGTTTCAGATGGATGTGTGTTTTGCACAAGAGGGCTGTTTAATGACCACACTAAGGGTCGTTACTCTAGGATTGCCCGGTAAGGATTGAATATCTGCCAGAGAATTGATGATTTTTAGTGAAATTTTATTGTATTTTTAAATCGTGACACTTGGTCCTGACTTAAATAGTTAGGTAATGATTTTTTCCAAAATATGTAAAAATATCGCAGTTCAAACGATTCTAACCTTAATATTGTGATTACACATGTATGCGCAACACACAAGATGTTAAGAATAAGTCTGATGATCAAAAATATTAGCTTTAGGTACTATGAATAGCCCGAAGTACTGTTAATATTTTATAAATGTGATTGGAATGTATTATTAAAGGGTTTACCTCTCTTTATAATTAGGAATTTTCTACCTTGCTTAGCAAATAGGTTTGCGATAGACCATACCGCACTTCAGTGTGGGCTATTATAAAATTACGTTAATACATTAATTCCAGCTACTGTGAATAGCCTGAAGCACGGTTTACATTTTTGGCAATACGTATTACTATAGGGATTGTTTTACATTAAAACTAGCAGTTTCCGTCAACCTCGTTTAGCAAATAGTTTTGCGGTTGATTAAACCGCTTTCCAATGTGAGCCACTATAAAGTTGTATTAATCTTCTCCTTTTCAGCTTCATTGCTGGTACAAGTGGGAGGCCATTTAGCCACCACGTCTTTTTGATCGTCAACTACAGAACCAAGTTTAAATCTATCCACATTACTTCCTAAGTAAGTGCCAAAACCGGCACCCTTTGAAGATCTTCTTCTTTTCATTTCCTTCAAATTCACTTCTTGGGTGAAAAAATCTCTTTTAGAGATGGGATGAGCTTTTCTTCATTTCTACCCACATTTATGTATCCTAAGTTGGATACGCTAAGTTTGCACATTTTCTCTCTTTTTATCTACACGGGTGATATTCTTTATTCTCTAATTTAAAAATGTATTGATCATACGGTAATTGTTGGTTCATTCCGTTTTTGTATAGGGGTCATTCATCATTATATTAATGTCCTGAAGATGGTCTAGCGGATGCTTACAACACATAGACCGAAACGTCGACAACCACACCTATTTTTTGTATTATTTGATTTCAGGATATGTTGTCTGTTTAACTGGTCACATTCTCCTGTGAATGTTTGGAAAAGGTGTTCGCAACTGCAACAATGAGGTGTTTGTAACATCGAAATATTGTAACTTCTGGTTGCATTGTGTTCTTTTTATGGAAATTTTCTTATTCTTTTTTGTACCCTTTGCAATATTTTGCCAATATAAGTTTATCTTTTTGAATATTTATACCCGTGTTAGATCTTTTGTGTAGATTTGTTCACATTGAAATAAGAAAATTGAATTTGAAAAATTGAAGTGTGAGCTACTGGATAGAGCTTGCCAACATTGAATGCAAAAATTAATGTGAATATGTGGTTTAACAAATCCCTTGTAGGCACACTTACCTGCTAATACTAATTTTAAGTCAGCATTTGTTTAGGGCTGTCATTGTTGTGATCAGGAGACATGCCTACTGAGCAAGGGAGTAGCCAGGAAAATAAAATACTCCCCACTTTGAGCCTATGACATTAAATAACAGAGCAACATGAGTGATCCCAAATTTTTCTATGAAAGCCAGTGAGAATTGTTCATCCAAGGACAATTTGGAAAGAATCGTTCAAAATAATGCATTTTGTAGCATGATTCTAAGGACTTCCTTTACCTGTATTGACTTCTTTGTTTCATTCTTTTCCTCTTTCTATCTTCTTTCTTTCATTTTAGTCTTTTTTCATATTTTCTTTTTTATCCATCTTTCTTTACTGCTTTTTGTTGTTATTGATCTTTCTTTTCTTCTTTCCATTCTACTTTCAATCCTCTTTGCAACTTTCTTCCTGGCTGCCCTTCCTTCTTTTGTTCCATCTTTCATTCTATCTTTTAGTTCTTTTTTTATATTCCAATTTAATTTTCCTACCATCCTTCTTTTAATTCCTTAATTTTTCTCATATTCCTTACTTATTTTTTTCAAATGATCCTCTTGTCTTTCTTTTCCCCTTCATTCCATCCTTTTTTCTTTTTGCATTTCTTTAATTTGTTAATTGTTTCTCTTCTTTCTTTCTACCAGCCTTTCCTCTATCTCCCATTTTTTTGCATTATTTCAGTCTACTTCCCTGCTTGTCATATTTCTTTCTGTCCTTTCAGTGTTCATTTTAGTTATTTGTTCCTTGCATCTTTTCTTCTTGCAGTCCTTCTTTCCATGCTTCTCCCTTTCTTTCTTCCTTTGTATTTCTTCCCTTATTTCCATTTTTCTTTTGTGCCGTTTTCCATCCTGCTTTCTTTTTGCTTTCCATCTTTCTCTCATTTGCATTCTATTCTACTTCCCTCACACTCTCACACTACATTTGCCTCTCACTTATGTTGTCTTTACTATTTAAGAAATGTCTCTTTTTTGTCTGTCGCCAGTTGGCTTCTTTGGCACCAGTTGGCCCTCATACCACAGCTTTGTCATGGTAATTATTCTTACCGCACTGCAATCCACATATAAAAGTTAGGAAGGGCCATAAAACAATTTATTTTTCTCCAGTGGCACCCCCGCTTAAGGTGATAAAGCAGGTGCTTCACTACTCCCTTGCAATTGATGTTCATGCATCTTCCAGATGGTGTGATGCTGGGTGCAGATTTAGTTGCTTTCTTCCATGTGGCACATGGTCACGCTGGTTTGGCCAACTAGTGTGACTTGGTATAGGATGTGGTGAAGTGCTGGGCTGCACCTTTGTGTGTGCGAGAGTATGTGATAGAGGGTGCTTTCCTTGTGGACGTGTGTGTTGCTTGTGGAAGATGGAGAAGGTGTGTGAGTTTGTTTGTTTTTTCTAGGTCATTGTGTTGAAGCTTAACTTGTGTGTATGGAAAGGTGATGATCTAATGATGTGAAATGTCTGTGTATCTATCTGGTTTATCCTGTGTGTAAGGAAAGGGTTTAATGTACTGACATAATGTGTCTCTATAAGCTGGGAGGCCATGCTGCAGAATGTTGACTGTGGATGCTGTAAGAATGCAGTGATGCTTGGAATGTTGGTATCTGTGTGCTTGGTGAAGCTTAGGGGTAGGTTAAAATTGGAGGGAGAATGGTACCCTAAATAGGGGCATAGCAATGGCCCCTGCAGCATCTGCGGCGCAAAGGGGACCCCACCATTTGGGGGGGGGGAGGGAGGGTGGCTTTTCAGCCCAAGGCCTATGATTATCTGTGCCATATAGGAGGCTGAGGAGGTCTTCACCAAATGCTACTGATCCTAAAGGACCTAACATGATTTTTCTGTAAGTTAAAGGCCTAACATTAATTGAAGAACCTCCTACCTGAATGGCTCCATGAAGACTCCTGCCCTCCAGCTAACCAGAGGCGCAACTAGAGCCACATTTCGGGGGGGCTACTAAAAATTTCGGGGGGGGGGGGCTAATTCTTCCAGCGATAGTCAGAGTGGAGATGCAGGGGCTCTAAAAAGGGGTGAAAAACAACAAAGCCTCGTTAGCAAGTAAATGGTCTTTTAAAGACCTGTGAAGTACTCGGGTGCGTCTGTGTGTGTGCCCGGGAAGCTGTCTCAGCCCGGGCTGCCACACACGATGGGGGGGCTGAAGCCCTTTCAGCCCAATGGGCGTTGCGCGCCTGAGCTACACCACTAACCATCTGAGCTCCCCTGCCTGATCGCTCCTCCTGGAGTTGCCAGTATTTCTGTGCTCGTCTGAAGCGAGGAGGAAAGGCATAGAAATACCCCATATTTTACAGTGTAGGATGATTTACTATTCTGTTTGTTTATAAGCCTTGGTGTACTTTCGGTAAATGGGGAAGGTAAAAATAAGAGCCTATCAGTGCACTTATGTGAAATGTTTTCGCACCAGAGAATGTGGGGCATTGACAAATTGTGAGCGTGAACAGAGGAACACCGGCTCCTGATACGTATTTTGAAGCCTCAATTTCTCCTTTGGGTACATTGTTCTCCACAGCCCAGTTATCTGTTGCAAATACCTCTCTAATTTACACCATTTTACGTTTATATATGTGTGATAAAAATTGATGCTAGCAGCGAACCAGTGTGGCCTAAGAACCCATTACTTACTCATCGCGCACGTGTACCAGATTGTCATCATGGAGACCCCCTTTAAGGAACGGTTGCTATTTCCACATACGGGTAACAGGTTACGCAGCGTCTCTGAGCAGGTTGGTGACAGAGTGGACCGCATTCCGTTGGTACGAGCTGCTGTAAACCAGTGCACGGCGGTTGGCCTTATTTATGGCATTGTCTTTGCTGTCAACTGCTGGAAAATCCACTTTCTTTTGATGCGTGGCATTAGACAACAAAAAGCCGTGCCAACCTGTTTTCGCTTTCTGTTGTGATGACTCCGAGGCCGCGCAATGGGCGTGGAGCCGCTAATGAACATTGTTATTCTCTGGAGACCTGTTACCGGCTTGTGAGGCGTTCGCGCATTGGAAGGCAAATATTGGCTAGAAACGAACTGTTTGTATTTCAGAAGCCTGCTCTGTGTTGCATCACAAGCCTCAACACCTGCCGCTACAATTAGGTTGCTAGGTAGTGTATCTGTATGCTGGTCTGTTTGTAGTTTCACAGCACAGGGCTGCACACATAGAAAGCGAGTTTGAAAGCCCTATTTGGGTTGATTTCACACAGAGTCTGTAGGAGTGTACCCGTAAACTTTGTGAATTTTGACCTGTCCATGCTTCTACCCTCCCCTCCCATCAGATCAGCTCCCGCCCCACCCCATCCTCTCCTCTCCTCTTCCTTTCTTTCCTCTCACCTCCCCTCTACTCAGGGACGTTTTAAGGATTTTGGGGGCCCTGGGCTAAATGTATTTTGGGGGCCCCTGTTCGAATAGCTTTTATTTTATGATCCAGTTTCAGCTCTTTCATGCCCTCTTTGGTCAAATTCTAAATGTGTGTACATCTGATATTCATGGATAGTGATGTGTGTTTTCAGTATTGTAACACAGCAGCAGCTCACTAATATTACTGCAAATAATCTGTCACACCCTCCCATTTCTCATATGTGAGGCCCTGTATTCATCTAAAAGAAACTTTTTATATGGATGTTGCATGAAACAAACACATTTTGCCTGCAAAATGTCTGTAATAGACTCTCTCTCACACATTAAAAATAAATGATAGAAAAACGCTATTTACAACAATCTTTTTAAAAATCATTCAAGGTCATCAGGGCAAGACTCTCTGCAGAACATAGCTGGCTCTATCAGGGGCCCCTCTGAAAGGCTGGGGCCCTGGGCCAGAACCCACTTTGCCCATGCCTTAAAACGTCTCTGCCTCTACTCTCTTTTCCACCCCTTTCCTTTGTCCACCCCCTGCTCTTTTCCTCCCCTATTTCCTCTCAAGTGGCCTTCTCTTCTCCCAATCCTCCGTTTCTTTACATTCCTTACTTTATTTCCCAACGCTAAGTAAAATGTTGCAGCACCCATGACACGCTGGTTACACCACTACAGTGTTGAACTTTAAGCCTTGCTCCAACAGAGACCTGGGGATGAGATATGTAATACAGAAGCTGTGACACTGATTATGTAATACAGAAGCTGTGACACTGATTTTCCCAAGGACTACCCCCCCACCCCCATGGTCCCCATCTGCACACAACCCAGCACCTTACTCATGCTGCCCCCATCTCTGCCTGCTCATGTGCTCTGCTCGCTGTCAGGCTGCAAGCTGTGGGTTCAACCCAGCTGTAAGATAAATAGTTTTGGCTGGTCCAGGCTATGCACTCTATTGCTCCCAGTACCAGCCAACGTTCTTGAGAGATACCTGAACTTGGCTCTCAGAACTTCTTGAGCAGAATGACATTCTGGATGGAGCACAATATGGATTTAGGAAGTTACACAGTACTGAATCCGCATTGGTGGTAGCTACAGAGGAGATCCGTGTTATTATGGATAACGGTGGAAAAGTTGCGGTGGTCCTTATGGACCTATCTGCAGCTTTTGACGCTGTGTGTCACGCTGTTCTAAAACAGCGCCTAGTGGAGATTGGAATTGGAGGCACAGCCCTTAACCCCCTAGTGTATTTTTTCGAGTGATGGAGTGCAGTCAGTCTCCTTTGGAGACTTTACCTCCAGTTCCTTCTCCCTTACTTGTGGAGTTCCACAGGGTTCTTCGTTGAGCCCCACGCTGTTTAACATCTATATGGCACGTCTTGCTAAACTGATTAGATCCTTTGGCTTTAATACATTATCTTATGCAGATGACACATGGATAGTTGTGTATTTTACCAGCAATGTAGAGGAGGTAGCTCCCTGGTTTAAAAATTGTATGAGAGCAATAGTTAACTAGATGAACAACCAATGCCTTAAACTAAACTCAAATAAGACAGACATGCTCCTTTTTGGGCGTGACCTATCATTCTGGAATGCCTCTTGGTGGCCATCTACTATGGGACCTTTACCTAAACCAGTCACCAAAGTGAAACATTTAGGTGTAGTTTTTGTTTCTAAACTTACGTTCGCTGACCAGATGAATCAGCTTATTTCCTCCTGTTTTTTCCTTTTAAAGATACCGAAAAAATTCTCCCCTACATCTCATTTGATCTTCAGACAACAGTTGTTGTCTCTTTAGTGTTATCGGGGCTGGATTACTGCAATGATTATATTTGGGCATGCAGCAAGGCTTACTCAAAAAACACACCAGAGGCTGCAGTTTGCAGCAGTCCGGCTGCTGAAAAACATTAGAAAATACGAACCAGCCTCCAAGGGTTTGAAGGAGCTCCACTGGCTCCAAATAAAAAACAGAGTGGCTTTTAAAGCACCCTGTAATGCACACAAGGCCCTTTATTGGATAGGCCCAGAATATCAGAAGAAAAAAATGCTATGGTATTCTTCCAGAAGATGCCTTCGATCAGCTATGACTAAAACGATGCAAGTTCCCAAGATCTCTAAACTACCTGGGGTGGCAGACATTTTGTTCATGCCACCTCTTTGATTTGGAATCAAATGCCTCTGCCTCTGAGATGTCAACCTAATTTGTTGACTTTCAGAAAGCATTTAAAAACATGGCTTTCTTCTCTATCTTTGTAATGTTCATGCTTTTGTTCTGTCTCAGCAGTATTGTCTGGGTAAACGATAGTGCCAAGACGCCTTCGGGCATTCGTCGCGCTTAACAAATAAAAATCAAATCATTGCTTAGGTGATGTGGGACATCAAGAAGACAATGACAGAGCAGCAATGGAAAAGACAAGAGGAGAGCAAACCGGAAAGGCAACAGATTATGGCCATATTTATGTAGGGATTGCTTCGCTTTTGCACCACGCGACATGGTGCATGCGCAATGCAACCCTAAAATGCGATTTATCAAGCCACAAAAGATCACTTTGCGTGGCCCTGAGTGGCTTGGTAAATACAGAGTAATGCAACGCAGCACAAATCTCTGCTTTGTGTTACTCTGCTCCAGGGAGGTGTTCCATGGGTGTTGCCTGGGTGTTCCCACGCAACACCAATGCATTTTGACGCATTTCCAGATTTGTTATCACAACGGAGAGCGAGAGACAAGCAAACCAGTTGCACTCTCCCACTGACAATACTCTCACACAAGAGCAACTGGTATTCTTAATGGATTTTAAGGGAGAGGAAGAACTCCCTCTATTTCAGGATATTAGTTTTTACCGCTGTAATATTCAAAGATATTGGAGTAGACGCCTCACTCACTTATCGTGACATGCTTCATCATTGGCGCCTATCCACACCCTGGTAAGATGGTACTACCAGGGCAGACTCAACCATAGGTGGAATGGGAGTTCTTAGATAAAGTCAAAACTGGACAAGCAGGGATCCAGAAGGGTGATTTGTTAGAAAATGCCTCAGGTATACCCAAAGACTTTTCTTTATTTTAAGGGTACCTGGGGCATGGATAAAATTGCTAAATTATGGGGTTCTATTGAATATAGTGATTCAATTATACCCACTGTGCCAACGTGTTTCTGCCCGCTCCAAGAGCCCAATCGGGTCTGGGGCCTTCGTCAGGGCTGTATTTTAGTGTATCCCTGCTCTAATGTGCACTCACACCATGCACACTCATGAGGCCTAAAGCTCTCACCTGTCTTGGTCTTCTGTCCAGAGGTGTTTCCTGCAAGACAGAAAAGTAAAACAGAATACGAGGTGTCGTTTAACTGAATCTAAAATTATCCTGAATTTCCTTCTATGATCTAGATCCTTTCTTGGACAGAAATTCCTGTTATAATGTAGAAACATCCATGTCTTTATACCTCATATTTGACACTAGCTACATAACCCTTTACACTGGTTATTGTAGTGCTCCCAAGTGAATGTGCGGTGATTTTTATTTTTCTATTACAAATAATTGCTAACCAGCATTTCTGATACGTGGGTCCTAATTAGATAAACCTTTTGTGCTTTTCAAGGTAGTCCTTATGGTGAAATGACTAGTTCTGAAAAATATATATGCACTGTGTCACACATTTTATAGGTTTTTCTTACCCTCTAATTATTGTTGCCAAGGTTCATGCGGTTCTTGCGAGTGCTGCCGTCTTGTAGTCAAAAAATGTATGGAAACTGCTCTATTTTATGTGGAGCTCAGCCTAGAGCTCCCGGGTTGGGGATCACCAAAATCGGTAAATATCCCCCGTTAACCCAGCCATCCACCCAGCATTGCCATACATCACTGTCAGACGGCTCACCACGACTACGGACTTTGTACTTCGGAGTCACTTACCTGCAGTGGGGATCCCCTGGAAGGCTGGCCGCTTCAGATTCGACACACTCGCCCGTTCTGCCTCGGCGCCCACGGAGGAGTGCGATAGCTAAGTGGCTGCAGGGCGCCCCAGCGAGGAATCGACCTCTTCCGCCTCGACGACCATGGTGGATAGGGGCGGTCGGTGCTTCCGCCTGGGCCCTTAGCCTGGCTGGTCCAACGTGAGTTTTTTAAGGCGCCCCAGCGGGGAATTGGCAAGTCTTCGGCTGGGTCTAGCCTGTGCTTCCGGGATCGGATGTCCGGCGCCCCGGTCTTCTGACTTCTTCGCTGCCTTTAGGGCATGGCGTCTCTCGCCCCGGCCGCCGACCTCACTGCTGCCTTTGGGTGCTTCCGCCTGTTCCTGCGGCCCTGATTGCCGATCTCATCGCAGCCTTGGGTGCTTCCGCTTCTACCGCAGCCCGGACTGCCGACCTCTTCGCTACCCTTTGGTTTTTCCGCTCGTACCGCAGCCCTGATGTAGTTTTGGAGTGTCGGAGAGGTAATGATGACCTTCGTCTGTGCGGCCTGCTGAGCGTGCATAGCTCCGGCTCGCTGACGCTCCGTTTGGGATGCATGAGGTGTTAACTGTTTGATTCCCAATCTGCCTGGAGAGTTTGCGCGCTTCCATGATCGGAGGGCCTGACGCGCTGACCTGATACATTGTTGCAGCTACCATCGCAGAGAGAAGAGTGCTTGGCAGGTTCTTTCTGCTCAGATTGCCTGCAGCTGATGACTTGACTATAGCTGAGGAAGAGAGGCGTTCTCTGCCTTTCTCCTCACTAGCTGCCTTTTGTCCGGGTGCGGAGGAGTGACTCCTCCGCCCGGTGTTCGCCCTGGACCGACTAAGTGTTTTTGCCTAAACCTTCCCTGCAACAATGGCGGCTCACTCTGAGCTGTGAGGTAACTGCCTCCCGTAGGCTGTGGTGGTTTTACTACGAACTTCAAAATGGGGCCTCTCATGTTTCACATCCATTCTCAGGCCACCACTCAAAATGGCCACTACTCAAAATGGCCTAGAAGATTGCCTGAACCTTGACTTTCAACACTTGAGCTAGGTACTCTTTGGGTCCTTCTTAAAATGGCCTCGATGTTCACTTGAGCAGGATTTAATCGAAATCAGTGAAATAATACCTCGCTCGTCTTATACCTCATTTAACCTGCAAGCAGGGACTCGTCCTCCTAGTTCTCTCCTGCTCAGGCACAGCTTCTGGTTCTGTCTCTTCTCGCCGCTCCTGCATTGCCAAGGCTACTATACTCACCTTTTGATGGACAATTTAATTAAATACCTGGAAGCCCTCAGTCAGCTTTATGGTCCTCATCTTTTTGCGCCCATTTCCTCCTTTTTCTTTTCTGCTAGTCTTTTGCCTAGGTTGCTAGGGCACTCGTTGGATGCCTCACTGAAAAACTAGGTACATGACTACTCTTCCTACGCTACCCCCTACGCCCCCTTTTGGGGTTTTACCCTCCTCAGCTTTACTCCCCTATCGCTTAATGTGCTCCCCATACCCAGTCTACCGCTCCTCCGCTTGCTGTTTCACCCCTGCAGTTGCGGTATAAATACGCAATGGCGAGCTGACTATCGCTCCACCTTCCTTTTACCAGGGCCCCCTCCTAATGGGTCTACCTTTCCTCCCTCACTCTCTTATATCTACATCCTGAACCTTCTTGTTCCCTTAACCGCTTCCTCCTGCGCGCCACATTCATCATGGCATAAAATACTTACCATGCCTCTAACCCATTAGTTCAATCAGGCGTGAACTCTTTTAAGATTATCTACCCCCAAACCTATTGATAAATGCGAAGAAGACCTTTAAACACAATCTTCTCAAACGTTGGCCCGAAACACTTATATTGGACACATATATCTCCAGTAAGGGCACTATAGTGACAGACCTCATCTTCTACACCAACAGAAGAGCGCAGTAGAGAAAGGCCCTCACTTCTATGCTTCGTTCCAAACAGCTGACCAAAACTCTGCATGGCTTTCGTTTCTCCATCCCCGGCCCTTAAGGCTGAGCTGACTGTCTCCCTTTACAATAATGGTAATGTCCGTATTCAAGCCTCAGACCTGAACCTCAAGCGATTTAACTATGCCTTCTTGAGGATTAAGAACACACTAACTAACTCCAACCCATCCACCTGCTGTCAGACCGGACCACCCACATTTTCTACTCCCGAGGTGATAGACGGCCCCTCCTCCCCTTATCACGCACTCCAATCTGTAAACACGCACCCCACAGATCTACCCAACTTAACGAAGGTTATTTTTACTCCCCACACCACGAACCCGAACAACCCCTTTCTGCCTCGCGTAGGCGAGGGTTTAACTGACCGGAGTACCACCCACCTTGCGGCTGTCCCCACCACTGTTCCTCCTTTACCTTGCCTTCCCTCTTATCCTCAGTCCCCTGTGTCACCCACTGCTCGTTCCAACAACGGGGGTGATGGACACCCTACCAACTCTAACACCCAGGTAGGCTCGGATATTCTTCCCTTAGGCCCTGGATCTTCCAACTGCAGGGCCCGGAACCTAGTTGCTGTCGCCTGTCCGTTGACCAATAACGACACTCACCCCCACTCTCATTACATTCTTCACCCTCTACCTCTCCTAATTCCACTCTGCCTTTCCCTATTCCCACTCCAGGCTCTGATTCCTGTCTCGAGCATGATTTTATCTCCCTCTGTAACTGTGCCAATGGTCCTTTGCAACCCTCTATTACCCCTCTCACTGCTGAACCAGTCCTACCTTCGCTTGCTAGTTCTGCGAATAAGTGCATGAACAATCCCTGCCTTGAAGAGAAGATTGCGGACCTTAAGCATGATCTCTCGGTTGTCAAAGAGATGGTGCAAAGCATACTTCAGTTCTCCTTGAAGATGGAGAAGCGTTGGGTCTCACCCCTGCTCAGAGGAATGATATTTACAACTCACAGAATCTGTTCTACTCAGCAAACGACCATCCCACTTTCTGCTCCTCTCTTAGGGGCTTATTACGATGTCGGGCGGTTCACCACCGCCGGGCCGGCGGTGGAGACCGCTCCGGCATCGTAACGCGATAAACCCCCCGACATATTGCGATGGCGGTGGGTACCGCGGCGGGCGGAAAGACCGTCCGCCGCCTTTTCCACCGGTAGCAATCGAAACGATTGTCCGGCGGAACGTTCATCGGGCTTATAATGGCGGCGGTGACTAGCAGGCTCCGCCGGCACGATCATGATGCCGGCGGTAGCCAGCCTTTCTGCAGCGGTTGAACCGCCTTTGAAAGGCAGGCGGTGAATGTCTCCGGGGGCCCGTTGCGGGCCCCCCTTGTGTTGGGGTGGGGTGGGGGTGCACTGGGGGTGTATGGGTACCCCCTACATTTCACTGCACCAAGTGGCAGGCACAGTGTAGTGCCTGCCACGTAGTGCTGTGAAATGCACAACATGCTCCTTTATGCATCGCGGTGGTGCAGCTGTCAGCACCGCCCGCCACAATGATAAAGGTGCGGAATCCGACCGCAGTGGTAGCGGTCACATCCTAATTGCATGGATGGGACCGCCGCACGCATGGCGGTCGGACCCAATCACCACTACGGTGGTGGCCGGATCAAATCCGACCGCTATCGTAATAAGCCCCTTAGTTCCAGCTGGAGCTCTAGTCCTTTACCTAATCATCACTCTAGGCCCCACAGACCCTTACCTCAGCTATCTGAAGAGGACATTTTTGCCCTTCTTTTGTCTTACACTGACTCGAGGACGGTCTCCTCCTCCAACTCTACTCTCAACATCGCCTCCATCATTGCAGACCCTGACAGGGAACCGAGCCTTAAGCACAGAAAGGTGAACAAAGAAAACCTACTTCACATAACCACCTCTCTTCAAGAAGTGGTCACTTCCAATCTGCACGTCAAATCGATGCTACTTAACTGTAGATCAGCTGTGAAACATGCAGCTGATATTTCAGAACTCATCATTGCGCAAAACCTGGACCTACTGATCATCACTGAAACCTGGCTCAATGATACTTCTTCCCCAGTTCTTGACATCTTAATCCCCCCTGACTACTCCATTCTCGGAAGTGATCGACTTGGTAAAACAGGGGGGGGGCATTGCTTGCATTCATCACTCCAACCTCACAGTAAATCAATCTCTATGTGTTGTGTTATCCTCCTGTGAACAGCTAGTCACTGAAATTTGGAATAAAGGCAAGAAGATCTGTGTGTTGCACTCGATCTTTCACCCTCCTGGTGACAATCTGGTCTTCATAGAGCAAATCATGGAGGTCATTAGCTCGAGCTCGGATCAACTCTGCCACATATTCCTCGGAGACTTTAACCTTTATTGGAATGACACAAATGATCCTATTGTCTGTTCCTTTAAGACTTTTTCCTCTCTGACCTTAACCTCTCACAGCTCTGTAAAGGTCCTACACACAATAAGGGCACCACTCTCGACCTTATCATTGCCAAAGACAACATCATACAAATAGGCGACATCTTACCCTGTGACTGGTCTGATCATTTTCAAATTCCCTTCCTCATCTTAGATAAGGGCTTCGGTAGGCAGGGTCAACACCTTAAAGCGAAACAACTGACTCGCAATATGAGAGGCCTCAACATCAATATGCTAACTTCAATCACCAAAAATAGACTACAGCCCCCCCTAATGTGACCAACCTTGACGATCTCTCTGATCATTACATTAACACGTTGTCTAACATTCTTGATTCTATTGCACCGAAGCAGCTCAAAAGGATTCCTGTCAAACTTTCCAAACCGTGGTTTAATGGTTCCCTAAATGATGAACGGCGCAATCTTAGACTCTCTGAGAGACTCTGGAGAAACACGCTCCACCACAAATCTCACTCAACTTAGAAAAGTGAGAAGCTCCTACAACAAACACATCCGCCTGGCAAAAACAGACCACTTCAGAACTCAATTGGATGGAGCCAAAATAGACCCAAAAACTCTTTGAAATCATTAAGGAACAATCTAACCAGTCTTCCAACCAGATCTCTACTCCAATATCCCTGCTCCCTAGTGGTGATGATTTCACAGCTCACTTCTCTGAAAAAACAAGGAAAATAGAGTTGGAGCTACTACCTGTCACGCCAACTTTGTTACCTAAGAAATTTCCCACAGGATTAGTGGAGCTGGCAGAATCCTCGACAATATCCTCGCCTTTGGGATGCTCTCTCAAAAACAACGCCTCTTGGAACTCTTTTCTCCTCCCAGATTTCACGGAGCTCCTTTACAACATGGCATCCCTTAAACCCTCCAACTATTTCGGTGATCCTTTACCCGCTAAGCTTTATAAAGATTTAAACTGAGCCATTCTCCTTCTTTGGTCCAGGATCATTCATGAATCCCTCTTACAGGGAAAGATTCCGGACTGCCTAAAGGTTGGGCAAGTTACTCCCATTCCTAAGAAGCCCAATGCAGACCTATCAGATCCAAACAACTTCCGACCTATAACCAGCAGTATGACTCTAGCTAAATTGCTTGAAAAATGCGTCCATTCGCAGCTCTGCAACCACATTGAGAAATATCAACTCCTTGACCCCCATTAATCTGGTTTTAGATCAGGGCACAGTACTGAAACTGCACTAACGCACATTGTTGATGACGCCTTGAGAGCCCTTGACCAAAATGTCCCTTGTCTCCTGATCCTTCTGGACCTGTCCTCAGCCTTCGATACCATCAAACATGAAAACCTGATTGATCGTCTTCAACTCAGGATGGGTCTCTCAGGCCCGGTCCTAAATTGGTTTGCCTCCTTCCTGCACAACCGCATGCAAAGGATCAAAGTTAAACATTCCCTTGCTTCCAGTACCCCTGTCATGATTGGAGTCCCCCAAGGATCCACGCTCTCGCCCACTCTCTTCAACCTTTTTATGGAGCCACTTGCTGTCATTCTGAACCGAGCTAACATTTTGTACCACATGTATGCGGATGACACGCAACTGTACCCGAAGATCTCCTCTCAAGAGGACATAAAAACTTTAAATGCTGCACTTGCACAAATCCAACAATGGTTAGCTCAGAACCATCTCCTACTAAATACTCTCAAAACTGAATTTCTTTTGATCTCCCCACCCAATCACTCGGCTCCTACCCTTGACTGGATTAAACACCTCACTGCTCTGAACTGCACCCCTCATGTTGTAGACTCTGCCAAATCTTTAGGTATCACCTTGGATAAACACTTAAACATGCAAGCGCACATCAGTGCTACTACTAGGGGAGCCAATTTCCAACTTAACACACTTAAGAAAATCAAACCTTTCCTCCCTCCCGAAGACCTCAGGCCGGCGGTTCAATCCCTGATTATCTCTAGATTGGAATATGGCTGGTGACCCTTGCTGGAATTCCCAAAGCTAGCAGAATTTTGGGAACTAACGCCTGTTACGGGCCGGCCGCGTGATATCTGGGGGCCTTTTGTCTCGTATCTCCTTTCTCGGAATGCCTCTCCCTCTGCGACCTCTTCCGCGCTCCCTACCGGCACTTCGCCCGCGGCGGCCGCCGGTGCTGGTCTGTAGTACCCCAACCTCTTCTCCCTGCTCTTTGCCGCTTCCTCGCGCCCCCTCTGCTGGTACCCCTTCCCGTCCAATGCCCCTCTCTACCCTCCCATGCTCCGTCTCCTGCCACTCCTCCTTATGATTAATGGTGTGCCACTATTATATAACTGCCTTTCTGTGATTTGATAACTGATGTGGCGTTTCTACTTTTTCTTGTTATTTGCGGAAGTGTTGCATGAATACTTTGTAACCTAAAGTGCACAACTTTCAATAAAGGTCTTTGAAAAATTTAAAAAAAACTGGTCAAACGTCTACTCCTGAATGAACGTTAACACCATCATCCTGTGATCATGCTCTTGTTTTTATTAATACCCTAATTCTTGTTGTACTACACTGATGCGTTTTATTGTATGCTTTTTCGTTATTTTGATCTAGTCCTCTATGGCTCCTTAATTGCAATAACTGGTGATCTCGCTCTTGTTCTTGTTATTTTATGATGTTTTGCTCTTCTTGTTCTAGGGCACCGTTGATACCCCCAACTCTTAACCTGAATGATTTCCCCTATGTTGTAACTTCACCTACTTTCACATTGTGTTTGTACCCCTCCTTGCGCCAACTCTGTACAGCGCTCTGATACCCCTATGGGTCTTGTTCGCGCTTTATAAAACTATTCAAATAAAGCACTGTCAAAAATAATTTCCAAGTTTCTAGTATGAGTTACAGGAATAGGTGGAACACCCATGCCCAACGGGCCAAGTAAACATTAGGCTGAGAAGCGTGTAAAGCTGAGCCCTGTGGGCCACCAAAAAGAGTGGAACTAAGATTTAGACCAATAAGGGGGATGACTACTGCTTACTGGCGATCTGACAAAAAGGGCACAAACGCAACCTAGTCCATGGCTTCACTCCTACATTCCTTACCTACGAAAGATGAATGGGATGGGAAGCCAAGTTGAATGAAGCAGACAAATCAAGCTGCACCAGAGCAGCATTTCCCCAAGTGTCAGGGGTTATAGGCCAATCTACACTGATTCTACTCCATGCACAGCTTTGGAAAACTCAGTTTGGGGCAGAATCTAATAACGAGCGTGTCCACAAAAAGATGAGAGCTGCTTATTTACTAGGCACTGACCAAGTAATTTTAGGCTGAAGGGGCAAAAGAGATATGGGCCTGAAGTGAAAGAGCACACAAGGATCAACATTCATTTTAGGTTTAGCCTGCACAGCGCTTGTGCTGTGCTTGTGAAATCTATTGTATTTAATATAAATCTTAAAAGGGGATTACATCCTGCCCTTATTATTAATTGGTTCGTGTGCTTGCCACTTACTTTTCCTCTGTTTCTATTGGCTGTAGCATACTAGTTCCTGTTGTTCCTTGTGTGTTTCTCTTATCAGTGTCCCATAGCCCAAGTACTGTTTTCACCCGCTATTGTGGAACATTTTTTAAATGTTTTGCCTGCACAATGCTTGCGCTGTGCTTGTTTACATAATCTACCCGTGGCTGCACACATTTCAAGTATGCTTTTTACTTCTAGACATGACCTCTGCCCTCCTCCCACTTTCTGTTGTGTTTTTGTTTTGCCCACCCCCTGCGCTGTCCGTTGTCTCCTAATCTCTCACCCTCCTCCCATTTCGGTTATTTCCCCAATCCCCCATGCCCGTGTCTCTTGTTTAATTTGGGACGTTGCGGCCTCACTGATGCATACAAGCAGCACCCCTGCTTCTCCCCTCCTTCCCTGGACCTCTTACCCAGGTGCAGCAGCTTGACCTCCCAGCCACTCCTCCCACAGACATGCACGGTGAACCCCCACCTTTATTTACTCCTCGTGCCTCTTAACATACAAACATCCTGGCACATGTTTGGGGCACAGGACTTTTGGGAAGCCGGCATGATGGTGCCACTCTGGGGAGAGTGGACGACCTGCAACGGGTTTGTGTTTCTCCCCATTCCCAATTCTGTGCTCCCTCACCTCAGGGCTTGATAAATCATATTAACACAAGAGCGAGCGTATCACTCTCGGTGTTATTGGAGACAAGGGTGAGAGTGCCACTAAGCAGCCGTTGTGTTGACACCCACTGGTTCACATGGTAGATATGATTTTTTCTTGCTGATGGCGTGTAGAGAAGGAGGGTCTGCCCTGACAGCTCACGTGGAACACCGGTGCCTCTGCAGGGCCTGGTGCGCATCCTTCTCATTACCCCGCAGCCCCCAGAGAGGATCACTTCCAGGTGGGATTAGGTTAATCCGGATGCAGGTATTTGCCCTTTCTTTGCCTGTTGGCCCTTCAGCCCTCTGGTGTGTAATACTCGTTTTAGCAGACTTTCCCTCTTGCCTGGCATCATTAATCATCCCGCCTATTTAATTTACACCGTTCTGGGCATTTAAGCTTCAAGGAGCCAGCTCCCCATTCCCAAAAAGTGGATTCTTCAGAGTTCCACTGACAGGGGGAGAAGATATGTCTGGGTGCATTTTAGCAGCAGGACTTTTTGTGGTTTTTCAATCCCTCGCTCGTGATAATTTTTGCATTGTAGCAAACATTGGTTTTGACGCTATATATTTAGCTGCTAACTTCAAGTGTTGTTCCCTGATATTCATTATGCTCTAAAATGGGCCCAAAACCATGTATAAACATAATTTATGCATGGGATTTTTGTTTTCCTCCCGAATCACACCAGTTAGGTCTAAATGACTACGTAAGCATTTTATGTAGCGCTTTAATTCAATAAGTGGAACTTAGTGATTCTGCATGCAATATTTTATTGAAAGATGAGGTTTGTTGTCTGGTGCTATGATGCACTGCTTTCACCTATTCAGGATTGAATTACTGTTTGTTATGATCAGGCCACTGGAATTATGCATCGGGGAAAACCAAATTATCTGGCATTGTTGTCTAAATATGCTACAAGAAGAGGCCAATTCTGCTGTGTAATGCAGTACATTTTGAAGCAGTAAATCTCCATTTTGTCATTCTTACTTGTTAGCATTGTTTGGGCAGAAGTTTCACCTTATTAATATGTTTAACACCTAAATGCAGCAGTCAGCATCTGTGCAACAAAAAGCCTGACCCTGCGTTTCCCTCATTGACTTCATAAATACAGAGTAATGCAACGCAGTACAAATCTCTGTTTTGCGTTACTCTGCCCCAGGGAGGTGTTCCATGGGCGTTGCGTGGGTGTTCCCACGCAACACCAATGCATTTTGATGCATTCCCAGATTTACCATTACTGGTAGACCTGGGAATGTGCCAAAAAGCTATGACTTACCAGGGGAGGCGTAACAAGGAGAAATATCTTTATTTCTCCTTGTTACCTCCTCTTTCTATGTGCACTGCATTCTGTGGTACACATAGCTAGAGTAAATGCTTCAGGGGATTGTTTTTGTGCAGGAAGTTGCCCCTTCCTGCACAAAAACAATCCTGCATGCAACACAGGCACCCTTGCACCGGTGCCTAGTGGTTGATTTGTAAAAAACGTAGTGCCGGGGCTCTCGTCAGAAGGCAGCTTGCACCAGCCCATTTCTCCTTTTAGCGCCGCCTAAAAAAAGAACTAACTAACCACCATAAAGTGGGGAGAGGATGTGGCATTATGGCTAGAGCTGCTGACTTCAGAGTTGGGGAACCAGGTTCGAGTCTCAGCGTCAACTCAACATCCTGTGATTCTGGGCAAGTCACCTAATCTCCCCATAAATGAATGTGTCCCTACTGGTGCTCATGAAAGTGCCGGTGTTGATGATTAAGTGCCGGTGCTGAGCCCTGGCAACCACCAGCTCAACTTAAGCACTGCCAGTGCCTGCATTGGCGCTAGGCAGCCCATTATGTGCTAGTACTGGAAAAAAGCTGGAATGCGCCATATTGCAATAAATACAGCGCTTTCCTGGCCTTTCACTGTAACGCAGCACAGCAAGGTGAATTGCTGCATTGCATTACATTTTGATAAATATGCCCTGAAAAAAATGAATGAATGAGTGAGTTAATGAAGAACACTTATCAAGCGCACAGTGACCGTTGTGCATCCTGGCACTAGAATCATCACGTTGACAGGGCAGATAGTGTACCTAACGTGATTGCAAAAAACCTAGGGCAGATGCGATGAATAGCAAGATGGCACAAACAGGCCCTTAAAGTCTATCTTTTAGCCACTTGAAGCCAATGGAGAGAAATATGTTGGTGGGAAATATGTGGCCTACGACTGCTGACAGGTAACAAATGCATTGTAGAACTTTGAAGCAGTCAAAGTTTGTAGGGCAGGTATTTTGGATAACCCAAATCTACTGAATTTTCTGTATAAAAGACACAAGCTAATCAGAGCCTGTGCAACATTCTTCATATAATCCATAGGCACTAAAGGAAGAACTTTCTTCAAAGAACAAAACTGGAAGAAATTTATGGAAATTGCTCTATTTTATGTTTAAATGTTAAAGCATTGTCAAAAAATAATTTCTATTTACCTAGCATGAGTTACAGGAATCGGTGGAACACCCATGCCCGTAGGGCCAAGTAAACATTAAACTGAGAAGCGTGTAAAGCTGAGCCCTGTGGGCCACCAAAAAGAGTGGAACCAAGATTTTGACCAATAGGGGGGATGACTACTGCTTACTGGCGATCTGACAAAAAGGGCATAAGGCAACCTAGTCCATGGCTTCACTCCTACATACCTTACATATGAAAGACTAACGGGTTGGGAAGCCATGCTGAATGCTGCAGACAAATTAAGCTGCACCAGAGCAGCATGTCCTCCAGTGTCAAGGGTTATAGGCCAATTCACACTGATTCTACTCGATGCACAGCTTTGAAAAACTCAGTTTGGGGCAGAATCTAATAACGAACATGTCCCCAAAAAGATGAGAGCTGCTGATTTACCAGGCACCGATTAAGTAATTTTAGGCAGAAGGGGCGAAAGAGATATGGGCCTGAAATGAAAGAGCACACAAGGATCGACATTCCTTTTAGGTGTCACCTGCACAGCGCTTGTGCGGTGCTTGTGAAATCTATTGTATTTAATGTAAATCTTAAAAGGGGATTACATCCTACCCTTATTATTAATTGGTTTTTGTGCTTCCCACTTACTTTTCCTCTGTTTCTATTGGCTGTAGCATACTAGTTCCTGTTGTTCCTTGTGTGTTTATCTTATCAGTGTCCCATAGCTCAAGTACTGTTTTCACCCGCTTTTGTGGATTTTCTTTTTAATGTTTTGCCTGCACAATGCTTGCGCTATGCTTGTTTACATAATCTACCCGTGGCTGCACACATTTCAAGTGTGCTTTTTACTTCTAGACATGCACCTCTGCCCTCCTCCCACTTTCTGTTGTGTTTTTGTTTTGCCCACCCCCTGCGCTGTCCATTGTCTCCTAACCTCTCACCCTCCTCCCATTTCGGTTATTTCCCCAATCCCCCATGCCTCTTGTTTAATTTGGGACGTTTCGGCCTCATTGAAGCATACAAGCAGCCTCCTTGCTTGTCCCCTCCTTCTCTGGACCTCTTACCCAGGCGCAGCAGCTTGACCTCCCTGCCTCTCCTCCCACAGACATGCACGGTGAACCCCCGCCTTTATTTACTCCTCGTGCCTCTTAACATACACACATCCTAGCCCACGTTTGGGGCACAGGAATTTTGGGAAGCCTGCATGGTGGTGCCACTCGGGGAGAGTGGAGGACCTGCAAACGGTTTGTGTTTCTCCCCATTCCCAATTCTGTGCTCCCTCACCTCAGGGCTTGATAAATCATATTAACACAAGAGCGAGCGTATCACTCTTGGTTTTATTGGAGACAAGGGTGAAAGTGCCACTAAGCAGCCGTTGTGTTGACACCCACTGGTTCTCTTCGTAGATATGTTTTTTTCATTCTGATGGTGTGTGGTGAAGGAGGGTCTGACCTGACAGCTCACGTTGAACACTGGTGCCTCTGCAGGGCCTGGTGCGCATTCTTCTTGTTATCCCGCAGCCCCCAGAGAGGAACACTTCCAGGTGGGATTAGGTGAACCCGGAGGCAGGGATTTGCTCTTGCTCGGCCTGTTGACCCTTCCAGCCCTCTGGCATGTAATATGCGTTTTAGAAGACTTTCCTTCTTGCCTGGCATCATTAATTGTTCTGCCTATTTCATTTACATTGTTCTGGGCATTTAAGCTTCAAGGAGCCGGCTCCACATTCCCAAAAAGTGGATGCTTCAGAGTTCCACTGACAGGGGGAGAAGATATGTCCGGGTGCATTTTAGCAGTGGGACTTTTTGTGGTTTTCCAATCCCTCGCTCGTGGTAGTTTTTGCATTGAAGCAAACATTGGTTTTGACTCTATATTTAGCTGCAAACTTCAAGTGTTGTTCCTTAATATTCATTAGGCTCTAAAATGGGCACAAAACCATGTGCAAACATAATTTATGCATGGGTGTTTTTTTTCCTCCCGCGTCACACCAGTTAGGTCTAAATGACTATGTAAGAGTTTTATGTAGCGCTTTAATTCAATAAGGGGAACCTAGTGCTTCTGCATGCATTATTTTATTGAAAGATGAGGTTTGTTGTCTGGTACTATGATGCACTGCTTTCACCTATTAAGGATTGAATTGCTGTTTGTTATGATCAGGCCACTGGAATTAATCATCGGGGAAAACCAAATTATCTGGCACTGTTGACTAAATATGCTACAAGAAGAGGCCAATTCTGCAGTGTAATGCAGTACATTTTGAAGCAGTACTTATCCATTTTGTCATTCTTACACGTTAGCATTGTTTGGGTAGAGGTTTCACCTTATTAATATGTTTAACACCTAAATGCAGCAGTCAGCATCTGCATCTGCGCAACAAAAAGCCTGACCCTGCATGGCAAAACATGTGGTTGTGTTTTGAGCAATTTCTGATCCATTTGATCTAGAAACATATTTTTAAACTTTTGTTAAAATCTGCAAATCAAGCAGATGATGAATTATGGTGCCACTGCAGAAAGTCAGTAATTATGTGCAAAAATCTACAGTCGCATAATCCCTTTGGCCCTGGTTATAGTACAGAAATGTTTTGTTTTGTTTTCAGATACATTTTGTAATTGCTACATTTAAAATTTAACAAAGGACACAAAGTAGCTTAATGGGTTGAGCGTCTGATTCAGAGATTTGTGTGCAACATTTGAGTCACTGGTTCGAATGTCCTTCAGCCTTGCATGTTTAATAATAATAATAATAAATAATTTATAAAGCGCCTGGTTACACCAACTGGTGTGTCCCCGTGCTAGGAACTACTACGTAAAAGAAAAATGGCTGAAAGAAACAGAAAGCAGTGAAACAGGGGCAATACGAACATAGGACCTCAGAGCTGGAAGAGCCAAGTTTTCAATCTTTTTCGGAAATTGTTCTCCGATGGCTCTACTCGAAGAAAAAGAGGTAATGCATTCCAGTTTTTAGCTGCCAAATAACCAAATGAACGCGCACCCATTCTTGCTGTTTGGATTTTAGGGACTTTAACCTAGTGAGCCCCCGATGACCTAAGGTGACACGTCGGATTATGGGGGACAAGAAGACCATGAAGATAGCTGGGTCCTGTGCCCTGCAGACTGCGGTGGCAAAAGCACAGGGCTTTAAAAAGAATTCTTTTAGTCAAGGGCTTTCACAGAGGAGGCTCTCCTAGGTAAGTTGAGAACTAGGCGTGCTGCCGCATTCTGAATGCGATGTAGCCTATTGAGAAATTTTTTTGTTCCTCCAAGATAGAGGACATTTCCAACTGGGACGTTACAAGAGTGTGAACCAGGGTTTTCCTGGCTGAGATAGGGAGAATGTCCAGTGTTTTCCTCAACAGTTTGAGAGTTTTATAAACTGTCAATCAGTTGGCATAATTGTATCTGACTCACATTTTTTAGGTCTGGCCTTTGAGACAGCGTTACAGACTATTGTGTACTAAAAAATAGTTACACTTATCATACATATATAAAGGTGCTTTTGGTCATAAGACTTTATTCATTTGGCTTTTGGATTATCATTTATATTTTGCTTCCACCCACCACAGCAAACAACATAGGAAATAGGTCAGCCGACTTTACCCATTGTGGCCACTCACTTTGTGGACAACAGAAAGCTTGTGCTCATTGCTCACAGCCCCTTAAAAATAGTTCCTTTCTCTTCAATGACAGAGCTCTTTCAAACTGTGCTTTTTAATTTTATTTTTTTATATTATCTTTAAAAAAGGTTCTTTATTTTTCCTGCACTTCAGATACCCAGTTAGAAGGCACTTTATTCCCTGTCTCCTTTTTAATTTTTGCCTATGGCATGCATTGCGCTGTCAGGGATAGATATTGTCCTTAAAAAAAATCTTAAAGAGGGCTTAAAGCCCACCCATTACTTACCTTAACTCACCATTGGTTGACTCGCACGTCACTCGTGTTTCCTTGCTTCCCATTGGTCAGCTGCTTCTCCTGGCATCCGGTTTCATCCTGGGCTTCGGAGTCTTTGAGATCTTCTTCCATGCCGTGGAGCATGGACCAAGTACTGCTTCCTGTGGCCAGTGTCCTTCCACTTTATTTTAAACTTACCGGCATACACTCAGAGAGAGCATGCTATGTAGTCCCTTTCCTTCATTCTTGTCCTCCTCCCGCTCCAAAAGTAACTTTACCCCACCTCTCCCGCCCACCATTGATTTACACCCACCCTGCCCTTCTCCTGGTCTTTGATGTGTTCTTCACCCCAAACCCCCAGTACTCCCCCTGCTCTCATCATAGCTTAAAGGTGAAAAAAAGTAATATTATGTGGTCAACGTTGGCCGTGTCATAGGGATTTTTTTCTTTTATTTTAAGTCATGTTGCACAGCAGCTTAACTGCAGTGAAACATGTAAAAAAAACATCGACTAATCCAAATGATTTTGCATAGGCTCATTCTATTAACTAACCGTGGGCAGAGAACTCGGCTTCGCTGGCGGAGCTTGCGGATTTTTGCATACTCCGTTTTCCGATGAGAACGCAAAGTTTATGCAAAAATCAGCATGTGCGCGGAGTCCTACCCACGACGTACGTCTGACGTAGGGGATTCTGCAGGACCACGGCGAGGAGGAGGAGGGCAGCCCGGAGACGCCGCGATAAAGGTAAGTGTGTTTAATTTACCTTAATTTGAATTTTTCTTTTAAAAATATTTATTGAGGGGGGTGGAGGCGCAGAGCGGAGCGTAGCAGAGTTTTTGCCCAACTCCGTGGAGCTCCGCATAGAGCAACTACGCCAGCTCCGCCCAGGCTTACTATTAACTTTGTCAATGTTTCTTTACATATTGCAAAGCAGTTGAGCTGCTGTGCAATACATGTAAAAAAGCGATATGACATGGACAATAACAAAACCAATATATTTTGCATAGGGGAACACAGGTTTTATATTCAGGCCAGTTTTATACAGCACCAACATCACCAAAAGGTACAGGAGCACTTTATATTGCACACCACCTTTCCAAATCTACTTATAATTTGCCTTGCTCAAACAGAACACAGTAGACAAATTCACTGACGTTGCATAGATCCCCTACAAACCCCAAATTGCCTCCGCATTCAAATCTGCTTTTCACAATTGTATTTGTGGGTCAGTTTTATATAGCGCCAACATCGCCCGAAGGTACAGGAGTGCTTTATATAACCACCAGTTACTTCATACAAGCACACAGGTAACTAATTGCCTCTGCATTTAAACCTGCTTTTCACAATTTTATTTAAGGGTCAGTTTTATTTAGCGCCAACGTCACCCGAAGGTACAGGAGCGCATTATAGTACCACCAGTTACTGCACAATATATTGCCTTTCTCAAAAAACAAGTCATAACACTTTTACGGAGTTTCTTTAACTTATGTTGCACAACTGCTCATCAAGCTAAAACTTACAAAAAAAACCTTATTATTAATCACATAGGCGAAACCTATTGCATTTGCCAATGCTTGTTTTAATTACGAAATGACAATTGCAGTTCTCAATCACAGGGATCATAAACTGAGATTAAAAAAGTATAACAAACATCTGACATTACCTGGGCAACAGTGCTTAATTTGAGCCGGTGGGTTCCGGTCCTCGGCACCGGCACCAGTGACAGTCCACCACATGGTGGCGCTGTCAGTTTAATTTTGAAAGGAGCACAACAACAGTGTTTATTGAGTCAATATACATTGAAAATGATTAATACCAGCCTCTCATGTCATTATTATAGCTTTGTGTGGCCTGAAATATTCTGAATTTTCACACTTGTAGGAGTGTGATGATTAGGTGTTATATTGGTACTGTCATTGGCAGCACTAGCAGGGGCAATGGGTGGTGCAGACTGCAGTGGCCTTCCGAGAAGGGCCCTGGCACTACATTTTTTTTACAAATTAAGCACTACTGGGCAATGTTTTTTTCAGCCATCTTTACGATGCACGTAGGGCAAATACCTGAAGGAGAGACAGATTTTCGAGAACTAGTTATGGCATTAACCACGTCATTAGATGGAGATTCGAAACTTGTCAATAATAGGGCAGCCTCTGCATCAGATAAAGTCAGAGCATCTGATGCAGACAGTTCCTGATCTTTCAAGGGAAAGCCGTTGTGTATTTGTTCAGATTAGAGGTCATTACATTGCCTTTCCGAGATGGGATTCAGTGGAACAGATGATGAAGAATTCACAAATTTATTTGGCCCTACCATAATATTTCTTGTCAGAGCCACCTGCTGACTGCTTTTTTATAACTACACTTCAATACCTGCAATGCTTTATTGAACCAAGGAGAATTTGGATGAAATCTGGGATCTTAGCAGGTTTAAGACAGGCAATACAGTTTATTGACTTACACATCCAAACAGAGGAGGAGTGGACTGCCAAAGAAGGGTCAGAATAAGTAAATAGAGGACAGCCTAGAGCAGCTGTCAGGTTGGTTTCGTTTACATTGGATCCGTGTTGCATATTTGGTACAGGGCGTGATATGATGGGATTGTATTCCCAGGACAATCCTAAATAATTTAAAGAAAATAAGAGATGGCCCATCCAGGGTGAAGCAATTCCCCACTGATTTCAAAATGCATTAGAATAGATTTAAATAGGGGCTAAAGTTTGTCCTAATCTATGGGTAGCCTCAGTGACCTATTGAGTGGGCCCCACTTCTTGACAAGATTGTAGAAAGTTACACTTCACTACTGTTTGGGTCAGACAATAAACCCCCCAAAAAGGTTAAAACTAACCCTGGGCAAAGCACTACGCTACGCTCGCGTAGTTTGCGAAGTTTGCGCTACTTCGCACAACGCGAATTGCACGTAGCACAGTGCAAACACGCGTAGCGTAGTGCAGCGGGTCATTTATGCTTGCTCGCGGTCCTCAACGTCAAGTTGGCGACCGCGAGCAAGCAAAATGACATCCTGGCGAGACTTTTTCCTCGCTCGCGATCAGCAACATCAAGTTGCCGAACGCGAGCGTGGAAAATAAACCTCCCGGCGAGATTCTCAACGCGGGAGGTCAGGTTTCTCATTGCGAGTGGTCGCGTATGCTCGCGACCGTTCGCGATGAGAAACTACCAGTCCGCGTTGAGAGCTGCCGCTCGAGTAAAAATCTACTCGAGCGGCAGTAAAGACAGCTCGCACTGTGCAAGATGCCGTTTCAATGATTGCACAGTGCGGACAAGCATCCGGCACTGTGCAATCATTGCGAACAGCGCACTACGCAGTTCGCGTAGTGCTACGCGTAGCTCGCGTAGTGCGAACTGCACTTTGCGTAGCTTCGCGTAGCGCTACTTCGCGAACTACGCCCACCCTTAGTTAAAACATACTGAAGCTAGGAGAAGAAAAGGGGCAATTACCTCACATAATATTAATAAAATTAAAAGCAGGGCCTGGGAGTACCGAGACTATGGAAAAACACAATGTACCAGTGGCGTAGCTAGATCTTTGGCTACCCGTGGAGGCCCCTGCATCTGCCGCCCCGTGACAGCCGCAGGTAAGAGCAAGGGGGGGTGAGGGGTGTGCAGGCAATCCCTGCTTTTGCCATGATGGCCACAGGTAAGAGCGGGGGGGAGGTCGCTGCCCCCAAAACTCGTGCCGCCCAGTGTGGACCACCTCCTCCTCACTTGCTACGCCACTGCAATGTACATGAAGAAGTTTAGCTTGCTTTAACAGTTAAAAGTTCAGTGGCCTGAAAGGACTGGCCAATGCTGTAATAGAAAGAATCACTGACAGAATATCGACTACAGAAATATCGACGACAAAAATATCGGAGCCGAAATATCGATGTCCAGAATATCGAAGTCCTATCTACATTATGGTAAGTACAAAAATATTGAAACAAAAATATTGTAAAAAATATCGTTGTTAAAAATATCGTTTTTTTTTAAATGTCTAAAAAACAATGTAAAATAAAGTAAATAATACATATAATTAAAAAAACATAGGGGCTGATTACAATGGCGGAACGATCGCCACCGCCGGGCCGGCGGTGAGGTCCGCCGGCCCTGCGGACCGCGATACTCCGACCGCCATATTACGATGGCGGTGGGATCCAGACCGCGACCGCGGCGGAGGCAAAGCCCGTCCGCCACGGAACCGCTGCCTGGCGGAGCGGTCAGCATGCTCACAATGGTGGCGGAGCCAAGCAGGCTCCGTCCGCCGAATTACGATGCATGCGGAAGCCAGCCTTTCTGTGGCGGGTGAACCGCCATTGGAAGGCTGGCAGGGATTGGTTTCGGGGGCCCGTTGCGGGTCCCCCCTGTGTTGGGGGGAGGTGTGGGTGCACTGGGGGGGTACCCATGGTACCCCCCTGCATTTCACTGCACCATGTGGCAGGCACAGTGTAGTGCCTGCCACATAGTACAGTGCAATGCACGACATGCTCTTCTCGACATCGCGGCGGTGCTGCTGTCGCCACCGCCGCAATGTTAACGGTGCGGAATCTGACCGCAGCGGTGGCAGTCCCATCCTAATCGGGTAGGCGGGACCGCCGCATGCATGGCGGACGGTCCCAAACACCGCTACGATGGCCATCGTAATGAGCCCCAGAGTTAGAATTATTAGAAAATGTTTAAAATTATAAATAATAAATATAATTTTAATAAAAATTAAACATACATATATATAAAATATAATATATTAATTTACTTAATATTTAAAAAAATATTATAATAAATTATAAAATGTTAGAAACATATTAAAAATTATAAATACATATATATGTATACATATACCAGTAAATATAAAATAAAAATACAATATATATATAATTAAAAAATTAAAATATTTTTAATCTTTTGCAATTACATTTCACAGTAAATTAACAGGAACAGTAGAGAAAAAAATGGATAGCGGAGAGCATAAAATTACTATTCCCACTCCAAGGGGTGCAACAGTAGGGAAAGTGTTGGATAGCGGATGTGAATAATTTACTATTCCCACTCCAAAAAATGCAACAGTAAGGAAAGTGTTGGATAGCGGAGGGGAATAATTTACTATTCCCACTCCAGCAAATAAAACAGTAGGGAAAGTGTTGGATAGCATATGTGAATAATTTACTATTCCCACTTCATGGAGTGCAACATTAAGAAAAGTGTTGGATAGCGGAGGGGTAAAAATTACTATTCCTACTCCAGGGAGTGCAACAGTAGGGAAAGTGTTGGATAGCGGAGGGAAATAATTTACTATTCCCACTCCAGGGAGTGCAACATTAAAGAAAGTGTTGGATAGCGTAGGTGTAAAAATTACTATTCCCACTACAGAGAGTGCAACAGTAGGGAAAGTGTTGGATAGCAGAGTGGATAAAATTACTATTCCCACTCCAGCAAATGCAATAGTAGGGAAAGTGTGGATAGCAGAGGGGAATAATTTACTATTTCCACTCCAGCAAGTACAACAGTAGGTAAAGTGTTGGATAGCGGAGGGGTAAAAATTACTATTCCCACTCCAGGGAGTGCAACAGTAGGGAAAGTGTTGGATAGTGCAGTGGATAAAAGTACTATTCCCACTCCAGCAAGTGCAACAGTAGGGTAAGTGTTGGATAGCGGAGGGGAATAATTTACTATTCCCACTCCAGCAAGTACAACAGTAGGGAAAGTATTGGATAGCGTAGATGTAAAAATTACTATTCCCACTCCAGAGAGTGCAACAGTAGGGAAAGTGTTGGATAGCGGAGGGGTAACAATTACTATTCCCACTCACGCAAGTGAAACAGTAGGGAAAGTGTTGGATACCAGAGGGGAATAATTAACTATTCCCACTCAAGCAAAATAATTCAAATTAATTAATAAAATTTTAATTAATTATAAAAAATGTACCTCCCACCATATTCCCCTATAAATGACACCACCAATATTATAAAACATAACACTATTAACATAATTAATTTATGATTAATTAATTAATTAATGAAAATTAACAAACATATTAAAAACAATCAAGAATAAACTAATTCACACGATTAACACTATAAAAAAGTTAAAAAAATATTATAATAAACAATTTAAAAAAATATATTAAAATTAAATTACTTCCCAGCCTACTCCCTATCAACCCACAACCCACTCCTAAAAAAGAACACAATTAAGATATTTACCAATTAATTATTAATAATTAACAAATTAATAACTAATTAATATCAAATTAATTACAATGAACAATATAAAATATTAAATACATAGATATTAATTAATAAGAAATTTTAATTAATTAATTATAATTAACTTACTTCCCACCCTATTCCCTATAAACCCACAACCCGCTCCTAAAAAAAAACCAATTAAGATATTTACCAATTAATTATTAATAATTAACAAACAATTAATAACTAATTAATAATTAATTAATTACCACAATTAACAATATGAAATATTAAATACATAAATATTAATTAATCAAAATTATTAATTAATTAATTATAATTAAAATACTTCCCACCCTATTCCCTATACACCCACAACCCGCTCCTAAAAAAAACCAATTAAAATATTTACCAATTAATTATTAATAATTAACAAACCATTAATAACGGATTAATAATTGATTAATTACCACAATCAACAATATAAAATATTAAATACATAAATATTAATTAATCAAAATTATTTAATTAATTATAATTATAATACTTCCCACCCTATTCCACTATAAACCCACAACCCGCTACAGAACTAAAATACACAAAATGTAATTTACATAAAATCAATGACTTCTAAAAATTTCACAAATACATTAAGAAAACAGATATACTTATACAAAAACATTAGATCACATACTACTAACATACATACTAAAATACAGAATACTAATATAAATATCGATATTATTAACAACGATATTATGAAAAACGATATTACTGACTTCGATATTAAAAAACCCGATATTTCTTACCTTCATGTCGATATTCTGTCCCTTCGATATTTCCAACTCGATATTTTTGTATTTCGAAAATAAAAACTCAATATTATGTCTGTTTACCAATAGAAATGGAGTATTTAAAATAATAGTTAAACCATCACCTTTTTGTTCCAGGTGGTCAAGCTAGAAAATTTTGAATGTGCCAGGCATAGCTTTTGGTATATGGTCCCAGCGACTTGGTTAACCATATTTTCAAAAGAAATAAAAGGTCAGGCTTCAGGTCAAGAATAAGGTCTCTGATTTTGATATTTTTTGCCATACCCCAAATATGTTCAGTGTCTGAGTTCTAAATGTTTACAGAGAGGAGAAATCAGAGGATTTTCATGATTGAGCTCATTGTGACCCCAGTTCGGTTATGTGACCAGAAGAAAAATAGTGCACACAGAAGGCTTTTGGAATTATTTGGCTTGTCTTTTCACTCTTCGCATATTTGTTCATTTTTATGTCGAGCCTACCAGACAGCACAAGCTGTCTGGTTGCAAAAAAAACTATTGTGGACTTACCAAGAAAATACAGGGCTTACAGCCATCCCATTTCCTACCATTGGTCAGCCTTATTGTCACTCGCATTTGCTTGCTTCTTATTCAATGACTTTCCTTGTTCCAGCTTGTCCATCTTGTGT
The DNA here is from genome assembly GCA_963921515.1 of Calotriton arnoldi. Taxonomy (NCBI): domain Eukaryota; kingdom Metazoa; phylum Chordata; class Amphibia; order Caudata; family Salamandridae; genus Calotriton; species Calotriton arnoldi. Next base: position 1,310,233 of record CAWUFW010005403.1, read on the forward strand.
CTGTCCCTCCTCTGAAGCACAGCCTCCTTACCATCTCTTTGATTGGCTGGTTTCTATCCTTCCACTGCTCATATTATGGAAGTTCTTTTTTGATTTTGCTGAAGCACTCCATGAGAGTGTGTTTGTTTTCCAGCTCTCTCCTTCAATGCTTTTCCCTCCACCAAATACTGATGTCCCTGTGCTTCAAGTCTCTCTTTTCCTTGCCCCATCTCTACCTGTCCACTGCTTACCTCATCCAGTCTTTTTTAGTTTTTTTATGTATTTGTTATTCCATTCTCTCTAAAGCGGCCTGCTGTCAGCTTTTGGGGCTATCTTATTTAGCAGTACATGGTATCAGTTTCCTGTGTCTGCTTGACCTGCTTCACAGCTGAGCAAATGGTAAACATTTGAGTCCGATCATCAGCATTCGTGTTCTTACAAGGGTTTGTTTTGAGTTTTTGGTGAAAATTCCACTCTCATCTTAAAAAATAAACAAGATTTAATGGTGTTTTATAGTTTTTATTGATATATAGCTAGTGTTTTACTGCTTGAATAAACATCTTTAGTGTTTGGAATTGACACTTTTCAGCTCTAATTCATCTATGCTGGTGTATACTTGATTTTCCTGTAGTTCGGCATGTGCTCTACCTAAAGAATGACTTGGAGTCCTGTTTCAAAATCTGTGATCTACAGAGCTTTAAGTGGGCTGGGTCCCTATGGGTGTCAGACCCGGTAGGTATTAAAAATACACATTGAAATAGGTCCCTCCGGGGCCCTATATTCATCTCCATAATTTTATGGGTAAATAACACTGATCGATTTCTGAGCAATTAAAGTAAAAAACTTTGAGGTAATCCATGTCAGTGATTTAGTTCCTGTTTATATTTCACATTTCTTTACTTAATCTTGTATTTCCTAAGAGTATTAACTATTTCCAGGATGCTGTGATTCTCTATTAATTTCTGTATTATTTACTTGTGTAGCACATTAATCTTTTATAGTGAAAACTTTGAACTGAGTCATCTCTAGGTGTTTATAACGGTACCACGATAGAGAGCTCTGAAGCTGAGGCTGAAGGCAGAGCGAGTTTTACTCAGTGCCTGTCAGTGGGTAAAAAAGGTGCTCAGAATAGATGGTCCTCTAATCCTTGGCCTCTCTGCTGATCGTGCAAAGAGCAATGGTCACATATTCCAGTTACAATTGTGTGCAAATGTGTGTGAAAGAGGTACACAGTTGTCAAAATATTGACAAGGAAAAAGACACACAATGCACCCACTGACCTACAGTGCTTATAGGTCAGTGTTTGCATTGCGTTTTTGGGCATGGAGAAGTGAAGGAGATGTGTGGAAGTGCATTCAGGGTGAGTGAAAAGAGGGTGCTGAGGAGGAAAGAGATGTAGTGTTAAATATACAGATGGATGAGATGTGGCGAGAAAAAGGGTGTACATGTCTAACATAGAGTGCACATAGCTAGAGTGATTGAGACACTGTGAAGGCCACTATGCCTTGCACAAGTCTCAGTAACGGTTAATTCACAGTCTCAACAAATTTCAGTATTGAAACATTTTCAATATTAATTATTTCCAACCAAATCATTGTTGTTACTCATTTATTTTAAACAGCTAACAACCATTGTCAAAGTCAACAGTCCAAGATGGTGTTAGGTGTATGTCAGTTGTTGAGTCATACATCTGGATGCAATAACAGAAAGCTCAGAGAGGAACCAAAATACCGGTCAGGTGGCACACTATGGAAATCACAAAAATTCAGTTTACATCTTTAAGCCACACCCTCAATTACATAGTCCATTCCCCTATTAGAGACCCCTGCTTTTTGCATCTCACTTAAAGCCCTAGTGCTCTAGACACACATGGAGTAAATATCCTAAGCGACTGAGTTACAGTGCAGTTGTTTTTAAAGAAGGGAACCATCTGTAATACCTAATGTACAGGCAGAGATCATTTACTGGGTCAAAAATGTTTTATACATCACTAAAATGTTTGTGGTATATACATAATGAGGCAGATAACGGCCGTCGCCACTAAATGGCGCCATATACTAGTTGGTACATTGGCCTTGCAAAACCTTCTGACAGACTTGATGCACAGAATGTAGATGGCCTGGAAGTGATATACATTTTGCATCATACCCACTCGACAGGCTGCTATGTAGGATCCCTAAGAGGGGAAGGCCTAAACCCTACCAACGACATGCGACGGGCTCCCTGCGACTGAGCCAGGCAGCATACCTTAGGGAGTGCTGTTTGCATTTAGGCCTGAACTCTTGAGGATGAATGGGGAAAAAGATCAGGTTCACAGCTGTTGTTTCTGCTGGACAGAGGCGCAATTGGGCTGTACCTCACAGAGGCTACAACTGTGCACAGGTTCTTTAGTACCTCTTTAGGTCTCTGCATGTAGTTTCTTTTCCAACCTCTTTGTATCATTGCATCACGGTGATCGCCATACAAGAAAGAAAACACCTTCTTTCCTCCGCTGCAGAACCTTACAGCCACACACAGGGCTCATGGCTGGACTGAGCGTACTGGGCATTGGGCATTTCCCCGGGAGGCTGGAGGGGTGAGAGACTAGTTTTGTTTCTGGGGGCCGGCTTTGCAGCAGTGCTGCAACATCAAACACCAGTGACAAAATCAGCTGGACTGTCGAGCATAATGACTCACTTCTCACTCTCACTGCAGAGTTGCATGTATACCCAGCAGTTTTCAGGCAACAATAAAAGTGTCAAGATTGATATCTCTGGTGGTTTACCTTCTTGCTGGAGAGAGATTGGAGTTTTGTCTATTGGTAATTTTGACTCATCTAATGTAGTGCAGAGCGTTAATATGCCTGCTACAAAGAACGTGCAGCATACAGATCACAGAAGAGTATTTAATGTGCATAGCTGAATGGGTTACTGCTTTTGTCACAGAGATCCCTTAGTTACTTGTAATTCATAACTGTAGGAAGCTGGCTCTATATATACTATACCAAAGTGAGGTATAGTGTGCACAGAGTCCAGTGGAACCCCAAATGTAGGCAGAGGCAAAGTTAGATAGAACCTTACTCTCTCTTTGTGTTAGTGTGGTCGAGCAGTAAGGCAGTATCAGAGGACAGTGTTAAGCATTTGTTGTGCACACTCAGTCAGCAAATGAATTCACACACTCAATGACTGAACTTCAGACCAATTGTTTTTGTATAAAAATATTCTTTTAGTTATTTTATTACTAGAACCAAGCAAGCCTGGCACAGGTAAGCAATAAATACTTTACAGTAGTAAATGCTGATTGTAAAACAGTTCAATTGCAATTGTAAATGTACTATGGTTTGACTTACAATATTGTTTCAGAGAAATGCAATCACTTGTAAATACAGTACATAGACTTGGATGAGATTTTCAGTAAAATCGCAGGTAAGTTACTTTTGGATTACTTTTCTTACTCAGTGCTGTATGCCTAGATGCAGCACTGGGACATTTCCTGTAAACAGGTGAGTAAAAGCGTTTTTTTTAAATCGTACACTTTTAAAGAATTTCTTTAGGTTTCAAAACTCCACACTTAGAAACTTTTTCAGGAAAAAGTGTCAATGTTATCCTATGGAGGAAAATATGGTTATCGGTTTTTAGGTAAGTATTCGGTAGTGGGAGTTGAGGTTCTGGGGGTAGACTCAGGGGTCCCCCAGGGTCAGTGATGCACTCTTGTTACACCCTCAGAGGCACTAGGGCAGCCGGGTGCAGAGTGTTGAGGCCCAATGTTATCCAATGGGGGATAGGGGGCCTCCGGTTGGTGGCTGCTTGCAAGCAGGCCACTGGGTTGTGGGAGCAAAGCTCCTGGACTTTAGCTCAGGGCAAATGGGGAAACAAATTAGCACCAAAGGTGCACCCTCAGCGGCACTAGGGCGTCCGGGTGCAGGGTGCTGTTTCAAGGTCGGATGCCCTGTTGTTTCCAATGGACAACCTCCGGTTTGCAAAAGCCCTGCAGGCAGGGAGACGAAGGACTTCTGGTGCGACCACCACTTCGAGAGGTAAGTTGGGAAGTTAGGGGTTGGTTAGGCACCATCGGTTTGGGCACACAAGGCCGTGGGGCGTCGGGTGCAGGGGTGCCTTTTGGGGTCGGATCTTCTTACCAGCTCCTGGTCGCGGTTAGGGGGGCCTTCTGGATTTAGGCTGCAGGCGTCGGCTGGAGGCTTGAGGCAAGTCAGGGGTCACTGGATCTTGGTTCAGGATTGCCGGGGTGACCTCCTCGTGGTGTTTTCCCACTCGAGCTTGGGCAGTGGATGGCGGGTGCAGAGTGGGGTGGATCCGGGGTGTCCGGCCGGAGCCAGAGGTTGCAGTTGAACAAATCCGGTGTTCACGGGAGAATCAGTCTTTGGAAGTGAAGGCAGGCAGGTCCTCCGGGGTTTTGAGGTTGCTGGCTGCAGGACACACCAGGATTTCGCAGGAGCAGGTTCGAGGGGGAGACAGGCCGGTAGGGCTGGGGCCAAGTCAGTGGGCGTCTTCCTCTTGTTAGCTGCTGCATGGCTATTCAGTCCTTCTTCTTCTTTTCTTCTTGTTTCTTGTCTGGATCTGAGGATGCAAGGTTCAGGGGTGCCCCTAAATACTAGATTTAGGGGCATTACAGGTAGGTAGAGGTCAGGGACCAATGGGTCCCTTCCCTGGGGTGGGTACACCCCCTATTGTGCCACCCTCCAGTGGGAGGGGGGCAGGAGCCTGTCCCTGGTTGGCTGGGTCCCCCCATCTTCAAGATGGCAGGGACTGAGAGTTGTGCTTCGCCTCGCCTCCCCCACCTGAGGGGTGGAGTTGGCAGAGGTGGTCACACCTCCCTTCCTCACTTGTTTTTCCTGCCGGTTCTCCCGCCCAAAGTGGGGGTCAGAACTAGTGGGGACCAGTTGCTGAGTACAGCAAGTGGCCTCGGGAAGCTCACAAAGGCGGCAAGCCTTTGAAGCTTCCCCTTCGTGAACCCTGCCCATCCTGGGGAGGAGACTTGGCACCTCGTCCCAGGATGTGCATTGTTTCAGGCCCCAGAGAGCAGCAGGCTCTCGACCCAGGGGTCCAGAAACATGTCTGGTGGTGGCAGCGGAAAGCAGCCACTCAGCCTGGACACTAGAGGTGGGTTAGGTTTCAGGGGGCATTTTCTAAGATGCCCTCTGTGTGCATTTTATATTAAATCCCACACTGGCATCAGTGTGGGTTTAATGTGCTGATAAGTTTGATACCAAACTTCTCAGTTTTCAGTGTATCCATTATGGTGCTGTGGAGTTCGTAATGACAAACTCCCAGCACCATATACTCTTAATGGCAGCACTGCACTTACAATGTCTAAGAATGGACTTAGACACTGTAGGAGTACAGGGCTCATGCACTGGACCCTCACCACTGGTATAGTGCACCCAGCTAGAGGGGTGACTGATCTATGCCAGGGCAGTGGGTTGTAGGCATGGCACACAGGGATGTGTGCCATGTCAACTCTTCACTTTGTTCTGCACCAAAACACGCAGCCTGCAAAGGCAGTGATTGAGTGTAGTGGTACAGGACCTCTAAGGGTGGCACAATAAGTGCTGCAGCCCTTAGAGGCCTTCTCTGGTCACAGTGCCCTGGGTACCTGTGGTACCATTTACCAGGGGCTGACCAGTGGCCAGAGATGCCAATTGGGTTTAGGCTTCAATGCAGTTTTAGGGAAAGAACATAGGCCCTGGGTAACTGATTATCAGGAGCCCAGGGCACACTCAGTCAAAGTACATCAGCAATTCAGCAAAAAGTGGGGGCAACCATGCAGAAAGGGCACTTTCTCACACAACCCCCCCCCAAAAACGAAAGAGGATGAGACTAACCTTTCCCTAGAGAGTCTTCATTTTCTAAGTGGAAGAACCTGGAAAGTCCATCTGCATTGGCATGGGCAGTCCCAGGTCTGTGTTCCACTACAAAGTCCATTCCCTGTAGGGAGATGGACCACCTCAACAGTTTAGGATTTTCACCTTTCATCTGCATTAGCCATCTGAGAGGTCTGTGATCAGTTTGAACTAGGAAGTGAGTACCAAACAAGTATGGTCTCAGCTTCTTCAGAGACCAAACCACAGCAAAGGCCTCCCTCTCAATGGCACTCCAACGCTGCTCCCTGGGGAGAAGCCTTCTGCTTATAAAAGCAATAGGTTGGTCTTGGCCTTCATCATTGGTCTGGGATAGGACCGCTCCTATCCCTAGCTCAGAGGCATCAGTCTGCACAATGAACTGCTTGGCATAGTCTGGAGCTTTGAGAATTGGTGCTGAGCACATAGCCTCTTTCAGGGTGTCAAAAGCCTTTTGACAACTAAGGGGTCGATTCCGATTCGGGCCGGAAAAAGCACCGACCGACTCGGATCCGGAAAAAATACCGACCGACACGTACCAGTGGCGCCCGACACGCCAAGTACGATGCAAGCCGCGATAAATCCGACCGACACGTCAGGAAACCAAGCCGACCGACCGACCCGCTCGGAAAATAGCAATCCGGCCGGAAAAACACGCGAATCCAACCGACCGACACGCACCCGGAACAAATCCGACCGAATCGTACCCGCCAACTCCAACCTGCAAAGTACGATGCAAGGCGCGAAAACACGACCGAGTCGGACGGAGGACAAGCCGTACGACCGACACGCATACAAAACCGAGCCGAAGCAACACAATACACCGCGACCGACGCGTACGCAGCATACAAAACTGCACAAACACAGCGTGAACGAAACGGAAAACACCGTACGAGACCAATGCACGGTCCGACTCGGTCACAAGAACGTTTCCAACATACACAAACAGCACAAAGGAAAAATCAACCAAAAAAGGCCAAACAAGCAATTACCAAGCCAATAAATACTGGGGGTGGGGACAGAGAACAAAGACACACCAACAACTCCACCTATATAAAGGACACAAATCACTACCATGAGCCTTTGCAAATGCCATTCCACTGCCAGCACCCAAGAGAAAGCAACCACACACCCACAGCTCATCCCTCACACAAGCCACACACCAGCAGCACACCAACAAATACCTACCTCACATACACCCAGCACAACACACACCCACACACCCTCACCTGCACACCAACACACACAGCACCCACTATCACCACCCATCACCATGCCCCCCAAGAAGAATCCCAAGTTCCTAGATAGTGAATTGGAAGTCATGGTAGACGAGATCCTCAGGGTGGAGCCACAGCTGTTTGGCACTCTGGTCCAACAGACCCCCATGTCGCAGAAAACCAAGATGTGGGAGAGGATCATCAACAGGGTGAACGCCCAATCACCATGTCGGCGCACAAAGACCGACATCCAGAACAGGTGGTATGACGTGCGCAGGAGGGTCCGGGAGCTGCTCAAGAAAGACTACCACCTGAGCCAATACACCGGCAGTGGCCCTCCTGCCAAGCCAGTATACCTCAGGCCCTGGGAGGAGAAGGTGCGGGCCATCCTTCCGCCAGTGAGCGTATATGGACTAGAGGACATCCCAGAGCCTGGTGAGTACACAACAAATGTACACAATAAACTGCCACAAAACACACACATCACTGTCAAGGGGAGAGTCAAACCATGCACTCATAGCAATTACACAGCAACTAGAACAGAATCATCCCAAAATGTGTATGTCAGTCAGATAAACACAACACATGCCATCAAAAAAGTCACATCCAACTGTGCCAACACATGTACAAACACAACCACAACTACAGCTAGGCAGTGGCACAAATAGAACTAACACACACATCCACACATGTAGCCACCACAACAACACCAACACACAGTGAAGACCACTCAAAGGAAGGAATTCTGTGTATGCTGGCCAAGTCAGTGTAGCCAATAGCATCATGGGAGTCGCACTCACACATATTGCCCCCCCCCACAACTGTCCCATCAACACCACCCTGAACCATGCTCACATCACAGGGAGTGGAGAAGGACTCACAAGATGGCTGACACTGGCTACTGCTGTGGGGAGCACAAGGCTCTGCTGCCAACTGTGCACCAACAAACAGCAGGACACCACTGACTGACATCCTGAGAGACAACTTACACTCCCTGCAATGCAAGCACGTTCCATGGTGGGATATCTGGCTGGCTGGCTGGGTGGGAAGGGGGACTTGCAGCACTGACCATAGTCACCAGCACCTCCCCTCACACCCCCCCAACACAAACTCCACAGTACCCACCTGGTAGAATGCAATGCCCTCCATCCTAACACAAGATCCCACAAAGCACCACCACCCTGGGTTATGTTGTGTGAAGCACAGGGACACTCTTGGGACTCTTAGCCAAACAACTGCCAGGACAACACTCCCAGCCATCCTGTCAGCACAGCCAGCCCACCCCACAGGGAAGCAGAGTCAAAAGGAAGGAAGCATGGGCATGCTGGGAAGGGGGTGGAGGCAATAGCATGATGGGAGTCGTAGTCACAGACATTGCTCAGCCTCACAACTGGCCCATCAACACCACCCTGAACCATGCTCACATCACAGGGAGTGGAGAAGGACTCACAAGATGGCTGACACTGGCTACTGCTGTGGGGAGCACAAGGCCCTGCTGCCAACTGTGCACCAACAAACAGCAGGACACCACTGACTGACATCCTGAGAGACAACTTACACTCCCTGCAATGCAAGCACGTTCCATGGTGGGATATCCGGCTGGCTGGGTGGGAAGGGGGACTTGCAGCACTGACCATAGTCACCAGCACCTCCCCTCACACCCCCCCCAACACAAACTCCACAGTACCCACCTGGTAGAATGCAATGCCCTCCATCCTAACACAAGATCCCACAAAGCACCACCACCCTGGGTTATGTTGTGTGAAGCACAGGGACACTCTTGGGACTCTTAGCCAAACAACTGCCAGGACAACACTCCCAGCCATCCTGTCAGCACAGCCAGCCCACCCCACAGGGAAGCAGAGTCAAAAGGAAGGAAGCATGGGCATGCTGGGAAGGGGGTGGAGGCAATAGCATGATGGGAGTCGTAGTCACAGACATTGCTCAGCCTCACAACTGGCCCATCAACACCACCCTGAACCATGCTCACATCACAGGGAGTGGAGAAGGACTCACAAGATGGCTGACACTGGCTACTGCTGCGGGGAGCACAAGGCCCTGCTGCCAACTGTGCACCAACAAACAGCAGGACACCTCTGACTGACATCCTGAGAGACAACTTACACTCCCTGCAATGCAAGCACGTTCCATGGTGGGATAACTGACTGGGTGGGTGGGTGGGTGGGAAGGAGGTCTGGCTGTCAACCAAACACAATCAATGCAGACCATGTTCACACCCCAGAGAATACATAGAAATGCCCAAATAATGCAGGACAATGTGCCACACCAATATCAACCCCTGACTGTGACGACTTAGGACAATACAATGTACAGGCCCGCACCCCGAGGCACAGTCACAACTGTCAGGTGTGTCAACCACTGATGCCTGCAGAAACATGACATACATTGTTTGTGTCTCCCAAAAACAGGTGATGATAGGGACACAGCAGCAGACGCTGAGGAGTCCCAGTCCCAGGCTCAAGAGGATGCCGAGCTCACTGGCGTCGTACAGCCTCTGTCCTCCTCGGACGATGAAGAACAACCTGGCACATCCGGTGCAAGTCAACATGCTGCACCAGCAGGACCACCAGCTGCAGCACCAGCAGGTCCACCAGCTGCACCCCCTGCACCCACCCCTCCAACGACTGTCACCACGAATACCATCCCTGCCGACATGGACAGAATAAGGAACAACACCAGCGCAGTGACCCTGGACCAACCTGGGGCCATGGACACCACCACCACCACCAACCCCCAAGGTGGACCAGGGTTATCTGTGCGTGCAACTGCACACACTGCACATGTCAGCAGGGGTGGTGGGAGGGGTGGGAGACAGAGGTCGCTGCTTGCAGACGTTGCTGGTGTGCATGAAGACCCACAACTGGTACGCATAGCTGATGCGTACCAGTCCAGCACCGGAGAGCTCAGCCAGGTAGTGGGGCTCCTCAGAGACATCAAACAGCAGCAGGCTGCCCATCATGCCCGCTTGGACTCCCACATGTCCCATGTGGAGTCACACATGTCACGTGTGGACTCCCACATGTCACGTGTGGACTCCCACATGACCCGCGTGGAGTCCAAGTGGGATGTACTACATGAGATGACGGCGGTGCACAGGGACATTTTACAATGCCTCCGCCAGATGAACAGCAACCAGTCCACACCTCCCTGTGTGCCAACAACATCTGGTACCGAACAAACTGCAACTGCCACAGGGAGGGAGGAGGACTCTGGCGGAGAGTCCCCTGCACCGCAGCAGCCTGCACTTGAGGGCCCCCCCCAAGAAGAGGGGTCGTCCGAGGAGGGGAAAGTGAGAGGCTGATGGCCAAGCGCAACTCCCAGGAAGCCTGAACCTGTTCTGGATTTTCGCCTTTGTGCACAGACTGTTCACCCTGTTGATGGCAACACTACTCCCACACATTGCATGGGGAGTACAAGTTGGAACAATGTGTCAGACAACTGTGGCCCCGATACTGGGGATCCTGTCTACCTGGACTTTCTATTCATCTAGGAACTTGGGATTGCAAGATTCATGTACAGCACAATCCATCCTATGCACTATTATCACAGATGTATCACAATAAACACAATAATACACCATACTTGCCTCTGTCGTGATTCCAACGTGGGTACTGTTATGGGGATGATGAACAACAAAATTACACTGTGTATGCGAACTGCAACAGCAAGGACAACACAGGCATGTGAGTACAGGCAACGTGACACATATGAGGGAGACACACCACCAGGGCTACACAACACATACACACCTAGGCCATCTGACTCATTGCCTACACTGATGTTGCCAGGGAAGACGGTGCAATGCACAGACACCACACCCATTCCCAGTTGTAGTCAAGTAGCCCACAGGTGCAGTAAGCAAATGGCAGTCAAATGTGTGACCACAGACAACGCACATCACTAAGTGAAGCACAGGTTTATTACACAGTAGCAACATGCCGTAACCACTACAGATGCAAGGTAACCCCACCTGGTAGCGGGCACACAGTCAACAACTGTAGACAGAAGGAAGTCCATGGGTGTGGCGCACATCACCTGTAGGGACACAACAGCTACCAGCCTGGATGTGCAATCACGTTGTCGGTGGACACAGTTGACCAAACGAATCTGAAAGTACCCTGTGAAGGACAGAAATGACACACAGTCAAAAGCAATGGAGTACAGGACAGAACAGCAAAACTCATGCACAATACATGTTACAAGATACCCACCCAGAACCAAGTTAGCATGTCAACACTGTTGGGGAGTACAGCCCACCTGTCACCACACATCGCAACACACATCCAGTCAAGTAGCCCATGGACACACTCCAACAGCACCAGAGCACCACCCACACATCATGCCAACTCACATCATTCACATGACACCTCAGGATACTCACATTCAGCTAAAGAAGTTGGTGATGAGCTGTGTGCGGACATCACCATCACCATCATCATCATCATCGTCACTGGCATCGTGGTCCAGGCCAGGATCCTCCACAGGTGGCGGATGTTGGTCATCGTCATCCTGGATGAGAGGCAACTCCTTCCGCACTGCCAGGTTGTGGAGCATGCAGCAGACGATGATAATCTTGCACACTTTCGCAGGGGCATATGGGAGGGACCCTCCGGTCTTGTCCAGGCAGCGGAAGCGGCTCTTCAGGAGACCAAAGGTCCGCTCAATCACTCTCCTGGTCCGACCATGTGCCTCATTGTAGCGCATCTGGGCAGGTGTCACAGGGTTCCTGAGGGGTGTCAGCAACCACGGCATGTTGGGGTATCCCGAGTCACCTACGGACAGACAAGTGCACATCAGCTGACTTGGAAAAGTGGGCGGAATACTACAGATCAGATCACACACAATGGCACAAAGTCAGTACACACCGACAAGCCAGGCACGCTGGTTCTGCATCTGTGCCATCAACCTGGGGATGCGACTACTCCTCATCACAAAGGCATCGTGTGCTGAACCAGGGAAACGGGCACACACGTGTGTGATGGTCATGTCTGCAAGACACACCACCAGTGCATTGACCGAGTGGTAGTGCTTGCGGTTCCTGTAGGCCTGCTCCTGGGCCTGTGGTGGTACCAAAGCCACATGTGTCCCATCAATGGAGCCAATGACATGCGGCATCCTCCCCAGGGCATAAAAGTCACTCTTCACGTCAGTGAGTCGTCGCAGTCTAGGGAAATAGATGTACCGGTTCAGGAAGAGCAACATTGCCGCCAAGAAATCGCGGAGCACACGGCTGAACATGGTCTGTGACATCCCACCAGCAGACGCCACAGTATGTTGGAAGGTACCGGTGGCAAAGAAGTGTAGGGCTGCCATCACCTTCACCTTGGGGGTCAGCGCTGTAGGATACGGCCGGCCAGGCTGCAAATGTGGGGACAACTGCACTGCCAAATCCTCAATCAGCTGCCTGGTGAAGCGGTACCGTCGGATGCTGTCCCGTTCCACCATCGTTGCCAGGTCTGGGAATGGCCGATGGACAGCAGGAGCCCTGCAGTGCAGAGGAGAAGTAAGCAAGATCGTCAGTCACCCCACATATGCGGCATTGAACACACTCAAGATCCCAACATACATCATCATGAGGCACAACTACATGAAGTGTGCAGTACCGGAACGACATGTATGGTACATACATGGCCAACATCTGTCAACACGGTCCTACAGGTGGCATCAATTTGTCCCAGGTTGGCCCATTGGATATCATGATGCTGTGTCACAGTCACCCCCCAGTGACATGTGAGGACAGATGTGCCCCAGGCACCACAGCTCAACGACAGGCACATTCCCAGGGACCCTGTAATGCCACATGGACACTGGCATCACCTGGAGTATCATGTGTACACCACAACAAAACAAACATGACCCCCACAGGTAGTGGCCACACTTGCCATGGCAGGAGAGCCATGGACGTCTGTGACACACACGCACAACATCAGAGTCCATGCACACACAACGTGGATGTGGAGACTGTCTCCCATTGTGCACATGAAATCAGAGACATTGTAAACACTACATGCACAAAGACTGTGGAGGGCCATCACTATTGTGCCACTGGGACACCCTGGCTCAAACATACCGTCCCACATGGGACTCACGGGGTATGTGACATGACATACACAAACACCACTGTGAAATGTGACCATGGCACATGCACAGATATGAACAGTTGCACATCACAGTGGTCACGTACACGTAACACCCAGGATCCTGTCCCCATTAACACGTGCACAGCCTGGGGGTGGCTGCCCACAGGTGACACCCACAGGACAACATGTACACCAACATACACACAATAGGAAATGCAGCCTTACATGCCTTATGATAAGGTTTGGACAGGCTGTCGTGATGTAGGTGTGCCCCTCACTCCCTGGGAGCTATCTGTGGCTGGCATATGTCCATCTGAGACAGGCATGCTGACATATGCCAGTCACATGTACAGTGATGCGTTGAACAGCAATGGACCGATCGGTGCCTCCGGCCGGCCCATTGCTTTCAATGTGTGCGGGTACGCGTTGTACCCCTGTGCGCGTTGTACTGCAATGGACCGATCGGTGCCTCCGGCCGGCCCATTGCATTCAATGTGTGCGGGTACGCGTTGTACCCCTGTGCGCGTTGTACTGCAATGGACCGATCGGTGCCTCCGGCCGGCCCATTGCATTCAATGTGTGCGGGTACGCGTTGTACCCCTGTGCGCGTTGTACTGCAATGGACCGATCGGTGCCTCCGGCCGGCCCATTGCATTCAATGTGTGCGGGTACGCGTTGTACCCCTGTGCGCGTTGTACTGCAATGGACCGATCGGTGCCTCCGGCCGGCCCATTGCTTTCAATGTGTGCGGGTACGCGTTGTACCCCTGTGCGCGTTGTACTGCAATGGACCGATCGGTGCCTCCGGCCGGCCCATTGCATTCAATGTGTGCGGGTACGCGTTGTACCCCTGTGCGCGTTGTACTGCAATGGACCGATCGGTGCCTCCGGCCGGCCCATTGCATTCAATGTGTGCGGGTACGCGTTGTACCCCTGTGCGCGTTGTACTGCAATGGACCGATCGGTGCCTCCGGCCGGCCCATTGCATTCAATGTGTGCGGGTACGCGTTGTACCCCTGTGCGCGTTGTACTGCAATGGACCGATCGGTGCCTCCGGCCGGCCCATTGCTTTCAATGTGTGCGGGTACGCGTTGTACCCCTGTGCGCGTTGTACTGCAATGGACCGATCGGTGCCTCCGGCCGGCCCATTGCATTCAATGTGTGCGGGTACGCGTTGTACCCCTGTGCGCGTTGTACCTCAATGGACCGATCGGTGCGCACCCATTGACAATGGGCTTGCCTGGCAACGGACGCGTTTTCGAATATTCGAACGAGTCGGTTGCTGGAAAATCAGTTGGTCACCCACAACAATGTTGCAAAATCATGTATGTCATGAAGTTGAAATTTTGAAGGATGCTGTGGGCGTGTTTTGGTGCTGCTATTCCATGGATTGGCCAGATTCAGAAGATGCAAACGACTTGGACCTATCACTTTGGACACAAGGGACAGTATCTGCCTCTCCAGCACATATATATTGCTGCATGTTCCCCTGAGAGCCCACTTGCCTGCACTACATGCTCCAGGACGACATCTGCCACTGCACTGCTGCTGTCTCTGCCCCTCTGGACCCTGCAATGGCACGTACTGTGGAGAGAGCCCCAGCCTTCAGCCTTGAAGAGAACCAGGCCCTGCTGGACAGCCTACTTCCACAGTACAGCAAGCTGTATGGGACACCAGGGGAGCAGGTGAGTGTTCTGTGCACTGCCTTTCTGAATGTGCATTTTGTCTGACTAGCAAGGCTGAGAGTCAGCACACCACTGGCTAGCAGGCTCACTGAGTAGTTGTCACCCCCCATAGTGTGTAGTGACTTGCACTGGACAGGTATGGTGCAGTGACAGTGCTTCTGAACAGGGTTTTACTCCCCATGCTATGATACCATGTAGTGACTTCTGGAAAACTGTCCATGGGCAGCCGTGCACTGCCTGGGTACACCATGTGCCCCTGTGATTGCGACATGTATATGCAACTGTGTCATGCACGGATATGTTGCATGTGTAATAATGGCCTTATCACTTTGTCATCCTGACAGGCTTCTGCCCATCGGAAGCATGAGATATGGAAGGACATCGTCCGGGCTGTCCGGTCCGTGGGGGTCTACAAGCGCCGGATCCGCAACTGCCAAAAGAGGTGGCAGGACCTTCGGGGCTGGACCCGGAGGATTGCACGGGTCCAGCTGAAGCTGTCGCCTCCTCGCAGGAGGGGCGGAACACGGACCCTGACCCCCACATGCTCAGGATCCTGGCGGTGGTCTTTCCAGACCTGGATGGGCAGCTGAAGGCCAGAGAGCAGCAAGGAGGGGGTGAGTCAAAGACTGCACTGTGTACTCTGTCTAACATGTTATGTGCCCTCCTCGGGCCAGGTTGAACTGCCACAGTACAGCAGTCATGTTGTCCAGGAGCCATGTCCCTCTATTGTGCACTGCCCACTCCTCATCTGATACCCAGGTGTGGCCCTTACATGCAGGGAATTCTGTCACTTAGGACTGTGTCCTTGCAGTTTGCTTGACTCAAGGTGGGAGACAGCATCTGTTTCCCTGACTCTGTGGTGGGCATCATGGGTGGGTCCATTGCTTACACAATGCCTGTATTCTGACATGTATTCAGCGTGTTACTTTGATCTGTGGTCCAATTGCTGAGCTGATCCACCACATGTGGCTGGGGTACCTGGCACACACCCATGCTGCGGGTGGGAACAATGTTTGGGCCCCAGGAGTATGTATATGACGTGTGTCACACATACTTAGCCAGCTGCCTACAGTCCAGGGCTCATCCCTCATTCATGTGGGGCTGGACAGTCATGCCTACTCCAGGCCATACAATACACTCTGTACTCCCACTCCCGTGTATCAGAGGACACATTGTGCACAGTGTTTTGACCCCTCAGGTGTCTGCCTCTGTGTCAGTGTGCTGTGGATTAGTCGCCAGGACTGCTGTGGAGTTTCTTGGTAGGGGCTCAGCATGCCACTGGAGATGTGACCATAGGAGACGATACTTGTGTGACACATAGGTGTCTGATCAGCTGCCCATGCAGACTGGGGCATGTAAATGTGAAGTTCAGGCAGCTGTTCCCCATGCACAGCAGAGTGTGAGGGGCTCAGGTTCAGAGGGTAGTGTCACAGGTCTCCCATATGTCCAATAGGTATGACCTGGACAGATGAGGGTTAAGAGGATGTGTTGTGGGGGGATGTACATGTGCACTTGTGCAGCTCCAGGACTTGCATTCCCCATGACCTACTATTGTGACACAGTGCAGAGTGTTGTTGTCTGGCTGCAAAGTCATACATCACTGAGACAGTGATGTATGACTTTGCAGTCATGCCTCCGCCATGGCATGTGTCTACTGATTGGTGATCCTGCAGGGGAGTGACATGTGCTACATGCACACCATAGTGGCGCTGGCTATCAGGACATGGGTGCATCATGGTGTCTGTCGCTGGAATGCATCACATGCATTTCCTATTTGACTCTGGGCATCCCTTACATCCGTAAACCTGTACTGACTCAGTGGCAAGAGCTGTGATGTGTCCACACCGTGTCCTCTGCACTGTCCAACTACTGTGTACTTGGTGCATGTGTCAACACTGGGGTGTTGCAATCCAACAGACACCAGACAGATGGGTGCAAGGCCATGTGGGATGTGAGTGCCATGCTTGGCATCAGACTGACAATTGACTTCTCCTGTTCAATTAGGGCACTTTTAGCAATGTACAACTAATGATGCCAGGGCTTGCTCTGTAATGTGCTGTGCTCACAGTGGTGTGTGCGTTTGGTGCAGGTGACTGATGTCTGTCTGTTTCCCCATTGTTTGCAGATACATCCACGGCCACGGAAGGGGACAGCTCCACGGACCAGGAGGAGCCGGAGAGCCAGACTGGGTCAGCAGCCGAGGAGTGGTCGGAGGGACCCAGTGGCACGGAGGGCGAGGGGAGCCACACCGAGGAGTCCTCAGCAGCATCCACCTCAGCTGAGGACCAGAGCAACTCGGAGGATGACTCCCTTGTGGAGGCGGGTGTCAGCAGCCACCACACCCCAGCTAGTGTTGCTGTCCCCGCCACCACCAGCACCACCACCGCCCTCCCATCGGCTCCCATTCCCCAGGTCCGTGGAGGCTCCCATGTCCGGGAGCGTGTCTCCTTTGGGCCAGGCACCGCACCCCTGCCCCTGTGTCCCCTGCTGCCCTGAGTGAGGAGTCTGTGTACCTCCTTCGCCAGCTCCATGTAGGGCAGACAGCCATGCTGAGTGTCCTCCATGCGCACACCGCGCTGTTGACTCAGCTGGTGTCGTTCATGGAGGGCATCTCATCGGGCATGTCTGACCTACAGAGGGGCAATAGGTCCATGGACTCCTCCCTGACGGCAGCAGTGTCCCTCCTCAAACGGTCCCTCACCCCTCCTGCCTCTGCTCCATCCACACTCCCCAGCACCTTACCCATCCCAGGCACACACACACTGGCACAGGCACACACCAGCACACACACATCCAGCACACTGACACACACGCCAATGACAAAACGCACACGCACGCACATTCAGGGGACTGAAGCCAGACTCACAGGGGATGGGGCCCTGGAACACACACACGCATCCACATGCACTGCGCAGTCCTCAGTTCCCTCTCCCTCCAAAGCACCCTCCCTTGCCTCACCTGCAACCCCAAAGTCACAGCAGCTCTTCCTCTGTGACCTCGGCCTCTTCCCCACCGATGAAGCTGCTCCAGCATCCCGGGGGAAGAGGAAGCCCACCCACACGGAGCAGAGTGCCCCTCGCCCCCGGACACCCTCCCCCAGGCGCAGACGGACTGAGGCCCCCACCCGCAAGTCCCCCCGGAGTGCTAAGAGCAAGACCCCGCCACCACCCTGCAGCTCAGGCACAAGGTCTCCGTCCTCCATCCCTCAGGCCCCCACTGCACAGGTGCCCCCACCACACCCTGCCCCAGGTTCCCCCACCCACAGATATACCATCCCCAAGATGCTCCGGCCTTCTCCCCTGCCACTTGCTCTCCCAGCACCACACCCCCGCTGCGCTTGTCTGTGCCACTGATGTGGTGAGGGTGTCCCCCCTCTGTCCAACCCACCTTGCCTGTTCCCCATTCTCCTCCCCTGGAGGTAGGCACTGCAGTGGAGTCCACTACCGCCCTGTCTGACTTGGGCACTGCAGTGGCGGACCTGTCCACCCCATCTGCAGGGTCCACTGCAGTTGTGCCGGCACCCACGACATCTGTGTCATGCCCCCAGTTGTGCCGGCACACACCATGTCAGACACCTCCACTGCAGTTGTCAGTGGCTCTCCTGCACCCACCACCCCTTCCCTGACTCCCCCTGGTGAGCCCTGATCCTGTCCCTGCGGTGCCTGGCCTGCCCCCCGGTTGCCCCTCCTAGTGGATTGTCCCTGGTATTGTGCAGGCATGCGTAGGGTGACATCTGCCAGTGTCACCCTGTTTGAACTTTGACAATGGACTGGCCATTGGCCTTTGCTCTTTTTTCAGGACTTCGTTTGGCCTCAACACATATGCTGAATAAAGCAACTTTCTTTTCTCTAGTGCTCATGCTTCAGATGTACATGTTGTTGGTGCAGCTAACCATGCCCTTGCTGCAGTGATGGTGATATCTGGTCTCATGATTATGAAGTGTTACTGTGCAGGAACCCATGTGGTCCAGGGGGAATGTGTCCTATCATGTGGTGTATCCATGTCATCAATAGCAGCATCTGAGGGTGTCATGTGTTCAGTATTTGGCAATGGGTTTCCTACTTACATTGGCAATTTCATATCTGTGGCTTCCACCCCTGCACATCTGTTGTGCCTGCCATCGTTGCATTTGTCTACTTCCCTGACCGTGTTGCCATCTCCAGTGGACATGCAGGTTTGGGCATCAATGGGGAGGGACTCATCCGTGTAGTCAGTGCAACATTGCTATACAAGTGTGTTGGATCTGTGCTGATGATTCCGTTGGCACATCCATGACCAGGCTGATGTGATGGGAGCCCTCATTTGGTGCTAATTGTTGATTGTGTGACCAAGTGCTCAGCTGACATGATGGGGCCCTACTGAGGCAACATATGGCACAGCTTTCCTCACACAGGAGTGGAGTCCCCTCATGGCAGTGTGTACACGTGTGACATTGCCTGCACCCAAGGTGTGTGTTGTATGTGCATGTCTGTGTGTTCACTTCCATTCATCTGCGCATGCTGTGATCCCTAGTGTTGTACCTGTTTGTGATGCTTGCTGACTTGAGCTATGTTCCCCCAAAGTCTTCTCCCTGTGTTCTCTGTGATGTGGGTGCATGGCACATTACTGGTCATCAGGGTGTCACCCATAGGTGTGTTTGCTGTCAGGGCTGAGTTTGTGTGCAGACGCAGATGGGTCACAGTCAGGTTTCCCCTTGGCACTTGTTGTTTGCCCCTGTCATGTGATTTCCAGTTTGTGTTATCTTTCAGTGATTGTGACATGTTGTGTGTGTGACTGCTGCCACTCCTCAGGGTCAGAGCTGCAATGTTGGAAGTTGTCTATGTGTGTTCGTTGTGGGTGACCTTGGCTTCTTCATTGGTGTGTGACTGTGGCTGGGATCCCATTGGTCGGTGTGGTATTGCCGTCATGTCCATGTACAGCGTAGTGTGCAGTGTGTCAGACATTCAGGAGTCTTGTTGAGTGTCCATGTGTGATGTGTTTCTACACCTTGGTTCCCACCCACCACCCTGGAATAGTCATGGGTGCATGTGCAATGTCACCAGTGCATGTGTACTTCACTGCTGCACATTGTTGGAGGTCGAGGGGTGTGGTGTTGAGTGTGTGCAGATGAGAGTTGTTGCCCGGCTAGGCCCCTGCCTCCATGTTGGCCTTGGCTTACTGGCCATGCTGATTGATTTGTGCTTGTGTAGGTGTGATGGTAGTTTGTTGCTCAGGACACCTGACTGTGGTTCATAGTGTGAACGACATTTAGCTTTGTCATCACAGTGGTATTTTTATTCAGCCCAGGGTCACCACATTGTGGGGGCCCTGGGGGTGGTGCTGTGGTGTGTCTGTGACTTGCTGTGTCAGTTGTTGTTCCTACGTGCCTGTGTGACATGTGTGTTTTGTGCTCCCTCTCACCTGACAATGCCTGCTTGCCCACATAGGGGATTTGGATCCATGAGTTACCTTAGTGTGGCAGTGTATGCACATCTGTATGATTGGTATTCAGCTCTCCTCATGTGTTGTGTGGTTGCCTGGGGACACTGGCACCCCCACCCCTCACCTGCTGTGTATGATGACAGTGTTGGTCTGCCTGTTTGTGTTTGTGCATCTGCACCACTGCATTGGCATATCTTGGGTGTGCCATTGGCTGTATGTTGTTTGGTGTGTTTCCCCTGCTGTCCCTGGGACTCCTAGGTCATCGGTCAGCACAGTGATCATGGTTTGTGTGTCCCATTGCTGCCATGGTATGGTATCTGTTCACCTCACATCTGCTGTCTCCACAGGGTATCTGCATTTGTGTGCCCATTGGTGCAAATATGTGGTTCTGCATTCTGATGGTCACTTCTGTCATTGTGTCATTGATGACTGTTGACGGTCTCAGCCCCCATGGGTGTTGTTTGTCTGCACATGGCCAAAGGAATGTTTCATTTGCACTGCAGTATTTGGCTCCCCCAATTTATGTTGCAATGGGACACATACACTACTTTGCCACAGATGAGTTTTTGGTTCTGTGAGCAGGAATGATCCATGCAGTTTGGCAGTTGCAGCTCTTTCTTTGTCAACAATTACCTTTTGGTCACTGTGATGATGAGGGTGTAGACCCCATTGCCACAATGGTCAAAATGTGCTTCAGCTATGGACCCCACACTTGCCTTTTGGTCACTGTGATGATGGGGGTTTGGACCCCATTGCCACAATGGTCAAAATGTGCTTCAGCTATGGACCCCACACTTACCTTTTGGTCACTGTGATGATGGGGGTTTAGGCCCCATTGCCACAATGGTCATGGGCTGCTTAGCATTGTGGGTGCCACACACATATATGTGTGGCACATGTGCTAGGGGGTCACATTGTATGTTGAAAGTCATGTTCGGTGTTGTAGGCATTTGACACAGCCTACACACGCTTGTCATGGTGGTGGGGGGATGTCTTAATCTTGCATTCCCTAGGTTGTGGTGTGCTTGTTGTGTCATGCATTGTCCATCCTATGAGTGGGGGTGGTAGTAGTGGTAGGCATCCAGCCCCCCTGGCTAAGGGTGGTAGTAGTGGTAGGCATCCAGCCCCCCTGGCTAAGGGTGGTAGTAGTGGTGGGCATCCTGCCCCCTGGCTAAGGGTGGTAGTAGTGGTAGGCATCCTGCCCCCTGGCTAAGGGTGGTAGTAGTGGTAGGCATCCTGCCACCCCTGGCTAAGGGTGGTAGTAGTGGTAGGCATCCAGCCCCCCTGGGTGAGGGTGGTAGTAGTGGTGGGCATCCTGCCCCCTGGCTAAGGGTGGTAGTAGTGGTAGGCATCCAGCCCCCCTGGCTAAGGGTGGTAGTAGTGGTAGGCATCCTGCCCCCTGGCTAAGGGTGGTAGTAGTGGTAGGCATCCTGCCCCCTGGCTAAGGGTGGTAGTAGTGGTAGGCATCCTGCCACCCTGGCTAAGGGTGGTAGTAGTGGTAGGCATCCTGCCACCCCTGGGTGAGGGTGGTAGTAGTGGTAGGCATCCTGCCCCCTGGCTAAGGGTGGTAGTAGTGGTAGGCATCCAGCCCCCCTGGGTGAGGGTGGTAGTAGTGGTGGGCATCCTGCCCCCTGGCTAAGGGTGGTAGTAGTGGTAGGCATCCAGCCCCCTGGCTAAGGGTGGTAGTAGTGGTAGGCATCCAGCCGCCCCTGGGTTGGGGTGGTAGTAGTGGTAGGCATCCTGCCCCCTGGCTAAGGGTGGTAGTAGTGGTAGGCATCCTGCCACCCTGGCTAAGGGTGGTAGTAGTGGTAGGCATCCTGCCCCCGTGGGTGAGGGTGGTAGTAGTGGTGGGCATCCTGCCCCCTGGCTAAGGGTGGTAGTAGTGGTAGGCATCCAGCCCCCCTGGGTTGGGGTGGTAGTAGTGGTAGGCATCCTGCCCCCCTGGCTAAGGGTGGTAGTAGTGGTAGGCATCCTGCCCCCTGGCTAAGGGTGGTAGTAGTGGTAGGCATCCTGCCACCCTGGCTAAGGGTGGTAGTAGTGGTAGGCATCCTGCCCCCCTGGCTAAGGGTGGTAGTAGTGGTAGGCATCCTGCCCCCCTGGGTGAGGGTGGTAGTAGTGGTAGGCATCCTGCCCCCTGGCTAAGGGTGGTAGTAGTGGTAGGCATCCTGCCCCCCTGGGTGAGGGTGGTAGTAGTGGTGGGCATCCTGCCCCCTGGCTAAGGGTGGTAGTAGTGGTAGGCATCCAGCCCCCCTGGGCTGAGGGTGGTAGTAGTGGTAGGCATCCTGCCCCCTGGCTAAGGGTGGTAGTAGTGGTAGGCATCCTGCCACCCTGGCTAAGGGTGGTAGTAGTGGTAGGCATCCTGCCCCCCTGGGTGAGGGTGGTAGTAGTGGTAGGCATCCTGCCCCCCTGGCTAAGGGTGGTAGTAGTGGTAGGCATCCTGCCACCCTGGCTAAGGGTGGTAGTAGTGGTAGGCATCCTGCCCCCCTGGGTGAGGGTGGTAGTAGTGGTGGGCATCCTGCCCCCTGGCTAAGGGTGGTAGTAGTGGTAGGCATCCAGCCCCCTGGCTGAGGGTGGTAGTAGTGGTAGGCATCCTGCCACCCCTGGGTGAGGGTGGTAGTAGTGGTAGGCATCCAGCCCCCCTGGGTGAGGGTGGTAGTAGTGGTGGGCATCCTGCCCCCTGGCTAAGGGTGGTAGTAGTGGTAGGCATCCAGCCCCCCTGGCTAAGGGTGGTAGTAGTGGTGGGCATCCTGCCCCCTGGCTAAGGGTGGTAGTAGTGGTAGGCATCCTGCCCCCTGGCTAAGGGTGGTAGTAGTGGTAGGCATCCTGCCACCCTGGCTAAGGGTGGTAGTAGTGGTAGGCATCCTGCCCCCCTGGGTGAGGGTGGTAGTAGTGGTAGGCATCCTGCCCCCTGGTTGAGGGTGGTTGGCATCCAGCCCCCCTGGGTTGGGGTGGTGGCGCGCATTCAGGCCCCTGTGTGCATATGTGGCATTGGTGATGGGCATCCCGCCCCTATGGTGCTGCTGTTGCAAGTATATTCAGATTCCCAGTGTATGTGTGTGATGTGTCGTGTACGTGTTGTATGTGTTTTGTGGTTGGTGTCTGACTTACCTTCTGCGCCGTACGCGTCCGTGCCTGTTCCGGTAGTAGATGTAGAATATTGGTATGATCGGGACGAAGGGATTCATGGTTGGTTCGTGTCGCTCGTCCTTCTCGTTGCTTCGCGTCGTCCTCGCCGCTTGGCTTCGTCCTCGTCGCTTCGCTTCGTCCTCGCCGCTCGCGTCGTCCTCGTCTGTGCTGTGTCTCGCCTCGTAGCCGTGGATCGTGTTGTGGCGCGATTCGGAGCTTATGTGCGCCTCTCCCGGATGCTTTGACGTGCCGTGCGTAGCGACGGGTTCGGCGCGTACGGAAAGCGCATCGTACTTGTCCGGCCGGACGGGGCTGCATTTTCCCTTCCGTGCGACTCGATTCGGCGTTTCCGGATTCGCCTCGGTCGGAGAACAGGACCTGGTTTGGGTGAGTACGGCTCGGCCGGAATTTTTGCTGTTGTGCGCATCGTACTTGCTCGTTCGGTGTGCTGTACGGATCGGTCGGGAAACTGGCTTTCGCATGGCTTTTTTCCCGACCGAATGGTATTGGGTGCGCCTCCGGCCGAGATCGGAATCGTCCCCTTAGTGTGATTGCAGCCCCAAGGGTGTGTGCCATGTCCTCATTTGCATGTGAGGCAGTGGACCATGAAGATAAGGGAATCTCTTTGCCTTTGTACAATGCTATATCACACATATATGGATGCAGAGAAAGAGCCCATCGTGGAGGTGCACTGGACCAAATAGAGGTGGCGCACAGTCAAACTGACTGCAGGATGCCCATATTGGGAGGGGCATCGGATCCCAGTCCCCTCCCCCGAGGCATCCCCAGGAAGGCAGATGCACTCACTCACTGAAAGCTGCTATCCTATTTCTATAACTGGTTCTTCCTAGTGGAGACAGAAACTTGTGCCTTCACTCGAAACAGCACATTGGACTGTAATAGGACGCACCGGCCCTAGGGCTTTGGAACAGTGCATCCATAGTAAAGGTCTGCATCCAGATGGTTTTTAAAACATTAAAAAGGCATTGTCATTTGCAATGCTAATAGCTTAAACTCCGCTAATGCGAGACCTATTGCATCTCCAAATGCTTGCTCAGTAAAGCATTCTATGCTGTGCTTTCACTTTAATGGCAGCCGTGCTCCCATTAAAGTGAAAGAGCGGTATAGTGGCACTTTGGCACAAAAAAGCATTTGTTTAAGTTGGTAACAAATGATTTTTTTGTAATGACGCCCATGCCAGAAAGTCTTTGACTTTAACGTGTAGCCACGCCCCCTCTCTTGTAGATGTGGCTGTGCAAAGAAAGGTGCGCAACCGCCATTAAAGGGAAGCGCGCACGGGACACCTTTACAAAAAAAAAAACATTTGTTTGTCAACTTGATAAACAAATGTTTTTTTTGTAAAGCGCCCCATGCCGCGCTTTCACTTTAAAGGTACGGCCACGCCCCTTTCTTAAGACGTGGCTCATCTAAAGAATGGTGCGGCTGCCATTAAAGTAAAAGTGCCGTATAGGGTGCTTTTAAAATAAAAAGCATTTTAAGCAGCATAGCGCGTGCAGAACTGCCACGCTGTGCAGGGAGCATATCTGAAAGCATAAAGTGCAAAGCGCCCATGATCGGGCGCTCGCGATGTCATGAAACAGGGTGGGGTTAGGGATAGCCTGTCATGCCTGGCAAAGCAGCTAGATTAAAGACATTAAAGAAAATTGTGCTCACAGACTGTAGCTAAAACAGACTGTGCAACAACACAAGTAAAAAGTCCAGTCCCTCATGGGAGTTTACAAATGCAGACAAGGCATTACTAAGGCGGGGCTAATGCCTCATTAATGAATCACAAGCAACCATTTAGAAAGGACAGTAGTAGCAGCCAATTAAAAAGAGGGGTGGAGAGTGGGCAGAGCGTCAAGTCCATACCTGAATACAGCATGACTACGAGAGCAGCGCATGCGCTGCCCAGGCTCGAACCTGCAAAAGGAAGAGCCACCAAAGATCCAGGGAACATTTTTGTCTGGAACTGATGCCAAGATGGTGACTTCACCTTGAACATCACCCCTTAGGGAATCCAATCCCAACCCGCAACAAAGCCAGGCCTCTGTGGCACCCGCCTTGTGATATGGTTTTTAGTCGTCCCATGCAAGGAAAAAGGGACACAGGCACTTGCAGTCCTGTTGAGGGCTTCCATGTTGTGAACCAGTGATTTTGTTAGCACGCGTTTTAAGTGTTTCTCAAAAGTGGGGGTCTGAGAGCACTTGAATATGAAGCCATCAACAGGAAGCCTGCACACCTCTTAGAGGAACAAAGACCAAAACGCACAGGAAAATACCCGTATACCCAGGCACAACATTGTTTCTAGATTAAGAACAGCTGCAGATAAATCATAGGATATTTTAAATACATTTCATATTTTGTAATAGGGTCTTAATGGTTCCTTTGGACTTCAAAGTTTTCAAAGTAAATATTAGCGGTTCAGCAGCTGATTGGCGATTGCACAAAAACTGACTTAGTTAAGAAAGGTTTCTCACTTCGCTGGTGTCCTCATAGTCATTTATCATTCAGTGATAGGGATTTCCCCAACCCTTCCATTTGCCAGTCTTTCATTTTGCCTTGTGTATTTCCAGCTGAATCTTATTTTTATCTAATAGCTAATATTTCCTGAATTTTAAAATTAAAACACACCAATCTTTCTTCGTGCGGTACGACATCATCATCAGGTAAAGGGAAAGAAGATGACCAACAACTAAAGATATCTTAAATGTTTCTAAATAGGAATGATCACCTTTCTATTCTATTTCATATTTATGGAAATCCGACAAATGAGTATTTATGCATCATCAGCTAGTTTCAAGCTGCAATACAATGAGCATGGTCCGATATTGTGACCGGGAGAATTCCAAGGGTGGAAATGGCCTTTTGTGTCTCAAATATTTTTATTGCTTTTGACAAAAAGAAATACATTTGCAACACAGTAGCAATACATAAGAATCAGAAACAAATATATAATAATAAGGAATTAAAAAGGACTATCTAAAAAAAGAACTACTGGTTTGGGATAAAAAGATGTCAAAGTTATTATATAAAAATGATCAGCTAAATGGCCTTTACTAGTGTGTTGGATCATCTGCTCACTGATTAAAAGCCCAGACATCTAATAAATTAAAAAGTTAATCACACTGGCATCAATTTGATCTGAACCTAAAATTAAAATCTCTCATCAAATGCTTTGTCCCTTCCCAACGATACTTAAAATCTGGTGCACTGTAAGCAACTGCAATGATCATACACAAGTACCACTTCTGGAGCATTTTACCATCAGATGTTCAAATGAAGACTAAGTGGTAAATGTGACTTTAAGTCAGTGGTGTAGGGACCATGTTTTTGTAACAACCAACAACCGATGTGATCTTTTCATGCCTCAAAAAACAGCTGGAGAGTGCAGTGCATGGTCTGTGATAATAGACTGTGATTATATATTTCTTTAATTGCTGTGTGAAATGGTATTTTTCTTAAAAGTAACTTGTAACTGTAACCCTACCTAGTAACCCAAAACCATGGAAGTTACATTAAACCTGCCTGTAATGCTCTCCATGGCCTGCATACATAACTTGCACTATAATCATCGGCAAAAGGACCTGCGCTCATAAATGGCTTCCCAACTCATAATTCCTAAGCATACAAGAAAAAAACATGGGTAGAACACCTTTCTGTTCAAGCAGCCAAACTATGGAATTCCCTACTCCAGAAGTATAAGATCTACATACTACCATTTCCATTTCAGAAGATTAGTCAAGAGCTGGCCCTTGCCACGTGACAACTATACTGGCAATTCAAGACTATACCACAACAGTATAATCAGACATGACAAACTAAACTTCTCACAGTAAGGGAAAGAGCTGGGGTTGGCCAGTGCTGCAAGCACATCATTGCACTTTGAACTATGCCTCTTGTTATAAGTAGACACATTTATATAAGGGGAAACTGTATATTGCACCACTAGATATGTGTGCATATCCGACCTTGTCAAAACTTATCATGCTTATATGTTCATAGGTGCATATAAAGAAGGTTAAGCTGACTCACTAACAACTACAATCAGTGACTTGTGTATATTTATGTATATATGTTAATTACACTTATTTAAAAACATAAAGATGTACCACAAGACAGATCTGGACAGCAAAGCAGACCATGTAAATATTGTCTCTTCAATGTACATATGGGTACGTGTATAGAGGGGGATTAATTAAGTCTTCAAATTAATGAGGCATTCTGTGTGTGAGTGTGTATATAAATGTATGTGTATGTATATATAGTGTATGTGCATATATATATATATACACAAATATATACATATATGTGCATATATATACATATATGTGTGTGTATGCATAGATTATTTGCATCTTGCTAATAAAAATACAATAACCTTGCTTCCATCCCATCCCTCCCCCCTTTCTGCCTCATCCCAACCCTCTTTCTGACAACGTATGAACTCCCAAACATCCTTCTCAAAGTTTCAACCCCTCTTTTTAGCCATCCAACAAAAAATAACAAGGACACACGCACCACTACTCACTAAAACGTACTACTTCCCCTTTACAAATCCATTCGTATCATTCTATCCCTACTACAAACTCCCCTTTTTCAAACTAATTCCTATCATTCTATCCCTACTCCAAACTCTCTACTAAACATGCATGAAATCAAGAGCACAAACTTAACACAACCAATGCACAAGAAAAAAACAATTATTTAATCTTTGGTGTGCTATTTGCTGAAAAGCGCTTGATGCCTCATCGAAGGGCTTCGAAAGCGCTATAAAAATACATTTACAATTACAATTATCATCATGGCCACTGCTTAATCCTAAACCTTACACCAGAACAAATCTTAAATCTATGTCAGAATTTCATCACAGCCACCATGGAGCAAGGCATAATCACTTGCTGACATTTTTAAGATTCCACGAAGAAACACTAGAGTTGCCCGGTCATTGCCAGGGTCGGAAGTTTGGAAACCTCTGGAAGACAGGGCAGTGAGAGGTGTGGGAAAGCTGTTCTGCTAAAATACAGGAGGGGAAAGAAGATGCTTAATTTGTTAAAAAATAAGTGCCAGGGCTTTTCGTCAGAGTGTCACTGCAGCTTGAACCACACATTGCCCCTGCCATGCTGCCACTAATAGTAATAACACAACTACTAAATCCAACACAGTGCTACAAGCGTGACAATTCAGACTATTTCAGGACCTCAAAGCTATAAGAATGGTTTGGGTAGCAGGTAACCTCTTATTTTTAATGTATATTTAATGAATAACTAACAGTTGTTGTGATCATCTCTACATTAGGTAGACAGCGCCACCTTGTGGCAGACTGTAACAATGCGCCGGTGTTGACAACTATGCACGGTGCTGAGCACCGGAAACCACTGGCTCAACCTAGCACTGGAAAGAGCTCAGGATGTCACTACCCAGGTTAGGCAGCAGCAGAGCACAACTTAACACTCAGTCTGAACATTGCTCTCATGCCTGGCAACATATCATGATTGCATTTGTTTATCCATCCTCAAGTATATGTTTCGCTCCACTCAACATGTGTTCCCTTACCTTTGCTCTTGTGCCTCCTAATTGATTCCCTTTCAGTTTTCCTTTTACATTTGCCCATTTGTCTCTATTATTGTTGGTCCGGTCTTATGCTACTTTGTTAGTGCAATGGTTTTGCAACCAAATGTTTTTATTATTCACAAATATTTTTAATGAAAAGTGAGGTGACTGCAGAGCTGAAATGTTCTTGGAAGGTGCAGTTTTGCATTTAGGTACATAAACATTTCCTGAGGCAGCTCTTTAAGCCTCTGAACAACTGCACATGCTTCTTTCAAACTTGCAAGCCGAAGTGATTGCACACTTACTGAGCAAAAGGCTTGCGTTGAGAAACCTCTTGCCTGGCCTGGGACTGTGCCACTAAAACAACTGTGATTAATTAAAACAGAGACATACTTTTGCAACACCCATCTCTACATGAGCTGGCTTGGAAAAAGGATCAATGCCTCAGATCAAGAGGATGATGTGCATAAGTGTGAAAGAGAAAGTTGGCGCTGATAGTTATTTTTACTGTAACTCCTAGCACTTATGGCTTTTCAATTTACAAGATGGAGTAACATGCAACCGATTCCTGAGTTCCCAACTTAGAAGGGAGGAATAACGTGCAGAGTTGGTAAGTAACTCACCAAGGGGGTATGCATTATCAAGAACGACGCTGTACCATTATCGCCGGGGTTTAGCGGCAGAAAACTGCCGCTAAGGCAGATAATGTGGGCTTTGATAATATGCCCTTGAGAATTCTAATCGAAGTCCATGTTCTTGGTGTGAACATGGGCTTCTATTGGAATTCTCCAGGGCATATTATCAAGTCTCATTATCGCCGCTTTAGCGGCAGCTTTCTGCCGCTAAACCGGCGATAATTTTAACGCCGTTCTTGCATGATATGCCCCCAAATTCTTCTCATTTTTGCCAATTTTTCACTCCTTTTCCTAGATAAACCAGCAAGCTTGGCCTTCTGGCATATATGAGGGCAAACCTGCAAGGGTACACTATTTATCACAAAACTCATAATTGTGATCACCGTAAAAACTCCTGTTTGCACCCGTATCAGGATATTATCAGAGCCCTAGACTGTATGTATTAGGAAGGATTCTGACGAAAAATAGCCTACTGTTGGCGTATAAATTGTATCTACTTGGGCAGCCAAACCTTTTAATAGTCAACTAAGTAAATGGTCTCAATTTAAACCACCTCAACATAAACCAGGCTCTATCAGGACTGTGTGAGTGACACTCACTAGGAGGCATTTGTATTCAGAAAGTACAACGACAAACTATTTTTTTGGGGCTTGCTCGCTGAATTTCCTCAGACCCTAGTTATTGCACAGAGAAGGCCAGACTAGCAGAAGATAGATGCTGCCCAGGAAACTGCCATGGGGGCAATTGAATACATGTGAAAAACATACTGCATGGGGCTCACTGCAGCTCTGCTTTAAGAGACTGGGATGCCAGTGCACCAGGCTTTAATAGGATCATATCTGTGTAAAGAAAAACACATTTCTCTCCCCCCAGCCCTGAGTCTGTATCAAATAACCAACAATAATCATATAGAATGTTTGCATAAGCTTGATGATGTCAGCTCGGATACCGAGATCTCAAGCTGACATAATTGATCAGATGGTCCCTATAAGAATACTTTAGGGGCAAATTTATTAAAAAGTAGCACAGAGCACCAGGTCACATTGCTCTGCTGCAGTACAGGGAAAGGGCAGAAATGCGTTGTACTTAACACAGTATGGCGCATTCTTGCCTCTTCCCCAGCTCGGCATGCCACAATAGGCTGCCTAGGACCAATGTAGGCACGCCCTTGCACCATGGTGCAAGGGTGCCTACGTTGCATGCGGATTGTCTTTTGCAGGAGTGGGCACCTTCCCTGCACAAAAACAATCCCCTAGGGCATGCTCCTTTCTTTCTGTGGGTTGCATTCCTGCAGCACACATAGAAAGAGGGGGCTAACGAGGAGAATGAAGAGGAGTTTCTCCGCGTTACGCCTCCCCTGAGGTTACAAGAGATTTTGGCACATTCCCAGGGAATACTGCAATTGTAAATCTGGGAATGCTTCAAAATCCACGGGTGAATGCATGGGAAGACCCATGCAGCGCCAATGAAATGTGGTCTCTTTGGGGCAAAGTAACGCAACCCAGCTGACGTGCCCTGCTGCTATGCTTACTTCCGACCTATCAAGCCACCTTCAGGGTCGTGCAGAACACGACAAAGCAAAACCCTTGATAGATAAGCCCCATATTTACTTAATTTTTGTATAGCTTTGATTAGGCGCAAAACTTAGACAATTCTTCTCGTGGGGACGCTCTTACCTTTAGGGTTTTAGGGAACCATTTGAAAAATATAACCAGGTCCACAGGGTGGTCTGAGTTAACCCGATTGGCTGTAACCCCCTCTTCCCGCGGGGGCAACCACCCAACGGGTGCGGGGGGTGAGCGCGGCGCTCGCTAGGCCAGGATCTAGACCCAGCTCGGGCCATGAGTCATGCGGAGCTGTGCTGATGACGGAGCCGGCCCCAGCTCACAACCCCTGCCCACTGATTAATTTCTCCCCACACAGGTGGGGAATTAATCCGCGTGGGCGGCGGCGCAGAGTCGCTATGACGCAGACCAGCTCGTCGCGAGCACAGCGCCCACTGCAGACCTCATGACGAGCTGGTCTCGCCAGGAGCAACCGAAGCGGCTAAGCCTGGTGGTAGCTCTGGTAAAAATATAATGCCAACGCCTTTGAAAAACCAATGTTCTTGAGCAGTGTCTGAGGCATTGGATGGTAATTTTGTGGGATTTAACTCCTGTCAGGTCATGGGCACGAGCCTCAGCTCGTCATGCTGCGCGGTAGCAGCCAGTGCGCATGACGAGCTGAGTGCACACGACCCCATCCGCGACCGGAATGTCCAGCATACGAGCGGAATTCGCATCGCTGGTCAAGGGGGTTAAGGGACGTAGCACAAACCTCTTTCTGTAGGCATAACCCAAGTGAAATAATAATGAAAATACATATATTTGTTCTACCTATATATTACACAAATTCCATTTTGACATCGCAGTGCTTTAGGAACAATAGTTAAATAATTCTTTTTTGCGCTGTGATCAGTTCCACTAACATCATTTTGGGGAAGCAATGCTAAATATAACCGCTTAAATAAATAAATGAATATTTAATTATATTTAAAGCACTCTAATGCAAGTCGCTTGCTTGGAGGAGGTCGTTGCTGGACATTGAGGGGACTGCAAGTCCCAGGAAGCCTTGCCTGCCACCAACGTGCCGCACCCTGAGCAGGGGAAAAAGCTTCTCTGCTATAGCCTTCGCGGCACCTCCGTCGCGGGAGGCCGCTCGCTGTTTGGAGGAGGTAGTTGCTGGACATTGAGGGGACTGCGAGTCCCAGGCAGCTCTGCCTGCCACCAACGTGCCGCACCTGAGCAGGGGAAAAAAGTCTACATAGCCTC